>CM053582.1:252527168-252550599 GCA_028627135.1 Pseudochirops cupreus
TTTGTGGATTCTGGAGCTCTAAAATTTGTTTAGTCATATTTTATAGGTATTTGAGGTGGTTATGGGGGGAGCCATGGAATTCTCCTGCTTCTATGCCACCATCTTGACTCTGCCCCCAAACTCAAAGTTTTAAAAAGGAATGTTAAAATTATTTATACATGTAAATAAAAAAAGAAAGAAAACATACTTGGGTCTGGTACATGTTGCATAAGACAAAATAACCTTAGGTTCTAGTCCATATTGCTATGGTAGATCAGTATGACAGCTAAGCATCCAAATGTATAGAAGTAGGAAATAATTGTGTTCTGGGTGTGTGCTCTAGTGAGATCAGAGTAGAAGGGAGCTGTGTCTTCTTGGGGTTAATTCATGTAAGATTAGAGAGTGAGACAATGCTAGTTAAGATTAGAGAGTGAGCGAGTAAATAAGAACATAGGTTCTTGCTAATGTGAGTGGGAATGCAGAGCTTGAGAAACCTTCTAGTGTTTTGTGACATGGATCAGTTGTATAGAGAGGGAATAGAAAGACCACTTTGAATGGAGGATAGGTATTATGGCCTGACACATTTGCTATTATGACCCTACTCCAAGCAATTCATACAAATAAGGAATGAATTTCCATAAAAATCTACCATACTAGATACTATCCAATTTGTAGCATAGATGAACCATGGGCTTCTATATTCCCCTTGATTCATTTCAGAAAGGTAATACTCTAGTAGAGGATGATGAGTAGAAGAAGTTAAGTGACCTAAGGTATCTCTATTACAGATGGTTGTAACACTAATGAGGTGTGGATACAAAAGACTATAAGACTGCTCTTAAGATACCATCTTGGTAAGGAGACAAAGAATTCATACATGAGAAGAGCAAACTGTAACATTGCCTAAGGGCACCTAAATGGCAAAATGGATAGAGCTGGGGCCTGGAGTCATCTTCCAATTTCAAATCTAGCCCCAGACTCTTACTACCTATGTGACCCTCAGCAAGTTGCTTAACTCTGTTTACCTCAATTTCCTCATCTGTAAAATGAGCTAGAGAAGGAAATGGTAAACCACTCCAGTGTTTTTGCCAAGAAAACCCCATAAAGAGTCACGAAGGGTTGGGCATGACTAAAACAAATGAACAACAAAACAAGGTAGCACTAATTGATTTCCTCCTTAGGAGCCCAGGTACAGATTGTAGGATTCCTCAAATAGCAGGAGTCTATGATTCAAAAATGACATTGATGTGATGTCATAAAGTCAAGAAGAACTGAATTATTGATGATAATTTCTAATCCCTTCCTTATTCTCTTTTTCTCTATGTCAGAAATTATGGATCCCTGAGAGCAAGAGATAGAAGAAATTTGTGACACTGGCCTGACAGTATGGATTCTGTTTCTAGTCCTGACTCTGCCTTGCGTTCACTGGTTAATCTTGGGAAGCTGCTTAATCTCTTCAGTTTTAACTTTGTCTATAACCGCAGTGGTTTGGTGGCAGATGAGATAAACTCTAAGGCCACCCCTGCTCTCACATTCTATAACTTGGTAAACCTGGAAGTCTTTATTGGGAGATATATCGAAACTACTGCAGATAAACTTGACAAACCCTAGTAGTATCTTAAAGGACCAGTTTACCTTTTATATCTTAGACTTACTAAAAGCCATTTTTTTTCTCATCTCCCTGACTGGTCTTCCTAATATGTTTCCTTATAGCCATTGGTGGTAGGCAGGTTTGTAATTTGTGACCTTGGGACTCTTTGAAATTAGTTGTTTAATGAATCCTCTACATCTTGTGCTCTGACAGCTGTGTAGTTTCCCCTGGCTTTCCAGGGTCTGGCTCCTTGCCAATTGTCCCCTCGTGGTTGTGTCTTTTGGTCTAGGTCATTCTAGGTTACTTCTTAATTGATCCCATTCTGTATATACACTAAACTTGTTCTACCATCCTCCCTTCCTCCCTATGCTGTTTCTTCACTCCCTCTTTTGAATCCATTTTTCTTTTGCTATCCTCATGTTTCTAAAACTTTTAGTACTTATTCTTCTCTAGCTTTTAGGATTATTTTGTATCCTTGTCGTCCCCATATTTCACGGTTTGACTATGTTTTGGTATACCATTGCCTTTGTTCTACTACATTAAAAAAAACATCTAATTAAGAACACATTGCGTTGAAAAACAGTGAATTAGAAAAAAAAAACCAGTTCAGATGGCTTCTCAGGTTTCATTTCCTTGTTATTTAACTTGCTGGCTGGATGAGCTCAAGCAAGTCATCTAACCTTGTTGGGTCTCAGTTGACTCATCTATAAACCAAAAGATAAAAATACTTTTCTAGGCAGAAACTGGATGGAAACTGGACCAGATGATCCCTTGAGGTTCTTTCTCATTTAGTTCTAACAAAACTTCTGTGTTAGTTTAATGAAAAACAAAACAAAAATAGATTTTTGAATCCACTGATTTTAATCATTATTTTAAAAATCATTTAAAAAATAATCCTCATAGATTTTTAATTATTTTTAAATTGACTTATCTTTAAATTATTTTCATTTTAAAAATTATTTTTAAATGATCCTCATAGATTTTTAATTAGTGAATCAAGCTATTCTATGCTCTTAAGTGGATCCTCCCTGCTAGTTTTAAAGTGGGTAGGTCACATGTAAATGGAATAATAATAATAAACATTCAGATAGTATTTGAAGATTTGCTAAGGACCTTTATATAAATTAAGTCAATTGATCCTCACAACAACCCTTTGAGGCAAGTGATGATATCACTTTCTTTTTGTGGACAAAGAAATGGAAGCTTTCAGAACTCATTGTATTATAGATTTTCGTGTTGTAAATTTACCTTAAAAGTCATCAAGTCTAATTCCTTTATTTAACATATGAGGAAACTGGGGCTCAGATAGATTAAATGACTTGCCCAGAGTCACATTTAATATTTTCCTGAAGTAGAATTTGAATTCAGGTCTTGCTGACTTCAAGTTTAGTACTCTATGCACTATGACACTAGTTACTATCCTGGCTGACTGGCTAGGGTTATACTCTGATATGTACATATGTATCCTTATTCCTCTCCTGGAGCTCTCTGAAATGTCAGTTTAAAAAAACTGGAATATATATATTTGAAATATAAAAAACACATTATACAAAATATATATATTGATGAATAGATGTATATAGATGCATATTTACATACATACATACATATATAGACATATACTTTCCCTAACAAATTCTACTTCTGATCTTTGTTTTTATGTTTGTACATATCTCATATTCTATCCCTCTTCATTCTACATTATTTCTAGACACTACTTTGCCCTCCTATTACTTAACCTAACCTCACCCCCCCCACACACACACACCTTCAAGGATCGCTTCCTTATCCTTCCAAGTTTTCCTCCCTTGTTCTCCCATTCCCATTAATCTAAGAACTCTTATATACCCCATCCCCATAACCTACTGCTTCCCCTCCCCTCTAGAGATACCTCCCTTATCCTTTCCTCACTAACTATCCCCTTAGCATTTTATTTCTTTCTGAATTTAGAAGATTTTTGTATTTTTCTAGATATATATGTATTCTTCTCTCTTAAACCCATTTCCAAAGAAAGTAGGTTTCTAGAACTAACAGCCCTTCTCCATCTAATTCTTTTGTGTCAGCTCTTCCTCTTGTACCTCATTTATATAAAATAATTACTCTTTTTAGTTGTTCCTAAACATTTTTACTTTTGAAAGTCTTATCATACTCAGGTCTACTCCAATCTTTCTTATAAAGTACCCAATGACTAATAACAATCTTAGACATATGTTTTACATTTTACATACATAAACGGTAAGCAATCTGTCCTTATTGAGTCCCTTGTAAGTAGTTTTTGGCATGTACCTTATATTTCTCTTGGCTCTTGTATGTCAAATCTTCCATTAAGTTCAGGTGTTTTGTTTTTTTAACAAAGTCCTGAAAGTTTGACAATTTAATAATACATACATACATACATACATATATACACATATATACATATATAGATAGATAGATAGATAGATATTTGATTTTAGAACTTTAAATTCTAGATTCTTTCCCTTCCTCCCTCCTCACCCCCACTGAAAAGACAAGCAATTCAATATAGGCCATACATGTGTAGCTGAGTCTGACAATTTATAAAATATCCATTTTTTAAATTTAGGATTGTGTTTAGCTTTGCTGGGTGTATATTTTTGGCCAGAACCCCACTTCTTTTATGCTTTGATAAATAGTGTTCCAAGACCTGTGGTCTTTTAGTGTCACTACTGCTAGGTCTTGTGTGATTCTAATTGTGGTACCACCATATTTCAATTTTTTTTTTCCTTGTTGTTTGTAATATTTTATCCATGAGCTGGGGATTTTGTAATTTGTCTATAATATTCCTGTGGATTTTCCTCATAGAATCTCTTTCAGGTAGTGATTTGTAGATTTTTTTCTGTTTCAGCTTTTCCCTCTTGTTCTAATGCTTCAAGAAAATTTCCTTTCATATTTCTTGCATTATCATATAAAGATTCTTTTTTGATCGTAGCTTTCAGGTAGACTGGTTATTCTTGTGTTTTCTCTCCTTCGTATTCTCCAGATCAGTTGTTTTTCTTATGAAATGTTTCTCATTCTCTTCTATTCTTCTTTATTTATGGTTTGTTTTATTATTTCTTGGTCTCTTATAACTTTTCTTGCTTCTCCTTGCCCAATTCCAATTTTCAAGCAGTTGTTTTCTTCTTTAAGATTCTGGATTTCCTTTTCTAATTAGCTGACTTTCTTTTTATAATCTTTTTGTTTTTCTTGGATTGTTCTTATTTTTTCCCCCTCAATCTCTTTCATTTGATTTTTAAAGCCTTTTTTAAGTTCTATGAATTCTTTTTGAGAGAAGGTGACCATTTGACATTACTCTTTGGGTAGAACAGGGTTTCTTTGATTCAGCATCCTCCTCTGAAGATGAACCCTTGTCTTCTCTATTCCCATAGTAACTTTCCATGGTTGGATTCTTTCTCCTTTGCCTGTGCATTTTTTTTTCATTTGTAGTAGCTTAGTTTTTGTAATCACTTCTACTTCTGGGGTATTGGGGATTGTCCTCTGACCTCAGATTCTTCAGTTTTCCCTCTGTCCTGGAACTGGAACCAAGACCTCCTGCATCCTGTAAGTGGGCATCCCACCCCACTGTTTCTTCACTCACCAGGTATGTGCTGGTTCCTTCTCATCCCTGCAGCAGGGCTTCTCCACAATGCAACTGGGTCTGATTTTCCTTGTCAGCAGAGGTTCCCTTGATCTTCCTTGGTTCAGATGCTCAATACCCTTCATTGTCCTGGAGGTAAAAGTTCCTGCAGTGGAGGAGAGACAGCTTCCCAACTTAGCTAACCCCAGGGCTTATGGTTTGTTATTTAAGCAGACCCAAGACCAAGTCTGTGTAATGATACTGGGATTTGAAGATCTTCCATGCCCCTTGTACTTGCTGACATAGCAGGAAGGGGTGGGGCAAGAGAAAGCTGGAACCAAGCTAGCATCTGTGCCGTGGTGACTGGAAGCAGCGGTAGTGGCTGTGATTTCAGCACAAACTCCTTTTTCTTTGAGCCTGCCAGAATCTCTGCTAATGACTCCTGCTGAGGACTGCCAGGGGCAAGAATGGGGGGGGGGGGTGGTGAATGCAAGTGATGGGGAGGGGGCAGAGCTGGTGGGAGCAAGCTGCCTGGACGCTAAGCAGTTGTTGTAGTGAAGAAAGGAGGATCTTTGCCTGAGGGAGCCTGTCCTGTTTTGAAGGCTTGAGAATGTGGGTGTTTACTACTTTAACTACATGTGCCAACTTCATAACTACTGTTATGGCTTTGACTTTGGCTTTGACTTTCTGGTTTTGGAACTCAGTTTTCTGGCATTTAAATAAATGTTCTAGTTATATTTCTCATGGAGAGAGCCTGTTACATTTTGTGATTAATAACCATATCAGCATACTTATAGTTACTGTAGGCATTGTGAATACTGCATTGTTGATAAAGTCTGGAGGTGTTTATTCTTCACAGGGACGAAACTTCATCCTGGGGATTTTCTTCAGATCTTCTCCAATTGTGCCAGGACGACCCCTGTTCTGCTCCTACTCTTATTTATTTTTACCACTCAATACTCACTCTGAGGTGCTATTTTATCTCTTCTGTGGGGGAAAATCTTGAGAGTTTAGAATTTTCTGGCCTACTTCTCCCATCTTCCCAAAATCCTCTCCACATAATTTTTAAACTATTTTTTTGGTCATTATCATTTAAAAACACACATATAGCAAGTGACAGTAAGAACCCAGAATTAAAGACCAAAAAAAGTGCACAGATCTTTAAAAATAGTATTTCAAAAATTCCAAAGAGTAGAATAAGCAAAAAAATATTTTTGTTTGTTTGTTTTTTAATGCAAAAGGCAAGAGAAAAGAACTTTGTTATGTTGGGAGCAAAAAAAAAAATAAGAAAGAATTGTTGTTATTCCAAATTTTGTTTCTATCTTCTCCATCAATAATCACCATTTCTGAAATTGGAAAGAATGGAAAGTATGGTTAAGAGAAAATTGAATTCAAGATGGTTGTTGCTTGCTAATGTGGAGATAATGGCAACCTTGAGGGAAAGTGACTACTCCGGTTTAGGTTTTGTGGTAAAGAAAAACAGGAAAGACAGAGAGGCATAGTTTGACACATATCTAAGTCATGAAGTAGACAGATGAAATATGGGGTTCAAAAAAAAAAGATAAGTAGAATCTAATGGACTAAAATTCCATAGAAGTCAACCCAGGAGGAATAGGAAGCTCTCGAGAATGAAATTCTGAAAATTCATAGAGAAAACAAAAATCTGATGAATTTATTTACATAGAAGCTCTTTGAAGGCAGGGGGTCTCTCTGCCTTTCTTTGTATCCCCAACATTTAAAACAGTATCTAACAGAGAGAAAGGAGACATGCATATTGACTGTCTGATGAAGAAAAGGAGGAACTGTGTAAAGAGAGAAATGTAGATGAAAAGGAGTTAAGTTACCAACTTAAAATTTTTAAAGTATTTTAAAAATGAGAGTGAAGATACCCAAAGAGGGCAAGTACAACAGCATGAGATGACCCTGTAACAATTTTCATCAGGAATACTAAAATTCTGAATGAGCTACAGTGAGCAAGGAATTCTAAAGCCAATTAAGAGTTGTTTGTGAAAGTGGCTAGGTGGGACAGTAAATAGAGCACCAGCCCTGGAGGCAGGAGGACGTGAGTTCAGATCTGGCCTTAGACACTTAACACAAAAAAACTAGCCATGTGACCTTGGGCAAGTCACTTAACCCCAATTGCCCAACAAAAAACAAACAAACAAACAAAAAGAGTTGTTTGTGAGTAATGAAGAGGAGGGTAAAATAAGGAATAAGGCCACTGGTTGTGCTGGATAGAACAATGATAATGAATGAAGAAAATAAGAACTGCTCATTTCTCATATTTCTTCTGCTTTTTCTACAAGAAAAATGATCTTTGGACTGAAAACGACAAAATAAAAATGACTAATAAGAAGTTGATCCCTAAGCTAAGTAGGGGGATAGAAAGAGTATATCTATCTGCATCTGATGCATTAAAATTTCCAGGCTCAAAAGAACTTTACCTAAAGATACTAAGACATTTAATAGATGAGAGTGTCAAACATCTGTCAGTGATCTCTGAAAAATCAACGAAAATGGATATATCATAGGATTGGAGAAGGACAAACACTGGTTCGATTTTTTAAGAGTAGAGTCAGCAATCTATATGTCAGTGGATTTAACTTCAATTCTTGGCAAAATCTAGAATGTGCTATTACAGGATGAATCCAAAAATGAAGCAGTAACCAAAAAAAGTTCAGTATGGCTTTGTGTGATGTTAAATGATATTAGACTACTTATTCAAGTCTAACATTTCTTTCAATACAATATCACTAATCCTGTTGGATAAACAGAATGTGATATAAAAAAAAACCAATTAATGAGATTTTAGCAAATGAAAATAGTAGAACCATTCATGTTATTTTTTTTAAAGCTTCTTTTTGTCTTTTTGGAGGGGGGAAGGCAGGGCAATTGGGGTTAAGTGACTTGCCCAAGGTCACACAGTTAGTAAGTGTTAAGTGTCTGAGGCTGGATTTGAACTCAGGTCCTCCTGACTCCAGGGCTGGTGCTCTATTCACTGCACCACCTAGCTGCCCCCCTATTATTTTTCATACACAAGATGGAGAAATATCCGTTAGAAAATTCCAATTATTCAAATTTGTAATAGGATAAATGTCCTCATTAATGACCCATGGAATAGTCATTAATGATTCAGTGTTAAGTTGGAAGAATGTCTAGATTGAAATGCCCTAAGGATCTGTGTTTGACTCTGTGCTGTTTAACAGTTTTCAATGACATATATAGAAGTTAAAAATGGCATATTTACCAAGGCTGCTGTGGGACAAAGCACTTGGGGTAGAGCACTTCTACTGAAGAATGATAATCTCCCCCAAAATATTGACAGGCAGAATACTAAGACTAATTAAACAAGTCAAGAAGCACTCAGTTTCTAATAGCCAGATACTGTTCACAGTGCTAGAGATAGGAGTTCATACTTTAATGTGAGTGATAACATTCAAACCAGTATGCACAAACAAGATATATACATAAATTAAAGCTAATATCAAAGGGAAGGCAATAGCATTCAGGGGACTGAGAAAGGCTTCTTGCAATGTTAGCTGAGACATGAAGGAAGTCAGTGAAACCAAGAGGCAGAGATTAGGAGGGAGATCATTCTGGACATTGGAGCCTGGGGAGTGGGGGGTGGGGAGAAGTAGGCATGGAAACGAGTGAAAATACGCTGAGCTGGGAGTTCGAGTGTCTTGTGCAAAGACAAGCAAGGCCAATAGCATTCAAAGATACATGGAATGGAGTAAAGTAGAAGAAGACGGGAAAGGTAGGAAGAAATCCGGTTAGGAAAAGTTTGAAAAGCCAAGCAGAGCATTTTGGTTTTGATCCCGGGGGTAACAGTGTACAACTGGAGTTTAATTAATGGGCAGGTAATATGGTCAGGCAAGAAGATCAATTTGGTATTAGTTGAATATATGATGGATGAGAGGGGGTAGAGACTTGAGGAAAGGAGACTAACCAGAAAGCTATTTCTTTAGTCCATGCATTAGGTGATGAAAGCCTGAGCCACAGTGGGGCTAGTTTCACAGGAGGGAAGGACAGTATATAAGAGGTATTGGGAAGGTAGAATTGACAGGACTTGGCAATATATTGAACATGGAGGATGAGAGTGAGAAGTTGAGAATAAGGTCAGATTCAATATGGATAAAGGTAAAGTCTTATATTTGGTATCGAAAAGTCAGCTCCCAAGTACAAGACATGGAAGATGTGGATAAACAATTTATCTGAAAAGTCAATATGGGAATTTTATGGGAATGCAAGGACAGTATGAGTTAGCAAAAAAAAAAGTCAATGTTTTTAGACTATATTAAGGAAGGTCTATTTTTTTGAGAATGAGGGAAATAGTGTTAAAATTGTATCTTGTTCTGGTCTCCCCGACCACTACCCCACTTCTAGACAATATAAGTAAGTTTATAAGTAGCCAGTATAAATTAACAATAGCAGGAATTAAGATTGCAAAGTGGAACCTAGAAGTCAAAAACAGAACATCCCAAAGATCATGGGAGCAGAATTGTATTATAGGTTAACTAAGATTCACATCCTGAAACTATGGACCAAATCAAAGAAACTTGCTATCAGGACCTTTTGGTCCTATAATATGTTAATCTCAGATAAGTTCCGGACATCTGCAGTAACAACAGAAGATCCAAATTTTGCTGATAACTTTGGCAGGACATGGGTATTTTAACATTGAAGTTTTACTGACAACTTTGAGATGATTTCAATATGTTCATGAAATGACACAGATAAAAGTCTGTCCCCCACCCAAACGCTATAAAATGAGACTTCAAAGACCCGCCCACTGCACACTCTTCCATTATCTCCATCTTGTTACATGTTGTTCCAGTGTGCTCAATTCAGATCCATGGTTACATATGTGACCTTCCTACTGTCTCTTTTCTTCCTGATGCTGCTTGCCTGTACCACCTTGTCTGGATCCCCACACTAGGAGTATCCCACCCCTCTTTCACAATTTGTCTCTCTGTACTTTCTGTGACATTTGCCCTATGCCCTTTGGGCCTTATTTAAGTGTGATTGAAGCTTTACTTCCTGCTATCATCATGTTCTTTCCTGGCTGGTACCCAAAGAACCAGGTGTGTCTGCCCCATTTCATTATTCCATAAATTAATTAGAATTTCAGGTAGTATCCCAGAATTCTGTCGTGATTAGAGCACATCTTAATTATTGTGTTTTACTTCTGGGTACCAGTTTTTAGAAAGAACACTGATAAGCAGGAAAGTATCCAAATGAGGAAGGCCAGAATGATGAGGACCTTAAGACCATGCCATGAGGATTGAGTGAGCCAGGAATATTTAGCCTGTAGAAGGGAAGAACTTGGGGTGAGTGTGGGGGGGGATAAGGGCTATCTTCTATTATTTGAAGGATTATCATGTGAAAGAGAGATCAGACTTGTTCTGATTGTCCCCAAGGAGCAAAATTAGGAATGAATTTTTTGCAGCAAATCTGCAAAGAGGAAGATTTAAGTTTAAAATAAGGAAAAATTGCCTAACAATGAGATCTATCCAGAATCAGAATGTATTGTAAATTCAACCTCACTACATGCATTTGTTAAGTATTTTGTACAGGAGATTTTTGTTAAGATATGAATAGTCTCTGAAACCTTCTCCAAATAGAAGACCATTTTAATTCTTTAACAAGCTAGGAAGTAGTAAAGAAAGAACCTAACTTGCTTGAAAAAAAGTAAACGTTTCACTCTGAGGAATTACAGCAAAGATTCAGACTTGAAAAGGACCTCAGAGGTAATTTATTCCAACATATTTATTTTACAGATGAAGAAACTGAGGCCCAGAGAGACAAAGTAATTTGTTCAAGGACCCATGGATGGTAAATTATGGAGCAAGGATTTGAACCGAGGTCATTCTTTCCATTGCACCATTATGCCTCCTCATATCTGTGGCCCCTGAGGTTACTTACAGATCTGATTGTTGACCCACGGTCAATGATCTCTGAGAATGCATAGAATGAGAGAAAGGAAAATGTCAGAAGATTGAATAGAGATGTGATGGGCATATAGTATGGGCAGATACCCCATTAGCTTGCTCAGATGGCATCTCTCCATATGGAAGCTACTAAGGATCATCCTCTAAGAGGAAAATGTCAGGCAACCACTTATGGAGAATTTTGATGACATGTAAAGGAAATACCTTGGAGAGATCATTCTGTGACTGGTTTCACTTGGTTGATTATATGCCTGGGAGGAGCCATTTTTGATGGGTTGTGTAGCTAGAACTAATTAATTAATTCTCTGGGCATCTGTCTCTGCTCCGCAGTAACTCACAGTAACTGTGGTAATATACCATATTGTGAATGAAAGGACCCTAGGACTTTCCCTTTCTGAAGCCATATAACCCTAAGAAACAGAACACCCTTAGACATTTTGTTTATTCTTTTCCATTCTAGATATAGGAAACATGTTCATTAACTTGGTTGGTAGAGAAAGCCATAAGAATCCAAAAATTATAACCCAGGTCATTGTTGCAGCCAGTCTAGTACTGATGCCACAAGATGCAAAGCTTGTTTTTCAGGAGTGACCTTTGGAACCTTAACCCATTGGAAGAACTCTCTAGTAGTATTTCTTCTTTTGTTATATGAACTCGATAGAAACTAAGCTAAATTTGAGATCTGCTCCTTCAGAGAACAAGGTAGTGTAGAGCAGAGTTATGGCCTGGAGGTATTGTCTTTTGTTTGGGTAAATCTTCTGAAATAAATATTTCTTTGTAAAAGTTATGCCATAATTGAATGGTTAAATGGAACTAAGGTGCTGCTCCTCACTAAGAAAAGGAGGAACACAGCCAGTGGGAGCACACATTCAGAGGAAAACAATGGAAAAGCAGAGACACACTCCCCTCCCTTGCCCCCCCCTTCCCAAACCCTTCAGGTAATGCTGGAACTCAGGAGCCTGGGGATGCAGTAGGCCTGGCCTTGAAGGAGGGGAAGCAGGGTATAATTGTCTCAGAGGCAAATGTTCAATGTTTTAAAATAGTTTTAAAGCTTAATTCTAAAAATTAAATCCCAGTAAGCTTGACATTGAACCCTTCAAAATTTCCAAAAATAAGTATTAAATGGATGGTCTGTGAGAACTTAGAGAAGGAAATGTTTTACTAAAACCAAGTCATGCTAAACTAACCTCATTTCTTTTTTGACTGACTGATAAGGAATACCACAGATGTGCTTGATTTCAGCACACCATTTGACAGAGACTCTCATGAGATTCTTTTTAATAGAATTAAGAAATGTGGGCCTTACGACAGATAATACAGCTAGGTCAATTTTAGCTCTTTGTAGCTTACTCAATGTGTGTTGATTAATGAATTGATGTCAATCTAAAGAGAAGTCTCCAGTGGTACTTTTATTTTTACTTATTTTAATTTTAATTTTATTTTGCTCAATGACTTAGATGAAGCACTGAATTTGGAGACAGATGACCTGGGTACACATCTTAATTCTGCTCATTACTGTTGTATGACTTTGGCCAGTCACTTTACCTCAGTCAAGCAAGGCCATACAGATGGCCTCTGTAATTTCTTCCTGAGTTCTGAAATTCTATGATTCTATAAAGACTTTTTCTTTATTGTTTTATTTTGGTTTTTGAGTGGGGTGGATGGATGATTTCATTAGTATAGGGAACTCCTGATAAGGGTACTCCCTCCATTAATGTAGAACAGTAACTCGTCTGTAACTTGTAATCTTAGAATGTCATCTGGATCAGAAAGAAGAGAAGAGATTTGCCCAATTAACATGCGTCAGGGGTAGTACTTGTCTTCCTCCAAGACTATCCATGACTATCCATGATGAACTTATAAAGGTTTATATATATATATATATATATATATAATTATATAATTTCTGGATATGTTGGATGTCAGAAGCAATGTTCTAGAAGATCTGGATTAGTAAGGAGAAACTAATGATGTGAAATTTAGTAGTGATAAATGGAAAATTCTGTACTTTGGTGCAAAGAATCAACTGTGCAAGGAGAAGATGAAAGGTCCAAGCTTAACAGTCGATCATGGGGGAAAAAACCCCTAGGATTTTAGCTGTCTAAATTCTTCATATACAAGTCAATGCAGGCTCTAAGTCTGATTCTGCCACTTACTTCCTGCATGACCTTAAGCAAGTCATTTCACATTTATGTTCCTCTGTTTATTATTTATCTATAAAATGAGAAGATTGGATTAGATAACCTCTAAATTCTTTTCTACCTCCAAATCTATGGTCCTATAGTCCTTTGTACTGTGTGAATGTAGCTACCTTATAAAGATAATGAAAATCTTATATTTCACTAGCAGAAAATGTTCAAATCAAAAGCCATAATAGTCCCATCATCATACTGTGTCCTGTGACACTGCTTCTAGATACCAACAAACTTGAAAATATGCAGGATACTATCACCAACCAGGATGGCAAGAGAGCTGTAAGCAATATCATATGAAGAATAATTGGGGGAAAAAAGTATATTTAGCTTGGAGAATATGGAATTGATACTGTTTCAAATATTTGAGGGAAAAAAAGTAGGGACATTTAACTATTATGACTTCAAAGGGAGAAGTAGAACAAGTACATGGAAGTTACAGAGAGGTAGATTTTGATGCCATGAAAGGAAGAACTTGCTACCAAGTAGAGCTATTTAAATATGGAATGTACTTCCTTACAAGTTCACTAGAAATGCTCAAGCCTGTAAAGATTAAAAAAAAATTAGGAGGAGGGCAAGGTGGAATTACTGTATTTGGTAAGGCGATGAACTTGTCAACTTCTAGGGTCTCTTCCAGGCTTAAGAATTCTAAAATATCACTAAAATGCCAAATACTAAAATACAAAAAACTCTCTGCTCTCCTTCCTCCTCTAGCTTTTAAAATCCATTTCTTGATTTCAAAGTATGTCTTAAGACCCTTCCTAGGCTAGACCTTTTCTTATCACCCACTTGGTTAGTGTCTTTTCCAGGAAAACTGTATTTACTTTTTATGTACATTGTACTAATTTATCTGTGTACATGTAGTTTTCTCTCAGTAGATTGTAAGCTCCTTAAAGTAAGGGATTTTCCCCCTCTATATCACCAGTCAAAACAGCATGTGATTGTAGGTAATAAATGCCAGTTGATTGAATGAATTAATAAAGATTATGGATGCAATAAACTAAGTGTGTTATAGGCAGGCCAATACTTTTCCTGGCTGAACCCAGAACATCTCTTTAGGGCTAGGAATTACTAGTAATGCTTATTTCCCCCAACCTCCCTTGCCAGTCTTCTTTCTTTCACCAGTTCACAGTATCATCTTACCTAAGCATACCTAAAAGGAGTTATTTTCCAGGGTGCCAAATTTATAAGGCCCTGATAGTACTTGAAATCCTTTGCCATGCTGGGTGAGTTCCTGACCTTCATGTAATATTACTCATTTGGGTTCTAGCAATGGCCTGAAGCCCGTATTACTGCCAACCCCAACACACAGAGTGAGGCATCTCACTCTTCCATCTCATCATGGTAGTCCCTCTAGCAGCTAAAGCACTGAACTGTATGTCTCTTCTTCACATACTGGTGACCTGCTCCCCCAACATTCCTCAACTGAATGTGTCTTCCCTATGCAAAAAAAATCCAAGTTACGACTTCACTTCTTCCTGATTGTCAGCTTTCCAAAACTAGTTTGCTTTATAAAAAGAAAAATACTAGCAGAAATATGATCCAAGTTCCACATTTTTCACATCATATCAATTTTTCCAAAGGTCAAATTAAGAGTAAAATGTCATTCGTTGAACCTTTTCCCACCTGAAGAATTGGAAAATGAAGTATTTTTTCCCAGGGGTTTGAAGAGAGACAACAAATCCATCCCTTCTGTTCTGCTTTTAGTATATGATTTTATATCCATAATAGCCAATGCTTTCTTAAGTTTGAAGTTTCTTTGTTTTGTTTTGTTTTTAGACATTTAACTTTCCTACTTGGAGCTGACTTTGCTGGGACAACCACAGGACAAACAAGAAATGAAGCCAAAGTAATCTTGGTTTTTATAGGTCTAGTGAAACAGCCCCCCTGAGGTTTGAAACAAAAGTTGCAGCACTGGAATTTACTGCCTGGTTTTACTACCTTTTCCCCTTTCACTAAAATAACGATTCAGCAGGGGTTAAAGTCTCTGGAACCAAGTCCAGTGGGGCATTTTATATGCTAAAGAGTCCCGTTCCAGTGGCAGCTACTGAGGACCCGTTCCCCACGAGTCTAAGTTCTGGAATGGGGGATGGGAAGAGGGTGGTGGCCAGGAGGAGGAGCGGGGTGGCGGGGATAGAGAAACTTCCCTTCCCCTTCTGCCTTTCTCAGAAAACCAAACATGGCATCTTCCATGAGGAGCTTGTTTTCTGATCATGGCAGATACGCTGAAGCTTTTCGCCGGTTTCTGGCTAATTCCACGGAGCACCAGTGCATGCAGAATTTCATTGAGGAGAAGCTGCCAGGCATTATAGCAAGGTAACAAAAGACAGACGCTTTCTCCAGAAGGACAGACCCCTGGGAAACTACAGTCCCTGCAAGTGATCAGTGCATGCTGCGGAAGGAACCGAGGCTGGGCATGAGGTGGCAAGGAAGAGATACGGCTCGCTTCTGCTGCTTATTCTCTTCCTACTCCTCCCTGTCCCCCTCCCTGCCCCTCCCCCAACCAAAAGGCTTCAGCCCAACCTTTCATTTAGGCATTCCACCCAATGGCCCTGTTTGCTATAGAAGCCTTTCGAGCCACAAGTAGATAAGAGTTAACCATTTCCAGGCACCAAATACATTTTCTAGTAAAAAGATAAAAAGCCTTTAAACTCAGATATTTACATTCCTTTCTCTCTCCCTCTGTCCCCCTCTCAGTTTTCTGTCTCTCTTTCCCTCCTTCCGTCCTTCTCTCCTTTTCTCCTTCCCTCTTTCTTTCCCTCCCTCCCTCCCTTCCTTCCTCCTTCCTTCCTTCCTTCCTTCCTTCCTTCCTTCCTTCCTTCCTTCTTTCTTACCTTCCTTCCTTTCTTTCTTCCACCAACCCCCTCCATTCCCACTTGCCTAAAGTTTGACCTACCCCTGGACATCATTTTTTGCTCTCCTGTTTTTTGTACTTGTTCAGTTCTATTTCTACAGACCAAAATATCATCTGTAGCATCCTTAGGTCGCAGATAAGGTTCCCTCCATTTATGTTTTCAGGATTAGCCTGAATTTTAAATAGTCAGTAAATAGGATTTACCACTGAAAGGACCTGGTGCCCCTTAGCCTTAGTAATATCCATTTAAATGTGTTTCCTTATGTATTCCTATGATTATCACTTCACTTATCATTTACCAAAAGAAAAATCATCTTTTCAGGCTGGTATTAGCTATATGACCCTTTAAAAAGAGAGTTTCTCCATTATCAGTGAAACAGACTTGCTCCCCTACAATCCATGAGGTTCGTGTGTGTGAGTGTGTGTGTGTGTGTGTGTGTGTGTGTGTGTGTGTGTGTGTGTGTGTGTGTGAGATGAATGTGTTCAATTTGTGGCAGGACTGATAAGCTTTATGAGAGCACTAGATCCTACACTCTAAAGATAATCAAATCTCCTGCCTTGGGGTTGTGGATTTCAATAAATTAACAAAAGTGTTAGGTTGGGGCAAGGGAAAAGATACTGAAATGGGTGAGCTTTAGATCCTATCCACAGCTGCAGGAAATCCCTAAATTCTGTCCTCCCCTGGTTTTCACTCTGGTTTCTCTTAAATTTTGTCATTGGGCCTGTCTGACAATAGCAGTCTTGGGAGTCCTCGGCTTGAATTTTAATAGGATCCCTTATGCCTTTCCCAAGCCTTTCCTGTTTTCTTTTGCTAGGGACAAAACAGTTATGTCCCAGGAGTTCAGTGTAAAAATGTCGTTTTATTTTCTTGTGATAGAATACTAAGGTCCCACTCTGATGCTTTACTAGGTAGGTAAGTGAGCCTGGGTTCTGGAAGGTTATGCCAGCAGAGCACACATTTTGGCAAGCCATTCTATGGTAGAAAAGCTTCAGTTAGGCATTAGGTGACAGGCTGTCGATCTGTTGTCATAGCACCAGCCTAGTGAAAATTAACTAAACTCATCTACAGATTAGGCCTAGGACGATGAATTTTTGGCTCCTGTGACTCTTTAAGACCATCAATTAAGTTGTCAAAGGGCTGTGATCTGTGTTGGTGGAGTCAGTATTCCACATCAAAGAAATTACAGACCATTGACATATTATGGAATGACAGAATTTGACAGTTGGAAGAAACCTAGTTCTTATCTAGTCTAACTTATATAAGAAAGGAATGTCCCACTATAAAACAGAATATATTATATGTAAGCTATATAATAAGAGCATAGACCTATAACTGAAAGATGCCTTCCAGGTTATCTAGTCCAACCCATTCATTTAACGTTCAAGGAAACTGAGACCCAGAGAGGTTAAGTGACTTGCCCAAAGTCTTACAGGTAGGAAGTATATAAAACAACATGACATGGAACAGGCCTGATACTGTTATTCACAACCTGATGATCTACTGCATGAAAATACCAGATGCTTATTTATTTATTTATTTGTTTGTTTGTTTGTTTATTTATTTATTTATTATTTATTATTATTTATTTATTAATTTTTTTAGCACCTAGAATTTGCTGTGGGGCTATTTGTATTCATACAAAAGAAATTAAAGGTAACAGTGCCCATACTCACTGGATGTCTGTCCATTCTAATTGTATATACAAAATAGGAGTCCAAGTTAAAGAAAAAAAAACAACAAAACCCAAAAAAACTAAAGAATTTTCAAAAGCAAAGTAAATATTTGCCCCAAAATGCCAGGTGATATAAAGCAAAGGGATATGTGGACTGAAAGTCTCCTTGGGGGAGAAGATTGAAGCAGAGTTTGAATAAAGGAAGTCAGTCTTCGAAGGATCTTGAATTATCTTAGTTCATTTAAAAAATATAAACTTGATAGAAATTCACGAGATGTCATTCTGTTTCTTGATCTTAAGTCCCATGAACCAGGGATAGGTACCTTCTCGGTGATTAGTTCAACTTTCCCACGTCCACATATATTCTTCTGTTCCTCTTCTCTCCATTTCTAAATGAGGAAACTGACAAGGAGAGGCAAAGGGACTTGCCCAAAGCCAAATAGGGAAAGCACAGAATAGGATTTCTGAAAGAAATTTTAGGGGTCAGTCAGTTCAATCCTCCTATTATCCACTAGTGCCTCTCCAAATTCTTCTCTGTACCAAAGATGTACAATCTTCCATGAGGAAAGGGACTGGTTTTTGAGGTCCTCATTACTTGGTACAGTGCTTTACCCAGAGTCACTTAATTTGTTTGTGGGACTGATTTATTGAAGGAGACAAATATCGAGGTGTTTGTTTTTTTATTTTAACTCCCAGTTGTAGAGATTTTTCTTCTATTTTTTTCTGGGGTGGGGGTGGGGTAGGGTGGAGAGTTGCGTCATCTACAACTAAACTTTTTGATCGGATTTTTCACAACACCTAGCCCCCATTTTAAAATATGTCAATGTCTTTTATTTTCAGAATTGGAGACACGAAATCAGAAATTAACATTCTAAGCATAGGTGGTGGAGCAGGTATGAATAAAGATTTTTGTTTTATGGTTTGCATATTGTTCTGCAAAGAACCATGGTTATATTCAATAGACATGTTTTTAATGCCGTAATAATTCCTTTTCTTTTCCCTTATTAGGCAGATTGAATTATCGTTATTTTATTCCCTTCCTCTGAATGATGATGATGGTGATCATAATAATAATGATAATGAGTCAGCTTAACATGGTGAATAGAGGGCTGGTCTTAGGGCCAGAAGGATCTGGGTTCTAGTCCGACCACCTCTGACTTAACCTCTCAGTGGCCAAGACAACTTTCTAAGAATAGTTATTAGTGTTGGTAAAGAGAATTTCCTTACCAACAGTCTATATAGTAATGATAAAACAGATTAAGATAGATAGATAGATAGATATAGAGAGACAGACAGACAGACAGACAGACAGAGACAGAGAAGGAAAGAAAGAAAGGAAAATAAAGAAAGAAAAGAGAGATTAAGATCATTGTTATCTTCATTAATGAATCAATATGAAATAATAGAGTGTTGGACTGGGAGTTAAGACTTGGTTTCAAACTCCACCTAGGACACTTGGTTGTGGGCAGGTCATTTAATTTCCTGGAAACTTAATTTGATCTCTGAGACTATAAAATAGAGATGGGTGTGATCTAACCTTCTGTCAGCTAAGATAATTCTCACATTGGCAAAGTCACATCCATAACACAACAATGTATCATCATTAATAGGATTAATGATACTACTACTTCAATTAATAATAATATTTGAGACAATTTGTAGGCCTTTGTACTAGTATTCATACCACCTATGTGATATAGTAATAGATATCATTTTATTATCCTAATTTATACATAACAAATACACTAAGATTGTATTTTGTGCAGTTTTTCCAAATGATCATAGTCCTGGCAGGTACCCTAAGAAGTCATCTCAGGTATATTCTTGTCTTGGTACCAAAATTACACACCAACTTATCCTGAAAGATAACTATCTATATCCTTTCTTTAAATATATCTGCTGAAGGAAATTCTAGTAGTCACTGACTCACATCTCTTCTAGTCTATCCCATGTGGTATTTGTTTAATGTCTTAAATTTAAATTTAATAGTGTGTATATCCTAATAGTCAGCCTTACACTGAATGTTAGAAGGTTAAAAAAAATGGTCAGTTATCTGGCTGTTTCCAAATATACAGATAGTTTCTCAACAAATATGTGTGGATTGATTGATGTTGGTACCATAGCTAAATTATTGATTCATCTTCATATTTTTATCCACATTTATCTCATATTCCTAGCTTGAATCTAGTAAATGTATACTACCTAGTGCTGTGTGTTAGGCCACATTACCACTAACAACACCACCAGTCCTTTATGGAATGGAACGGAATGGCTTCTCTTTGACAGAAAGTGGCTTAAGGTATAGCCACAAGAAAGCCAGAGAAATCTTACTCATGCCCCAGAAAACAAAATACAACTGAAGAGCCACTTGGACTCAAGAAAATTCAAGAAACAAAGAACAAAGAATATTGCTAGGTGGAAAAATTTCCAAAAGCTTGTGGCCAAAAATAATCCATTGCTGATGATTGACTTCTTGGGTTGAAAAGAATTCACAGGTACTAATTATCTGATTAGTTTATTATAACCAGGTCCAGCTTTTCCTATGTGTTCCGCATATAAGTTACACAGGCCAAACAGGCACTATGAATATCATATCAGAGTTTCACTAGTGCTTTGACAAGAAAAAGTAATTAAAAACAATCCATACAAAGGCCAATTTAATTGACCTCTTAATACAAAGTTAATTAAATTCCCGATGTACATTTAGCCAGATGCTCTTAAGCTAGCTGGAGTAAGGAATATTTGCCTATTGCAGTGGTCCCTTGGAGTTGTATCTAGCAGCTGACATATACCCCTTACAAAGAACATGAGAAACCATTGCAAGATATCTGAACCTGAATGAAATTAAACACTATATTAATAGCATGAATTCCTCCAGGTGTGATATAAGTGACCTTTTGGGTCACTTTGAGTTACAACTTAATTTCCCCTAAGGTATGAATCAGATTCATTAGAAAAGCCCCATAAGAAGTCAAGTTATTACAAACTAGATTTTGTTTTCCTTGGTGACTACCTGAAATCAAATGTGATGCAAGTTTTTTTTTGTTGTTGTTGTTGTTTATTTGTGTTTTTTCGTTTTTTGGGTTCTTTTGAAAAGTGTAAGAAAGAAACCATTCTGCGATCTCTGTTGGTCTGTGATTCATCACAGCAGCATTTTTGGATATCCTATGAGTATGTGATTCCTCCAACAGCAGGTCATAATTCATTCAGGACTATATGACTAGTCTATGTACACTCACAAGTTTCCATAGAATCCACCCAACATGCTGGGAGCCTTCTTTATACTTTCTGTTTATTGTGTGATTAGCTACAGAGCAAATGGATGTTCCATCCATCATCTGTCACTGTTACTACCTGACCGTGTGTGCAAGGTCTTCATATCCACAAGCCTGGCACATATTAAATGCTTACATATCCTTAAGTAAAGCCACTTAATAAATGTTTAGTGATTGATCGACTGATTCCATCTTTTATTTTTTCCCCATCATACGTTTTCTTTGATGGCTTCTTTTATAGCCTGTGTAATCCTTGGTTTGTAAGGTGTTTTCAGCCTGCTTGTGATCATCAAGCCCTTTTTAAAACGTCTTAACCTGAAATTAACTTAACATAATTAATTAACTTAATTAAATTAACTTAAATGTAGAAATATATACACACATATGTAAGTATGCATATGTTATCTCATTTGATCCTTGCCATACTGGGAGGGAGGTGCTATTAGCATCTTAATTTTACAAATGAGGAAACTGAGAGTAGGTCAAAGTTTAGTGACTTTCCCAGGGTCACACAGATAGTAAACATCTGAAATTAGATTTGAATTTAGGTCTTCTCAACTTGAGGGGCAACACTCCATCCACTGTGCCACATAACTACCTGTTCAGACAGATACACAGAGACAGAGACAGAGAAGCAGGGACAGATGGTTGTATTTCAATATAATCGATTTCCTTTGTAACCCTTTGTATTTTATTATTTGCTTTTAATAGCATTGCTCTGAAAAGGGTTCCATAGGTTTCACCAGATTTCCAAAGAGGTTTACAACACACAAAGATGAAATTAAGAACTCTTGCTTTAGAGAATTGTCAGCTTCACTACTTTGGCTAAATATATGTTTATTGAGCATCTCCTTTTTGTTGGTTTATAAACCATATGGTAAAAAAAAAATCTATGATAAAAAATTTTGGAAATGCATGTGACACCCAACTGCATTCAAATGTATGAACTCTGAGTTGTATGCTCAGGTCAGAGCAGATTAAGAAAAGCTAGGTACTTGGGGCAATATGGGTATTGTCTCATGATTAATCATTATTTTCCATATAATTTGTGCTGTAAAAAACATTGTGGACATGTCTTAAATCAAGGAGATCTTAGAAAAATGTCCTTTTTTGCCAGTATGTTAAAATGCTTGTTGGCTTAAGGAGAAGCATCCAAGAATTGGGAAAACTTCTTATTTCAAGAGCTTTAAAAAATATTAGCTGCACAACCATACTTAGGTAGAATCAAAATAGATGGACCAGTTGAGAGAAACAGCAAGGCTTTCTACAAAGGTGTTCAGCAACTCTTTGTAGAAGCTAAGCAAGAGCTGGAGCCTTGAGCAATCCAAAAGAAAGGAAATCAATGATAACCTTTTTATGTGGCCTTCAAGTAATCTCTCACATCAATAGAACACTACAGATAAGCAGGTACTGTGGTACATAGATTATACTTTCTAATGTAGCAAGGTGTGCAAAGTCCATTCCTTTTGTGTACCCAGGAAGAAAAACAAAGGTAATAGATCAGGAGGGAAATAAATCTTCAGCTGAAGCTTAAAAAGTGCTAGATTTATAGGGCCTAAACTAGGAAGTATGAAGTCCTACTTTTTAAAGAGTTGAAACAAAATGTCTCTCATTATTGTTGCTGTTATTCAGAATTCTTTCTTTCAGTTGCCTAAATTCTTCATTTTATTTTAATTACAACAGCATCTTTTGAGATATTGTGAATTATTTTATTCCATGTGCCTAAATCTCCTTCAGTGTCTTTTCTGAAATAGCCTTAGTCCTATTTCCTAACATAAAACTGCCCTGTGAAACCTCACTATTATTCACCTTTAATGAATATTATCCAATGTGCTTGGTGGTTTAGAGAGGGTGGGGGGAAAAGCCCATGGCCTTCCTGGGATGGATACAGTGCTATAATTTTGCTATATATAAACTTGGGCCTAGAAGGAAAATCCCAGAAGGGGATAATGGCTTATGGTTTCTCATTGCTCTAGGCTCTGCTTTAAGGAGAACCGCATTATCTGCCCTGCTGTTCCCTGCTTATGTCCAACTGCTAGAGGGCTTTATAAGGAATGGGCTGTGGTACAACTCAGATGAATTAACTTTACTCAGAGTTTTGCTGGCTTTTATTAACCTATTGTGGGACTGAGCCCAAAGCCTTAGTATAAGCATGTATACACACCTAGAAGCCATGTAGTCTGACATCCTTATTTTATAGATGAAGAAATTTATAGATGAAGAAATAGAGAGAGATTAGGTGATTTGTCCAAAGTCACAGTGATGGTGAGAGCAGATCTGGGATTCAAACTCACATCTTTTGACTCCAAACTCAGTTTCACCAAATACTATCACACACAATA
>CM053582.1:252551099-252582645 GCA_028627135.1 Pseudochirops cupreus
TCCCAACATCTCTCAGCCAAAGAATCATAGGATTTTAAAGCCTAAAATCATCTAATTCAGCTTTATTTTTCAGATTAGGACATTGGGATCTTGAGAGAGTTTGACATAGCCAGTCTTTGGACATGGTGCCATGTTACTATGAGAGAGCATGTTGGATAAAGCAGGCAATAGTAATGAGAGGGGGGGTTCTCTTATGCTTAGAATTGATTCCCTTCTCATCTCCATAGATCTGTAATCTTCAAAACTGAATTAAAGTAAAACCTTCCACATGAGGCTTTTACTGATTCCTGCTCCATCCTAGCTACTTCTCTTTTGTTCACTCAAAATGCATATGACTTGTATATATTTAACATATAAAGATATTTTCACCATGGATAGAATGAAGTTAAATTAGCCATTTTATGCATTTGAGCCAGTCACATAGCCCATTAGGCAAGATCATTTTAATTGTTGAATTCAATACAATACTTTCCTGGCTCTTGATAGAGTAAATATTCCTTCCCATCTCTAAGTAGTTGAAAACCACCAAAGTCATGAACACATCCATTAAGACAGTGAAGACAATTCTCAAGTTAAAGATCATTGTACTTGTATGAATCTTCAGTAATTTCCTTTCATTTAAGCTTTTCTCTCTAATCTTCCCCTAGGTACAGTTGTTATTGTGTAGGTAAGGTTTGATATGATGACTGAAAAAATTCCTGGGAGAACTAGCTTAGAATGAGGACTGTGAAAGAGGGCAAATTGAGGAGTGTAGAAATAGGAAGAGACTGTGCTGGGTCCAGAGGTCTAGGCAAAGAAATAATATCAGCATTATTGGGAAAAGTGGCATAAACAAGAATAAAAGTTGGAAAGGGATAAGATGTAAAAAAAAACATAAGAAGAACCTAAAAAAATGGAGGTTAGAATGATAGGTTAAAAGAAAGAAAAATGCTGAGCTCAGAAAAGTGAAGTATACTAAAGATAATGCAAGAAAATACTAAAAAGTCTTTTCTAAATGAAGAGATTTCTGAAAATCAGCTAATTTAGAGGGCATAGAACATGGCAGAGGGTAAACGTCTTTACTAAATCAAGACAAAAAATTTGACTACCATAAGTATCCAACCTATTTGGAGTCAGTGATTTCAGAAAACTGATTTTTCTCTTTCTTTTTATCTACTATTGGAACTAGAACATAAAACAGTAAACCAATTCTGTCAGGGGGTGGATTTTTTTTTTCAATATTGGTCCCACTGAACATCATAAGACCCTCTCATCTTAGATAGTGGTCACTATACACTAACAACTATATCAGAAATTATTTGTCCCAACCTTACCATTTCCAAAAGGGAGAACATTGGAATGCAGAAGAGGAAGAAACAAAAGAAAAAAATATTGGAGAATATTCATTGTAGCCATCCCAATTGCTGAAATGACACTTTCTCCAAATATCTAAACTTTATCAAATTATGTTTGCCACAAACTAGTATCCCACACTTTTGTTCTCCCTGAGTTAGAAGTAATGTTTAGTAACTGTGATTCTCTTCTTCTCTGCTTCCCATCCCCCAGCCCCACTCCATTCTTCTAGATTTCATGTTTAAATTATTCGTCACCTACATCCTAACTTCGCTATGATTCATATACTGTGCAATGACACATCCGCACTACCCGCCCAACTAATGCAGGGCAGTTAAAGCTATGACTCATGCAATCCATTTCTCAATGTTATATACACCAGGCAGAAGCTACTGTAGTAAAAATAGAAGTGATTTAAGATGATTCCTGGGCAATGATAGTCACAATTTCTAAACGTGCAAAAAAAAATTCATTAGTGCTTCATGTCAGATGGCCATAATCTCACTAGGAGTGAATTAATAAATATGGCAGAGGCTGGAAGCAGAGATGACATGCTATGGATATTGGGCTTCAGTGTTGTCTTCCTATGATAATAGTCCCCCCTTGAAAAATATATGTATAGTTTCTGATTTTTCTTAATGATACTGGTTGAGCTTTGCAAAACCACCTGTTGAAGGTAGAAAATGCCTGAATAAATCATATGTGCAATCAGGCATAGCTCTAGCATAGCAAGTTCTCAAAACATATTCTATCAGATGATATGAGAAAATGTTGGAGCTCCTATTTATTCCGTCTGACTAACTAATTTCATACTAATTCCCATTCCGGAATATAACTCTTTTCTTATCCATTGTTGCTTCATCTGCTTTGTGAGTAGACTCTACTGTTTCAGATGTACATTTAGATGCCTGGATATAAATTCCAGGCCTTTGTAGAAGACAGTTGTTTCATGTTCCTTTTTATAAAGATAAACACATTATATTCTTGGTTTATTTATCGTGATGCTGAACACATTTCTTGGAGTTTGTTCTCATAGACTGGCTAAATAATTTTTATTACTTTCTTCTTCTGAGACTGGGATACAAGTTGGTGTGACTTCCTTGATTACTAAAACCATACTCAGTAAGAGGTGCAGTGACTTGTTGACATTCATGGATATTTGGAAAGGTCATGTCAAGAAAATTAGACATAGAATACCAACCTAAGATAAAAGCTTTGTTGGGTAAACAAATGTTGCCTGAAAAGGGTATAATAAGCACAGGACTTTCCATGATTTATTCTGTGAACAAAAAGATAATACCAGATTGTGAGTAAGTCTAAAGTAAAACTGAATTCTCATGTTTAGCTATTTCCCTAGATCATCTTTATACTTTTTCTACTCTAGAGGTCACAGACTAGGAAGCAGAATACTTTATTTTTAAAAAATTCTATGAATTCATTTATCTTGATTATCCATTCATTGATGTAGACAATCAATTCATCTTATTAAACTTAGTTTTTATGAGTCACTCTGCCTAAAACAAACAAATCACTAGTTGGTAGCAATCTCTCACTTAGGCAAGTTGGTTCTCAGACTGTGGTTCATCACCACATCACAATGACTGTATTTGAAGCTTCTCTCACTGGCTTCCATTTGCCAGGTCTTGTATATCTAAGTCATAGTCTCTGAGAATATAATATCACCATTACAGTGTTAGAGAAGTGTGTAGTAGGAGGACATGGAGGACAATTTGATGGCATCTTTGAAGGAAGAAATGAATCTTAATGAATATTTAAGTGATTTGCATAACAATAAAATAAGTGTGCAGTAGAATGGAATGGAACTGACCGTATTAATGATTGAGCCATATATTGTCTGAAACTCACTACAGCATTGTCATTTATATCCTTAGTATTTGGTCTTCAGGAGTTTCTGGGGCTAAAAGAATTCACAACCTGATGGTTGTGGAAGTGATCAGATTATAAATTCGTTGAAGGTAAAGATTTTTTATTTCTTTTCCTTTGTATGTCACCAACCCCCAAGACCTAATGTAATGTGCTGCACATGGATTTATTTTTGAAATCCATTCCAAAATTATTCATTAAACAAATATTTGTAGGGTCTGCTATGTATGAAGCACCTTTCTCAGTGCTGTAATGGAATAAGATGCAATCTTTGCCTCAAGGAATTTACAATATAGTAATCCAGATGGAGGGTCTAAGCCTATAAATGTAACCAACCAACACCAATCAAAAAGTGAGAAAGAGTCAAATTTTCTAAGGGTAAATAATTTGGTTAAATTCTATATCTTTCTCCTTTTCTGCTGAATTGGCCTGTTGTTTTAATATTGTGTAAATACAGCCTTATTCATCTATCAAGTATCTATTACTAAAGAGATTTCTCTAAAAAATGGTATGTCCTTTATCCATAAGTCTACCAGTATGATTTTGATTGTCCCTTGGCAGCAGTGTAAACAAAATAAAACTTGCTTTTAATATCTTACTACTTTTTTTTTTTTGCTTTTTTTTGGGAGGGCAATTGGAGTTAAGTGCCTTCCCCAAGGTGATATGGCTAGTTTTTGTGTTAAGTGTCTAAGTGTCAGATCCTCCTGACTCTAGGACTGGTGGCCGTCTTACCACTTCTTTTAGCAACTCTGTCTCCATTTTGCACAGAAAGTTAAAAATAACAGATAAAAACACTTCAGACTACACAACATAGCTTGGAATAGCAGGGAGAGGCTAAGTTAGAATCAGAGGTAGAGGTACATGTTGGAGAGTAAATGCAATGATGAGAACATGGTGCCAAAAAACCACTGGGATAAAAAGCTGACAATTTCAGAAGTCATCTAAAAGCTTGACTTGCCTTATGTTCAAACTTTTGCATTTTCAGAGTCAACTAAATATTTGATGTTGCATAGATACAGGAAGTCAGTGCTTCAGGTCCTTCAAAGACCTGGTGATCCAAAGAACTTTTACATGAATTCTTACTAATAGAAATGGTTACAAGATAGTAATTTGAACACTAAGGGCAATAGTCTTTGTGTTTGTGTACATGTATGCAAGTGAATATATGTTTAAAGGTAGCCATATATTCAGATTTCTCCACAGAAAATGTCCAAGCCCAGGCAACAGGGGAGGCTTATCTAAGTACACAAAATAAGCAAAAAAATCTAATTTAAGGTCTAGAAAGTAATCAATTATTTTAATATCCCAAGGATCCATAGGTCAATCACTGAAGAACTTACTCTATGAGTACAGTTTGCAACCCTCAATTCCTTAGTTTTTAAGCTTGATAAATGTCTGTGGTCAAAAAAAAAATTATAAACATATGGCCAAAACTCTGACAAGGACCTTGACTGGTCTTCACGGGACAGACAGACATAGAGTCCATTGCTGGATCCATATGCTGAGGCCTTCTGGCCTATTACAACTTTTCAAAGCTTGTTTGTGTTCCTCTGAAAGAGTAATGTCCAGAAATATTACTCAGATACTTCATTGTGTTGTGGGGGATGACCTTAGAAAGCAAGCTAATTAAAATGCCTTTTGACTCAACTCCAAGATGGAGTTAACACAGATGCCTTCATTAAGGTAATAGGCTGTTTTTTTTTTAAATTTAAAACATTTCCCACATTTTCATTGAGTTCTAGAGGTGTTGAAATTTTAGGTAATATTTTTTCATTTGCTGCTTTAAAACTAAGTGAAATGGTTTGGGTTAATTTTCTTTCTTTTTGTGAAATCTATTATTTTTTTAAACACCATCATATTTTTTCTTTATTTTTGGCCAGGTTGCACCTACTGATTTCCAAATGGATCCATTGCTGAAAATGAGACTTACCATTTACATATCACAGCTATCTATATCTGTGATTGAGGGATCATGGTATAGGTTACACATCCATAACACTTTAAATAATTGTAAATCCTTTAACTTAAAATATTTCATGTTGTGTATACAGATTTGACCATATAACAAGTTCTAACCAGTTTCTTAATTACAACAAGTTGAACAAAGATATTAAAATCTTAGATACTATCATTATCTCAGTGACACCACTATATTTCATGGGCCAACCTTAATGGGATATATTCTTTTTAATGGCATTACACAGTAGGAGAAAGTCTTCATTTTCAATAAAAATGCTGAAATGAAATAGATTAATATCTAATTTATACCTTCATTTACATCATGTGCAAAATTATCTTAAATATTTGTTATGGATGAAGTGGCTTTCTACCAATTTGGGCTTTTTTCATACTGGAGAATGTTAACATAAATTGTAGCATAAATCATTGCCTTGTAGAATACCAGAAGGCGCATATAAAAACCCATATCTTTACTGCACATATTTCCCATTAACCATAATCTATTAGTAATTGAAGTTCATTACAAATTCTTGTAGACTTTATTGCTATCATGCTGCATGACATACCGAACCTGGCTTGCATAACAAGAAGTCCTTGCTGGGAAATATCCTATTAACAATGACAGTGCATTTGTCATTGTGATAATAAACCCAAGAGCTGCCTGTAGACTATAAATTATCAAGGCGCCATTTGCGCTGCCATGGCTTGAAGGTTTGTCAGCACTTCCATTTTAAACCCCTGGTTTTCAGGGAGTTATAACTCAACCATCAGGATCTGCAGTGAGCTGAGACTTAGCTTCCAAGGACTCAGCCACAGACTCTTTTGAAAACAATTCCTAAGTGAGATTTACATTTTATCATCAGAAAAAACACAGTGGTTGCTGGCATCTACACAAAAGCATGGAGGGTATCTGCAAGATGCAGGCTTTCTTCTAAGAAGAGAGCGGGGGAGACTGAACTAAAATGGATCCAGGAATAGTCTTGGCCATTTTAAAGAATAGCTTTAAAAAATTTCTATTTTTTAAAATGGTTCTAAAGGAAATTGTTTAATTTGCGGGAGGGTGTCAACTAAACTCAAATGTTGAAGGGAAATAGTGAGTATTCCTGGTCATTCTATATGCCTAAAAATTATGTCTGTATTATCTCTAATCAATATTTTTTAATGACAATAATTTACCTGGAACAGTAAGAAAACATTATTGGAGAGGATGTAGACATCTTCTTTAATTTCTAAGAGGTAAGACACCCTGTTGTGATATTTCTTAGTACATAAGATGAAAGGTTGTAGGATTAGAAATGTGAGAGTAAGGACAAGGACAGGGTGAGGCCTAGACCTGGGATTTCATTAATGTAGTGAATTCCTAGTATGAAAATTTCATCCATAATGCAGATCTGTAAACTGGCTTATAACTTAGAGACTTTGATATAGCACTGGGACATTAAATGACTTGCCTCTGGTCACACAGATAATATGTGTCAGAAGCCAGACTTGACCACAGTATTTTCTGATACCCAGAGCCCTTCCAACTTTCCCTACTCAGTAGCCAAACTGCCTTTTTCTCCAAGGAGAAGGATTTCAATTTTTTTTTCTTTTATTTCATTTCATTTTGTGCTGATAAATTTTGTTTTGACAGGATAAAAACCCTAACTCATATAACCCCCACCCCACCCCAGTTAGGTAAAAATTCCAGAAAAAGTCAAGTATAACAGCACAAAGGAGTGAGTGTGAATGTTAATGTAAATAACCATTTGTGAAAAGAAAGGGAAGATAATTGCCTTAACTTTAATAAATGGTACCTAAGTTATACATTCTTTTTTGAGATATTTCCTTGCCCTTTGAAGTTGCTTTTATTTATAGAGTTGTAGACATTCCTATTGTTCAGCTTTCTTCACTCTGCTTCATTTTGTACAAGGTTTCACATATGTCTTTGAATGTTTCATGTTTGTTGTTCCTTACAGTGCAATCATATTTCCTATTATTTATTAAGAGTAGAATTTTAGAACTAGTCTCTGAAGAATGCACTGTTTCTTACATATCTATTCCCAAACGATCGTCTCAAAAAAGGCTTTAGAGAAATGCTATTGCAAAAACTCTCCTTAATCTCAGAACTACAGGCATGCATTTCCATGGATAAGTTGATAGTAACCATGGCTACTTAGGTATTGCTAAAGGTGATTAGAAAAGCTTAAATGTTTACATAGAGAATCAGACTCCCTAGGGTCATTCAGAGTCTTTCAGAGCACAGGGACAATGCTCAGGGCACTGACATAGTTATTGAAGAAATTGGACTCTGGCTTTTCCAAACTGCTGAACATACTTTCAAGAAGTATTTAATGGCCTGGGAGGATCTGGTTCAGTAATCAAAATGTCAGCTAATAATGTCAAAGAATTTTGTAGATAAAAATGGGAATTAATATTTGTCATTTGCGTTGCAAGACATTCTCTTGGCCACTACTAGTAAGGTATAGGTGTCAAGTTATATTTTCCTGCAGTAGTCAAGGATTGTCATGAATGGTTGTTCACTAAATACTCTCTGGACCTGGAAAATGAGGGAAATGAGGGAATGGATGTGGCACATAGGATCCTACTATGGTAGGCACCGTCGATAGAGTGGTGGGTCAGGAGTCAAGAAGACCTGAGTTCAAATCCAGTCTCAGACACTTATTAATTATGTGACTCTATGCTAACCTGTTGGCCTCAGTTTCTTCATCACTATATTATACGTGTGTGTGTGTGTATATCTATCTATCTATCTATCTATCTATCTATCTATCTATCTATTACCCCAATTAGCTTGCAGAAAAAAAATAAACCTAAAATCAGGAAATGAGGTTAAAATACAAGTAAAGAAAAAAAAAGCATGCAGAATACTATGAAGAAATATCATAGTTAATAGATGCCCAAAAGGAAAGAGAGTAACTCCACAATAACAACAAAGTATCAGAGAAAAAAAATGACTTGGACACAAGGACTCCAAGAGTACCTGGAAGAAATAAAGCAAGAGTTATTATAAAAAAACAACAACAACAAAGCAACTTAACTGTAGGCATAATAAAAGCTATGGATGAAATAATTGAATGGAGAATAAGTAACTTAGGAAACCTTATAGAAAGTATACAACTCCCTGAAAATTAGAATAGAACAAAAAGAACTCACTAACTCCATGAGACAATAAGAAATATCAGAAAAAAATAAAAGGTTTTTAAAAATAGGATAAAATATAAAGTATTTATTATAAAATAAAATGTAACCTAGAAAACAGGTAAAGGAGAGGTAAAATAAGAATCATTATATTCCCTAATAATCATTATAGAATCCTTATATACTTTATTGAAAGAAATTATAAATGAAAATTGAACAGATTTAATAGAACTAGAAGACAACATAAAAATAGAAAGAATCCACTGGTCACCACATGAAAGAAATCCCCAAATGAAACCATACAATAATGTCAAAAGCAAAATCCAGAGCTACAAGTTCAAAAATGAATGAATGAATGAATGAATGAATGAGCAAATAAATAAACAAAACATTGAAAGCTCCCAGAAAGAAAGAATTCAAGTACCAAGGAACCAGCTTGGATCATATAAGACTTGGCAGCAATTGCCCTAAAGAAGAGAAAATCTTTGAATACATTACATCAAGAGGCAAAAAATAAAGTATCTCAACAAAGAACAACTTGCCCTGGATTACTGAGTGTTATCTTACATGCAAAAAAAATGTTTATTTTTTTTTAATTGAAAAGAGGACCATCAAGCTTTTTTGATTAGAAAAATAAAAATAAAAAACAGGGCTGGTTAGAAACTTAATTGCAAATATAGGAGCAAAAAAGTCTAGAAAGATAAATATATTTGAGGAATTGTAAAAGGTCTAAGTTATGAAGTATTTACATTCTAAAAAGGGGAGAAGAAACAAATGTCCATTCAGAGTCCTACTGTCTCCAAAGACCATAAAGAAAATTAAATAAGCCAAAAAGAAGTCTAGGAGAGATTTTTTTTGGTTTGTTTTTATGTACTGATGGCCTTAAAGGGAAGAAAAGGGAGGATGAAAAATCTCTCTAGGGGAGAAATGAAGAAGAAGAAGGAGGAGGAAAAGGAAGAACTTACTATGTCTTATAATTGTGGTATACAAGAGGAAAAGTATATAAACATGGAGTAAGGGGGACAGGCAACACATAAAACTCACTACAATTTGAATTGGACAAAGAAGGGTTGGGTAAACACACACACAAAGAGTTTGTTGTAGTACTTCATTAAATTCAAATGGGAAATAAAGATTAAGTGGAGAAAGAGATTTAAGAGGAAAAGTATAATAAGAAGGAATAAGAACAATGACCACAATAACCACCACAAAAAAGTCGGGGGGGGGGGGGGAACCACCTCTAGCTAAAGAATGGTTTGTAAAGGGGGTATTTAAAAAGGAAAGAAAGTGCAAGAATCAGTAGATTATAATTGAGGGAAATAGAAGAGCTTCAGTGAAGTGGAATCCAAATGTAGATTACTAAGGATAATCATATTCTTTTTCTTTCAGTGGGCTCTTATTCTTTATAAAAAGTGTGGGGTGCAAAGAGAGGGAAAAGAACAGATGACACGGTAGATAAAAACATACATTTATCATTTCTAAGCATTAAAAGGATGAACTCACCCAAAAAACAGATTAGGATAGTAAAATGGATTAGAAAACAGATCCCAGTAATGTTGGATTACAAGTAATATAATATTATTTAGAAGATTTACAACAAGTAATGTTGTTTAGTGGGCAGCTAGATGGCACAGTGGATGGAGTGCCAAGCCCAGAGTCAGGAAGATTCATGTTCCGGAATTTGAATATAGCTTCAGACATTTATTATTTGTGTGACTCTCAGCAAGTTGCTTAATCCTGTTTGCTTCAGTTTCCTTATCTATAAAAAGAACTGGAGAAGGAAATGTCAAACCACCCCAACAACTTTGCCAAGAAAACTCCAAATGGTTTCAAGAAATGGTTGAACACAAACAAAAACAAAAGAATGACAACAGAAAATGTTGTTCACAAGAAATACACTTGAAAGATAAAAATTCACATGGTTCTGAAATGAGTACAATTTTATATGCTTCAGGTGAATTTTAAAAAGTAGGGCTACCAACATAATCTAAGACAAAACAACATTAAAAGTAGAAATTGTTAAATGAGATAAACTGGTAAACTACATTATATACAAAGGTACCATAGAGAATGAAATAATATCCATAGCTATATCTATCTATATCTGCATGTCTCTACACACAAAAATATCATAACATCTAACTATTTAAAGAAAAGTCAATCAAATTACCTGGAGAATTAGACAGTGAAATTTATTTAGACAGTGAATTTAGTGTATCCCCTCTCATTTAATCCTATGTAAATATAAGAAAAAAAAAGTAAGAGAAAGTTAAAGACCTGACTAGAATGTTAGAAATGTTATATATGAAAAATAAATATTATAATCAATAAAGGGCCTTTGAACAAAGATCCTTCATCAAAAAGCAAATGCGGTACAGCAGTACGTGTCAATATGGAGAACAATTGAGTAAATCAATAAAATTACACCCTAGTTAAATAATGTCATGATTTATTTGTCAGGTGAGAACATACTTTATTTAACTATGTGAACATGCCCTGTATACTTCTCTAGGTCTAGGTCTCTAAAATTATCTTCAGATTGATTGAGTTACCTAATGGTCATTCCTTCTGGGTCTATATAAAACCATCAAGCTGTTTGGAATCTGGGATATCAGTGGCCACATCAGTGAGGAAAGAGCAATTCAGACAATCACACACACATATACACATACATACACACATATATACATATATGTATATGTATGTATGTGAAATTATTCTATATCTACGTCTATTTATCAGTTCTTTCTATGGATGCAGATAGTGTCTTTCCTCATATGTACTTTATGGTTAATTTGGGTATTTATAATAGATAAAATAACTTACTTTCTCAAAGTCATTCTTAAAACAATATTGCCATTACTGTAGATAATGTTCCCTTGATTCTGTCCATTTCACTCTTCATCATTTCATGCAAGTCTTTTCATGTTTTTCCAAAATCATTGAGCTCATCATTTCTTGTAGCACAATGTTAATCACAATCATACAGCCATTCCGCCATTGATAAGCATCCCTGCCATTTCCAGTTCTTTGACACTCAAAGAGAGTGGCTATAAACATTTTAGAACACTGAGGTTTTTTTCCTTCTTTACCTAATCATCTTTGGAAATAAAACAAGTAATAGTATTGCTGGGTCAAAGGGTAAAGGCAATTTGATAACTCGGCATAATTCCAGATTGCTCTCCAAAATGGTTAGATCATTTTACAACTCAATAAACATTGAATTTGTGTCCAAATTTTCCCCCTCTCCAACATTTGTCATTTCTCCCTTTGATCCTTTTAGCCAATGTGATAGGTGTAAAATGATATTTTGAGATTATTTTAATCTGCATTTCTCTAATTAATAAGGATTTAAAGCATTTTATATGACTTTAAATTGTTTAGATTTCTTCGCTGGGAAAAAAAAAGCATATCCTTTGACCATTTATCAGTTAGGGAATGATTCATATTCTTATAGATTAGACAAAGTTCTAATTACTACTTGTGAATTTCCCTCCAACTTATGTTTACTCAGTATTTTCCCTTTACCCTCTTATTCCTTATTTTACTCACCCCTCTAAAATTCCCTCCCTTATCATCTCCCTCACACTACTAATGTTATTCTATACACCCTTTCAAAAGATCCCCCTCTAACTCTATCCCCCATTTTCTCACCTCTCTAGAAGTTCAGAAGACATGTAAGCTTCTTTAAAATTCCTTCAACATTGATCATTTTCTTCTTTTTCCTATCTTTGTCAATCCAATAAGTGTGAAGAGGAAACCTCAGCTTTAACTTGAATTTATCTAATTAGTGATTGAGAACATTTTTTCATGTGCTTGCTGATAGTTTCTTTTAAAACTGCCTGTTCATATCCATTGACCATTTATCAATTGGGAAACGGCCATTGATATTGCATTGGGTCAATTCTTTATATGTCTTCTATGTGAGAGCTTTATTGTACCAACTTGCTACACAGATTTTTTTTCCAGTTAACTGTTTCTTTTCAAATTTTAAGGCACTTAATATATATATATATATATATATATATACACATACATACATATATATATATATATATAAAACATCAATATGTCCATTTTATTTTCTATAATCCTCTCTACCATTTATTTAGTGATTAACCCTTATCCATAGATCTGAAAGGTGATTTCTTCCTTTCCCTCCAATTTGCTTATAATGTCACCTTTTATATATAGTTATGTAGCCATTTAGAACTTATTTTGTTATATGGTGTGAGATGTTGTAACATTCCCAACTTCTGCCAAACTTCTTTCCAGTTTTCCCAGCAGAATTTTTATCAAATTATTAATCCTTATCATGAGGTTTGTAATCATGAGGTTTATTGAAAATCATGGTACTGTGTTCATTTGGTTTTGTATATCATATTCTTAATATATTCACTATTCAACCCCTCTATTTTTTAAACCAGGACCCAATCAGTTTAATTATTACTGTTCTGTAATATAATTTAAGGTCTAGTACTCATTGATTCCCTTCCTTGAAACTCTAGGTGTCTCTATATCATCACATTATTTGAAAAATTTTTTTTTGAAAGTTGTAAGAATTCTGATCAATGTAATGACACACCATTATTCCACAGGACTGATGGCGAAGAATACTACCTAGGTCTTACATGAGAGGTGATGAGCCAAAAGGATCTACATCACCAAGATATAGACTTGTTTTGCTTGACTTTGCTAACTTTCTACAGGTGTTATTCTTACTTGTTGTTTTCAAACAGGGAAATTATGAGTGAGAAGGGAGACAGTGATAGCAGCGCCAAAAAAAAGAGAAGAAAGCGTCAATGAAGCAGTTAAATAAAATTGACAGAAAAGATCAAAATAAGGTGCAAAGGGCAACACAGATAAAATATCTCTGGTACTAGTATGTTCCACATGCATATATTCATATATTTATGTGTGTATATATATGTATATGTGCATAGATTAATATTTATATGTATATATACACATACACATGCATACATATATATTTATATAAATATATAAAATACACATAGACACATATGCATGTCTCTATACCTATGTATATATACTATCATCTGTGATGACCAATAATGTGTTTATTGGTGAATAATGAAACAATAATAAAATACTAATATATACATATTATGTGGATATACACATATGTGTATTAATTAAAACATTAATATATTATGAAATCCGTAATATATTTATATACCATCATCTTTATTTTATTTTTATTTGTACATTGAAATGTTTATGTTTGTGTTTAAGTTCTGGATTTAAAAAAAAAAACAAAAAATGGAATTTGACATCATTGCCATTTTGGAAAACAGCCATACCAGCTACTAAAGAAGAAAACTTGTACAAACTTGTGCTCCAAATGCACCATTTGCATAAAAAACTGGCCAAAATTCAACTTTGTCTTCAAGTCATATTCTCTTTCTAAATCCTGTTAAGTGGGCAAGATGCTTCATTGATGTCAGTCTTTGGCAACACAGAATGATAGTTCTTTAATTCTTATGGTCCTTAAGGACAGGCCTGGCAAGGAAAATGTATCAAGTTTATTACACTTAACCTAAAACCTATTTGGGAGAAAATGCCAACCAAGATAAAGATATAGCATTCCCAAATTATTTATCAATGCTATTAAATTTATTAATCAATTAAAAAGCCCAGGTTGTCAATTTTTCCATTTAAAATTCTGTTCATCAATAGGAAGCACAAAGATTGGAGAAAAAGGTTACAAAATGAAGCACCTTGCCTTCTTTACTATCTACACATCTTTGTTTTGTCTGTGAAGAGCAAGGTCTAATTAACAAGAGAATTCCACTAACCTCAGTGGTTTTCTGTGTGTTGACCATGCTACCAAGAAATACTTGGTGGGTTCAAATGTTTGTGAATTCAGTCTGTCTGTCAAAATGTCAGCTAACAAAGTGAGAAAAATTTGTAAATTTTTTACATTATTTACATTACATAAGAAATATATAACATCTTTACAGAATGACCCTTTGCAAGCATAGCTCTCTTGGGTTCTATCAAATTTATACATTGAATATTTTCTTTGTTTTTTTTTTAAACAAATTCGTAATTCAAGATCCCTTTTTCACACACGTACACATATCTGTCAGTCTGTAAGACAGTCATATATGTATAATGTTTATCTACACCCAGCTATAAGACGTGCTACATTAACTCCAGATTCTATAATGTGCTAAGCCACCTTCTTTAGGTTCCTTGATACCCAGTGATGGATATCTGCTTCCTCACTTGGCTGTCTTCCCACAACTCTCTGTCCTGCTGTACTAATCTATCACAGATTTTTCTATCAGGCTTCATGTCATATTACAATGGTGAACATGACTTGCATAGAATAAATGGCAGTGAACTTTCAGGACCAGCTCTGTCTGTTCATCTTGACTCCACATAATTGTCTCCAGCACAGCTTAGCATCAGGGTCCATCCCTGAATGTCAAAAGTTGTCCAGGAGAACTTTCACCTTTCTCTTCCTTTTCCCTCCTCTCTATATCTCTCTTTATTTCACTGACTTTGTCTCCACAGGTCTCTGTCTCTGTCTATCTTTGTATCTCTTCACACAAATAAAATATGGCTGAAGTAGAAGAACCATTGGTCATTCACAAGATGCTTTATTTTTCTAAGACACTGTTAAGTCATTCTCCATTCTCCTTCTCTTCTTCCTCATAAATTAACAGAGCACTTTACAGTTTACAAAGCTCTTTTCACACAACAACCCTATGAGGTAAGTAGTGCAAGTATTATTACTTCGCCCCCCCCCCCCATAGACACACTGGTAAAGAAACAAATTTGTAAAAGTGGCTTTTTGAATTATTAAGTAGCATAGTAGTGTATCAAACCAAGTCTTCAAACCCCAAATTCAATATTTCTTCAATCACACTATGATGCTTGAGCAATTTGTTAAATTTTAATGTAAAAACAGACCAGGCCAAAATTAAAAACAGCCATTTTGCTCCTGCTATCATGATTCTTAAATTAACACATTTGTTCTTCAAAACTGAGAATTATAACAACGACTTTGAAACAATGAATATTTCCCTAGTGCCACAGAAAAATAACAGTACAAACAACTTCAGGCTGGACTTAAGGCTGGAAGGAGAGTGGGACAGTAGCTACTAAAGATGGGAACAAAGGAGAAAATAACAAAAATCAAAGGATGACTTCTCTAATTTAGGAAACTACTTGATTCTTAAGTGGCCAGTATCTTGAGCCATCAGGGTGCAAAGGATTCTGTATAAAGATGCAATTGTCAGAAGAAAATGGGATTATTATTATTGTTATTTAGTAATGGTGAATATTGCATTTCATGGGAAAAATGCTAGTACACAAAAGATCTTTTCCTCTTTATTTCATCTCTTTTGGGTTTTGCTGTGGAAAAAAAACAAACCCTGGAAATTAAGATGTCAAACAATTGAGGAATGGCTGAATAGTTTATGATACACAAATATGAAAGGGCATTCTTCTGCTATAAGAAGTATTAGTGCTTGATCATTCTTGAAATGTGAATCATTGTCTACCCTTAACTAGATCTTCCATTTAGTGAGCTCATTATCAGCAATCCCTAACTAAAGTCTGTTAAGCTGCCCTTTTATAGCTTAAATAATAATCTTGGTGGTTGCCACATAGTTTCTCTGACTTATCCAATCAGCCATTTTCCCCTCTCTTGCTTATTTTGGAAAAAAATACTAGGTAAGAAAAACACTTATTAGAAAACAGCACTTCCTTTGTCCCTGTCACCTTATTTCTTTTGTTTCTTAGATACTCCTCAGAATCACTTCAATCCTCTTGCCATTTTCCTTCCAGACACTGATTTTTCTTCCTGAGGATCCAATTACATCATCTTCATCTGTACTGACCCAGTCAAAATGTTATTACCTTGCTCAAAGGAGAACTTCAGAGAAGTAGGTCTGCAACCTCAATGAATTAGCTGAGCTGTCCATGTACCCTTCTCCTTGAAGTAAGCTCTTGTTCTCCCAAGAATCTAGTTCTTAATTGTCTAATGTCTTCCAAATCTTAGACCTTGGACTTTGTTCCAGCTTTTAAGGTACTACTGGATAACTTTTTTTTTTAAAGGTGGGGTGATAATTTAGGCTTGAGGAGTAGTGAATTAAAAGGGATTCATTTCTTTAATCTGTGACCCTCCTGCATGAGGATAACCTAGTAGGAATATAAATGGAAAGGATGGTTCCTCCTCAAATTTAAGTATCCTGCTCATCTGACTATTTTAAAATGACCTATATTGCTTTACTTCTTACCACCTTCACCTGATCATTGAGCTCTACACCCAATGAGCTCCTGGCCTTGCCATCTCCCTAATTCTCCTGTATGCCCTTCTTATCCACCCTATAGCCAAATTCTCCTTTTTGTGTCATCTTCCCCTGTAGTAAAGTGCTTGGCACAGTGCCTGGTACAGAGTAAGTGCTAGAAATGTTAGCTATTAATAATAATAATTATTATTATATATTATTCATCATCATCATAGCAAACATTTATATAGCATTTAACTATATGCTAGGAATCATGCTAAACACTCTACAACTATTATCTCATTTGTTCCTTAACAACAACCCTGAGAGGTAGGTTCTATTATTATTATCCTGATTTTTCAGATAAGGAAACTAAGGCAAACAGGTTACTAATTGGCTCAGGGTCACACAGTTATTAAGTATATGAGGTCAAATTTGAACTTAGAACTTTCTGACTCCAGGCCCTGCACTCTATTCCCTACACCACCTACCTATGAATTCCTTTAGAATTGTTCTAGTTCAGTCATTTACAGTTGTGTCTGATTCTTAGTGACCTCATTTGGAGTTTTCTTGGCAAAGATGCTAGAGCAGTTTGCCATTTCTTTCTCCAGTTCATTTTACAGAGGAGGAAACTGAGGCAAACAAGGTTAAGTTACTTTTGAAGGGTCACACAGGTAGTAAGTATCTGAGGCCTGATTTAACCTCAGGTCTTCCTGACTCTCAGCCTGGTGCTGTATCCATTGTGTCATCTAGCTGTTGGTTTCTTTTTCTAGTGGTATCTGTATCATTCAGCAAAGTGCTTTGGCATATAGAAATAGTGACAAGGACCAGAGAGAAAATGCACCAGTGATTTCATGAAGAAAGGGAAATTACCAGATATAGAAACTCCCTCTACAAGGGCCATCAACCTCTTCCTTAGCAAATAGTCTTAAAGAATTGCATAGGTTACTTGTGTCAAACTCAAACAGAAACCAGGCTCACTAGTTTATATATAAGGATCCCTGTAGGTAGGATACTAGTTTTAAAATAATTCTAAAGTTATGAATCTGGAGAATGGAACAATGGAGGTACCTTTGACAGAAATAAAGGAGTTTTGAAGAAGGAGAAAGATCAGTTTGAGGCCTGATGAATTCAAGATATCTCTAGGTGATGTGGGACTGAAGCTTGAAAAGTTAAATCCATGGGAACTAATGAGGATAACATGAAAATGTAGAGGGAAATGAGAAGAGAGAGGTCTCAGGAGAGAACATTGGAATCTATTCACAGTTGGGAGGCATGGTATGGTTGATAATCCAAGAAAGGAGATGGAGAAAAAACTATGTAGCAGAAAAACTCAGAGAGGAGAGGGTGGTTGAATGCGTCAGCTGCTCCAGAGAGAGTAAGAAGAACAAAGATCAATGAAAAAAGCACCAGATTTGATAATTAAGAGAACTTTGGAAACTCAAGATAGAAAAGTTTTGACTGAGTCATAGTCTTTGAAGCCAGATTGCAAAAGGCCTTTTTCAAGTGCTTTATAAATTTTTAAAATAATTTTTAATAAGCCTGTATGAATGAATCAATGGCCCCCTCACCAGCACAGAATACTACACTAGAAAGAGTATTTACTCTGGAGTCAGAGGATCTGGGATTAAATGGCAATTTCAATGCTTACTGCTTGTGTAAACTTGGATAGTCACCGAACGAGTAAGCATCTGCCATGTACCAGGCAGTGTACCAGACAAAGAGGAAACAAAGAAAATTGTAACAGTCCTTAACTTCAAGTGACATATTCCATTGAGGGAGACAATATGTGATGTATAAGCATGTATGAAATGGGTACAAAATCAATAAAAGATAAATTCAGATAAAGAAGAACTAGCCCATGAGGGAACAGAAAAGTCTTCATGTAGAAGGAAACACTTGAACTAAGACTAGAAAGAAATTAAGGATTTTAAGAGGTGGAAGTAAGAATGTAGTAGATCACAGGCATGGAAAGATATTCTGTAGAAAGGCAGAGAAAGAAGATGGAGTAGCATAGATGAGCAACAGCAAGAAGACCAATTTGACTATACTACAGAGTACATGAAGTTATAGAAAACAAGGTAGATTAGAGCCAGGTTGCAAAAGACTTTAATGTCAGGGTAGGCCATATCTAACTTTCAATAATCAGGGAGCAGCCAGGTGGCACAGTGGATAGAGCACCAACACTAATATCAGGAGGAACTGAGTTCAAATTGGGCCTCAGACAATTACTGGCTGTGTGATCCTGGGCAAGTCACTTAACCCTAATTGTTTCCAAAAAAAATAGGGAACTACTGGCATTTACTGAATGGAGGAGTAATGTGGACATTACTGTGCCCAGGATACTACTTTTGCCAAGAATGTGAAAGTTAGAGTGGAAAGGGGAGAAACTTGAGATAGGAATACCAGCCGGGAATAGTCCACGGGTGATGAGAATTTGAACTAGGTTAGACATGAGGAGAAAGATACAAGAGATGTTGTAGAAGTGAAATCAACAAGACTTGGCAGCTAAGAGAATATGTGAAAAGAGTAGGGAGTTAAAGATGAGTCTGAGAACATAAGCCTAGGTGACTGAAAGGATAGTAGTGCTTTCCTCAAAAATAGGAAAGTTTAAAAAAGGGGGGGGGGGGAGTTGGATTTGTAGGAAAAGAGTAGAGTTCTGTTTTGGACATGTAGAATTTAAAATACTTATAAGCTATTCAGTTCAAAATATCCAGTAGGCAGTTGATTATGTAGTAATGGAAGTGATGAGAACAACTAGAGTTGAATGTATAGATTTGGAAGTTATTTGTATAGATATGGTAGTTAAAAGAGTGAGTGAGGTCACCAAGAAAATAAGTATAGAGAAGAAAGCCCAGGACAGAACTTTAGGGGTACATGCACAGTTAGGGTACATAATATGAATAACAATCCTGAAAAAGAGACCAAGAAAAACCAGTTAGACATGTAAACAAAGAACCCAAAAGGCAGAGTCATAGAAACCCAGAATGGAAGGAAATAAGCCTTTATATAGCTCCTACTATGTATCAGGCAGTGTGCTAAGCACTTTTAGAGAAATAGCTCATTTGACACATATTACTGTTATTCCCATTTTTTTTCAGCTAAAACTGTGGCAGACACTAAGTGACCTATCGTCAAATAGTTTGTAAGTGTCTGAAACCAAATTTGAACTCAACTCTTCCTGACTTGAGGTCCAGTACTTTATCTACTGTGGCACCAGATGCCTGGATACGAGAAGGAAGGGTGATCAACAAACTCAAATGTTCTATAGAGGTTAAGAAGAAGGAGATTTGAGACAAAACCTTTATATTTGGAGTTTAAGAGATCATTGGTAAGTTTGATAACACCAGCCCTAGGCATCAGTTTCATTTTCTGAGAAATAAGTGGGTTGAATGAAGTCTCTTAAAGCTCTAAATCTATGTCTCTATGATACTATTTCCTCTTACTGTTGCTTAAATAATGAAACAGAATCATCCGACTTGGACTAGACAGCCTCTAATGTTTCTTTCAATTAAAAAGATTTGACTATTTGATGGCTTGTTTATATAACTGCATTACCTTCATTAACATCTGTACATATTAACATGGGCTGTGTACAGCTTAGATCACTATAATCAGCAATCAACCAGGTCACTAGAAGAATTCAGGGAAAATCTGGATGACAATGTATCAGGAAAGAGATGCTACAGAGAAAATACCTGCTTGGGGTGAGTAGAAGACCTCCCTAAGGTCCTTTACAACCATAAGATTCTATAATTCTATAGAGTATCTGCTCTACAGCAAATGCTTTGGAAAAATAAGAGTTAGAGAGGCAGATTCCCAAGGGAACTGAGTACACATATGCCAAGCAAGTAAAGTCGGCAAATATTTATTAAGCACCTACTGTGTGCTAGACACCATGCTGTATGTTAAGATTACGAGAAAATACAAAAACAGTCCCTGATCTCAAGGAGCTTATGGATTAATGGCAGGGGGCATGCAAACAATGATGTACAAAGTTGATATGTACAGGATAAAGTGGAGATAAGGAAAGACTTTTTGGAAAATGTTGGATTTTAGCTGGAATTTAAAGGAACCAAGAAGGAGGAGAGCATACCAGGCAAAAGGACAGCCAATGAAAATTTATGCACTTGGGAAATGGAGTATGCATTTGAGCAGTGGCCAGGAAGTCATTATTATCGCAGAGGAGAAAAAGACGAGTAAGACATAAGAAGACTGGAAAGGTAGGAAGCAGATAGGTTATGAAGCAATTCCAAAGCCAGAGAGAATCACAATAAACAAGCAAACCTCACCAAAACCTTTGTTTGTACATTTTGGATTACAGTGAGAGTCATAGTTATATAGGACCATCACCTTCAGAAATATAATCTTTGTGCCTGAAGGTTGGTGATAAATTTTAAATCCACAACCCTATAATCTTTTTTAGTTCTCACACCAAGAACTGTTCCCTGCCTTTCTGCAAATGAAATTATTCTATTCTTTGGGAACAGCTTTCTCTCCTTCTTAGTTCAAATTCTATGATCCTATAATCCATGGTATCAAGTCTTTTTTTATATCCATTTTTTTTTGCACAATCTCAGAAGAGAGATAGTGACCTGAGACCACATTGTACAACTTATAACTTTATATATATATATATATATATATATATATATATATGTATGTATATGTATATATATACACACACACACATATACATATATATGCATACATGTATATATACACACACACATATATATATGCACACATATATACATATTATATATATAAAATTTTCAAGTTTTAAAAAACTTTATATTTTTGTTGCTTTTTTTTTATCTTGGGGGTAGGTGCTATTATTATCACCATTTTGCAGATGAGGAAACTGAGGCAGAGGGAAGTTAAATGACTTGCCCGTGATCACACAACTAGTAAGAGTCTGATGCAGGATCAGAATGTAAGTCCAATTGCATAGTTTTTTTTTCCATTGCACTACACTACAAGATATCATCTAGCCTTCTCTTGAAGACCACCAGTGAGAGAGAACACACTTATAGGTGTCTGCTTAGAACAGGAGGGAGAGAACCCAGCTACCCCACACCTACTCCAGAAAAACTTAAAATTCATACCAAACTGAACAGTGATCCATGAATCCAATAAGAAACTATAGTAAGTGACTTCCTTCATGCCAGACTTATACAAAAAGCCAACTAGAAGACTATGGACAGTAAGAAAAGGGACCACCAGCAAAAGCAGTGCCAGTACAGCAACCAAGAATCAGGGACTGATCAGATACAAGCTGGAGAAACATGTAGCTTACAAAGAGGCTGAAAGAAAAAAGGGCTACCTGAAGAAAGCCCCAGGGTAAGGACCTTAGAAGTCCTGATTGAATGATAGAGTGATAGCCTGTTGTAAGGTTAGTGGAATATAAGATCTTCCCTGTCCATTAATAGACCTATGTGATCACACATGTTCCTTTTTCCCTTGGAATATGGGTTGTGTTCCCAGGGCTAAAGGTAAGCAGGTATTTCAATCATAGATGTCTTCCTACTTTGAGCTCTGGCCCAGTTCACAGCTGTGACACATCCTGAGTCACATAGAGCCCATCAGGTGAAAACTATATATATTCAGGGAGATTTATATTTCCTTGGGCGAGGAACTTGCCTAAGTGGAAGCTTGCTTAGGGTGAACCTTGCCTTGCTTAGGGAGGCTTGCTTGCAGAAAAGCTTTCACACTTTTTGGCACTGAGTCAATTAGGCACTGAATCATGTGAGTTGTGATGCCTTCTGGCTCTGAGCCTATTAGTTGAAAAGTATATATACTGGGAGGCTGGTATTTTACTTTGGGTCTCACTCATTGGAAAAATGTTTCTTTGTGATATGGCCAGATGAGACTCTGGGTAGCCATTGTTAAGGAGCTTCCTGTGCTTCGTGAACCCAGATGTTGGCGCTTCCTGGTCTGATGATTAGGTATCTATTACTCTGTTTAGACAGTTGGAGCCATGTCTACTGAATTCTTTTTTGGATACTCACTTCTTTCTACTTATCTGTATGCATTGTTTAATTAAAGTAAGATTGTTAACACCTTTAAAGCTGTCTTTCCTTTAGAAAAGCAGATTAAAGAAACTGTGCTTGCAGTTCACCCTGTGTGCTAGTGTGATTACTACTACACTTGTGTGGTAGACTAGCATTCAAACTAGAACACTTGAGATCCAAGGGCTTTGAGGTCCCTTTCACTCTGCTTTGAGACAGCTTAGAGGGTCCTTAAGATTCAGTATTCTAAAACTCAAAGATCCAGCAGACCCTAACCTCAGGAGGTACCACTTAGTACAGGTCTCAAGTGATCCAGGGTAAAGGCAAACACCTCACTCAGAAGTAGAGCAGGGGGTAATGACTTGCCCTGGCTAGGAAACAGGAAACATTTAGAATTATAATAAATAGTTTAGCAGAGAAAGAGGTAAACTTACCCAACTTATGAACTTCCTGAAAACTATTGGCCAAATAGAAATCAATGACTCTATGAGACAAGGGCTATTAGAACAAAATCAAAAAGCTTAAAAAGAGGAAAAAGAAAGAGCAATGATATAAAGAAACAACTGGCCTAGAAAACAGACACTGATAACATGAAAAAAAATGCCTGGGCACTATATTTTAAGAAATCAAATTTAACTTCACAGGTTTGTTAGATCCAAAAGGCAGAGTGAAGGGGGGAAAGATCTGCCAATCATCTCCTGAAAGAATCCACAAAAGGAAAAGTCTCCAAAATATCATAGCAAAAATCTAGAGCTTTCAACAGAAAGAAAAAAAAATTATGCAAGGAGGCAGAAAGAAGCAGTTCAAATTCCAAGGGGAAAAAAAAAACCAGGATCATACATAATTTAACAACTACCACCATATAGGAGTGGTGAGCTGGGAATATGATATTGTGAAATTCAAGAGATATAGACTTACAATAAAAAAAATACCTTACCCTGCAAATCTAAATATAATACATTACAAAAAAAAAATCATTAACTTCAGATGTGATCCAAGCAGAGAGCCTATTGCCTCTCCTTAAAGAGAGCGTCCAGGAGAAAAGCAGTATTCTTTGCTCTGTTTCATATACACATATTTGTGTGTGTATATTTTATTCTAAAAAGAGAAACATTTTACAAAGACTTAAACCATTTATGTTGCATTATGGATATGTTGTTGTTATTCTGTCATTTTTCAGTTGTGTGAGACAATCTGTGACCCCATTTGGGGTTTCCTTGGCAGAGATAGAATAGTTTGTCATTTGCTTTTCCATTTTTTTTTAACAGATGAATTGAGGTAAACAGACTTAAGTGACTTGTCCAGGATCGCATAGAGAGTGAGTATCTGAGGCTGGATTTAAACTCAGGAAGAGGAATCTTCCTGTCTCCAGGCTCCACTCTATTCACTGTGTAGCACCTATAACACTGGTCAAATCCTATGCATGTTGCTACCAATGCATTGTATACTTTTTCTAGTTATAATATGGAAAGTCTATAATGTAGCTCATAGATGATATTTGTCTCCAGACACCACTATTACAATGGATAGATAGAAAGTGTTTCTACTTATAAAATCCAGAAGATAGAACTCACCAGGGGGGCATTGAGACGCATCTTCCACATATAATGCTTCCCATCATTTCAGAAGATTCAGAAAAAGGTAATTCTGTTTAAAAGGATTTTTTTTAATCACTGGTACCTGCAAACTCATTCTTTTAGCGTCCTTTCAGTGCTAGGTAAGGTTATTTCATGTTAACTGCACAATTAACTCATGTCATCAATGAAACTTTTTCATTTGAATTAGGTCCCCCGTTCCTATAAAATGAGAATTTCCCTCATTTGCTGAAGTCTTCCAATTACTTTCCAAGTTGAATTAGTAGTGCACTAAACTTTTATTTGCAGAGAAATGAGTTCAAATTGAGGTCACCAATGTAAATGAGTTGAGTGATCTCACCCTAGTCTTTAAAGGTGTCAGAAAAGTTATATCTATTTCAGCTTATTTTACAAGGAAACACAAAGAATAAACAACAACAAAAAATAGTACATAAATGGCAGGTCATTTCAGCTCAATTTCCAGTGCTCAATAATATAAACTTATTTAGGATCAAATCTGACAGGATGTCTTAGATTCCCAGGTACCCAAGGGAAGTGAGCAGCTGATTGGAAAGCAGAGAAACCAAAGTCCTGCATAACCTATACCCTATCTATGTCCAGGTCAGTATGATTGTGATTAATAGGAACAGGTCACTGGAATCAGAGTTCTTCATTGGGAGAGGTCAGGTGAATGAGCATCAGTAATGCCTTTTTAGGAAGAAATTGAGAGAGATACAATAGAAGGAGTTGCTCTGTCTCTCCATACAGGTATATAATGTGTATATGTATGTATACATGTACGTATTTGTATATATGTACATACACACTTATACACACACACACACACACATATATATAACATATATATATACACATACACATATATGAGAGACAGAGAGAGAGAGAGAGACAGAGAGAGAGAAGACAGAGACAGAGACAGAGAGAATCTGTAACCAATGATACTGCTTGTCCACAACCCATGTAATCTCCCTGTAAATCACTTCCGTGAAAGACAAATTGTTAAAGACGAAGGAGACAGTTATACTGATAGGACCATTGAGGCTGGCTACTTAGTATCTAAAAGTATTTAAAAGTTTTATCTATCTCGATTTATTTTAAAAGAATCACAGAGGATAAAAACAAGAGCCACTTTTTAAGAAAGGATAGGAGACATTATTTGTCTGACGAGCTGGGGGAAGGCTATGTGCTAAGAATGACCAAGGACAGTTTAAGAGCTAAGTTTGCCAGCACACGTAGCATTGATACTGCATAAAGATTTCTGCGCCATTTTGCCCTTTGGTGGGGGGAGGGAGTTTGCCCTCGGCACTCTGTGCAGAGGTGGCGTCCTCTTCAAGACAGGAATCCTCTGAGCCTGACGTAGGAGGGCAGGCTATTTCGTCAGAGGAGATGGGAAACTCTATAGAGGCGTGAATCACAATCTCCTTTAAAACTTTATGGATATTGCTGTCCCAAGGCAAGAGTCTTGGTATTAATAAGAAGGTCCTGGTTTTGGCTCCTGACATTCCCAAACAATCTCAGGATCATACATTTATGTCATAGATCTAGTATGTCATTCAAGCTAGCTTTGAAACCACGAAGAACCGAGTTCAAGTCCCACATCTGACACATCCTGATTGTGTGACCCTGGACATGTAATTTCATTTTGCTAGCCAATCCTCTAAGACTATAAATTGCTTACCTGCTTTGGTAGAAGGAATTTTCTCACCTGACAGTGCCCTATGTCAGTGTAGTCATACATCCAGTCCATATGTCTATCTCTATCATAGATTTAGAGGTGGAAAAGACCTCATAAGTTCAGCCTTATCATTTTACAGAAGAGGAAACTGAGGCTCAGGGAGGTGAAGTGTCTTGCAAAACATCTCACAGGTAGCAAGTTTCAATGTCAAGGGTAGGATGTGAACCAAGGTGTTCTGGCTTCAGATTTGCTGCTCTTTCCATGGTACCCTTGCCAAATTGATTTTTTTCAGTTTTAGTCTGTGTCAGAGGTTCAACGATCAACTGTTTTTGAAAGTAAATAATCTAGTACAAGTAGTGTGGAGTGCGCATGCTTCCATGCTCTATCCATCTTCCTCATGCTCTTTTTACCTTTGTATTTTTAGCTCACAGAAAATAGTCTTCTGATTGGCTGTCCCTGAGCCAGGTTCACACATTGCATTTTTTAAAAGTCATATTCATATAATTCATAATGAAGATAAGAACATCTGGGGTGAAATATTTGACCAAGTGTTAGAATTCTGAAATTAGGCCCAGTTCATTGCAACTCTTAAGGAATGTTGTTCACTACCAAAATTATTCCTAATTATCCTTTTTGGTACAGAAAAGATTATCACCTATGTGTTAATTTTAAGGGATGAGTGGAGATTTGCTACACGTAGTAGGCAATTAATAAATATTTGTTCAATTGAATTGTGTAAACAAAATACAGAGTATGTTTGGCAACTTTCAGAGTGCCTTCAAGATGCAGGATCTTGCAGCTACCTCAGCCATATAAAGACCCTTTCTTTCATGGGGACAGCTATCTAGAGAGTTCTTAGAGTGACAACTTTAAGGAAAATGGAATCATTGTGTATTGTAGAATTGCAAGTAACCTTCACAACACTTCCCTCAAAAAAATCTTTCTGAAATTGCTCATGTACTCAGAATCTTTTTTTTTTTCAAAACAAAGTGAACTCACTGCTGTGATGGTGAACATTTGTTATTGTCATAGCAGAAGGTAAACTATTTTCATAAATATGCAAATATCTCCTACTGGGCCTCTGTAATATTTCCAACAACTCTGCTGCATTGTCTGTCTGTTGTGAATCAGATGATATTAAAAAGAAGGATAAAGTGCAGAGCATGCAGCTCAAGAAAGCTAGCAATTAGAACACAGTATAGGGGACAAAACTGAGATATTAAGAACTACAAAGATAACATGCATTTAATTTGATCTTTCTCCAAGTGTGAGGACATCTAAAAACAATAGAGTTGTTTCTATAGAATAAAATTGGAGCAGGGAAGCAATGTCCTTTATTTTGTTACCACATTTTAAATCCATTCAATGTTTTGAAATTGGAGGAAAGAGGTTACTTTTCAGTAAATGTGAAGCCCTGGAGATAGTCCTAAAGGTAGATATAGTAGGTAATTGTCTATGTGGTGTGATCTTACTAGGAAGCCTCCTTGTTTGAAAATATTTCTCCCACAGGTGCCTGAAATTCCACCATTAACTTTGGATTTAAGTGTTGTCCTGCTCTCTATTGCCATTAAAACAAAAAACAAAACATATTCAAGAGTAATATATTTGTCCAATAATACCATACTGGAAAAGAATTTATCCTACATCTTTGACAGGATCCAAGATGAATGAGAGCACAGGGTTGGTGAGGGAACAGAAAAGGGAAAGGGGAAATGAAAGGATCTGAGAGGGTACTTAAAGAGAAAGCTTTAGCACTAAGTACAAATTGTCTGAGTTGACAATTTTTCTCCCATTGAGTTTGAGAAGCTTTAAATAAACTACCTGGCCAGGTATGAAAGGGGAAAAAAAATTGTTTCTAATTTTTTTTTTCTGTATTCTGTGGATATTTATGCTCTGTTTTCCCCTATGCCCCTCAAAATAAATAAATAAATAAAAGAATCACTTTGCCGTTATAGGATCTACACATCTTCCTACATGTAAAAACACCTTTTTGGACATTCATTTAAATTAAATTAATATGTATTAAGTGCCCGCTATTTGCAAGGCACTCTGCTAACCACTGACAATACAAAAGTTTTCCATCTTCTGAGTAGAGGGAAGGTGATCTGGAGAGTATTACGGAAGAATAACAACTACTACAAACATTCTGGCTTTGTCTTATTCCATAACGGCAATTCTCTACCCTTCTCTCTACCATTCTCTCTATCAATCTCTCTACCATCCTAATTAAGGATGGAATGGTGAAACTCCACCTAGAGAACTAGAAAGAAGCATTTTTTTTGAGAGTGGGGTAATTTTTTAAATGAATTCTCAAGAGTATGTCACTTTTTCTATTTAATATTTAGAGAATATTTAATATTATTTAATAATTTAACAATTTTTAATAATTAGAGAAATAAAATTAAAATAACTCTGAGATTTTATGCCATGCCCTTCAGATTCATCCATTTTAGATTCAACCATTCATTCCACAAGCATTTTTAAGTAGCTACTATGTGGTATGTGGTAAGTACTGCTCAACAAAATCAGAAATAGTCCCTGACTTCAAAGAGCATGCATTCCTTTGAGGGTAATAGAAAAGAAGTCCAAAAAATTATGTTTAGGGAGGGACTGTAGAGAGCCATCAAAACCAGACCATAAATTCTGGACTTCATTCAGGAAGTGATGGGGAACCTTGAAAGTGTTTGATCAATGAAGTAACATGGTCTCTACAATAGGAAGATTTTTCTGGTGACAATGTGTAGGATGTGTTGGAGAGGGTATAGAATAAAGTCTTGCCTTTCATCTACCCATTAGACTCTTGAAATCTCCTAAACAATATGAAATAAAGGTGGGACTTAGATGAAAGGTATGACTTGATCTATGCTCTGAGTTCATAGCCTCTCTATTTCAAGGTGGGTAGCACATTTCATCATGAGTCTGCTAGAATTGTAGTTGGTTATTGTGCTAATCAGAGTTCTCAAGTCTTCTAAAGTTGTTTTACAATATTAGCATTGTAAAATTTGTTCTCCTGGTTTTGTTCACATCATGTTTGCATCATACAAGTCTCCCCAGGTTTCTCTGAAATAATCATCTTTATCATTTCTTATGGCACAATGGTATTCTGTCACATTCCTTTACCATAACTTTGGCTTCCATTTTTTTTGGGGGGGGAGCCACCACAAAAAAAGTTGTTTCAAATTTATTACACAGATATATCTTTTTGGGCTCTTTGGTGTATAGACCTAGAAGCAATATTACTGAGTCAAAAAGTATGCACAGCTTAATAACTTTGGGGCCATAGTTCCAAATTATTTTCCAGAGTGGCTAGACTAGTCCACAGCTCCTAGAACAATATATTAATATACCTGTGTGAGGTACAGCTAAGTGGCACCATGGATGGAGCTCTGGGTCTAGAGTTAAGAAAATTAAAGTTGAAACCCACTCTCAGACACTTACCAGCTATGTGATGCTAAGTAATCACTTACCTCTGTTTCTCTCAATTTCCTCAACTGTAAAAAAGAGATAACAACAACACCTACCTTGTTAGGATCAAATGAGATACTATTTGTAAAGCACTTAACACCTTACTCATCATAGTAGGTGCTATATAAATACTTATTCTCTTCCCTTTCCCTATTTTCCCACAGTCCCTCCAGGATTTGTCATTTTTCTTCTTTTTTTTTTCCAGTTCCATTTGTTTATCTGAAGGTATAAGATAGAATATGGGAGTTCTTTTTTTTTTTTGTCTTTCTAGTTCTGTATTTATGATTAACAGCATTTCTTCATATGGCTATTGATAGCTTTGATTTCTTCCTTTCAAAACTACCTTTTCATATCTTTTCATCATTTATCAATTGGGGAATGGCTCTTATTCTTATAAATTTCAATCAATTCCCTTTATATCTTTAAATAAAGTCTTCATTAGAGGAACTTAATTCTAATTTTAACTGTGCTGGTGTTGTTTGTACAAAAAAAAAACCCTTTGAATTTCACATAATTAAAATTGTCCACTTTTTCTTCTGTGATTTTTTTTTTCCTTGTTTGGTCATGAACTTTTTTCCATCTATTAATCTGACAAATATTTTCCTTGCTGATTTTACTTTTTAATGTCACCTTCTATGTCTGCCATGTACTCATTTGGAACTTATATTGATATATAGTATAAGACATTAATCTGTACCTAGTTTCTGTCAACACTTTTTCATTTCCTGAACAGTTTTGTTGAATAGTGAGTTCTTAACTCAATGATTCCGACATTTGGGTTTATGCAGCACTAAGCTACTGAGCTTATTTGCTTCTGTATATTAGTAGCTAAACTCTTCCACTGATCAACTGCCAGACCCCCTTTTTTCCTTCTTTTTTTGCTGCTTGTCGTATGATTCTTGACATTTTGTTCCTCCAGATGAATTTTGTAACATTTTTTCTATAAATTACTTCTATAAAATAATTCTATAAAGTAATTATTTGGAAGATTGATTGTTATTGAAAAAGGTGACCACTAAATCAGTTAATACTGATTACTTTGATTTTTCTTAGTTTGGTTGAAGGATTAAGCTTAGATATCATTGGAGTCTTTACTAAAGGTCAAATTACCCTTTTCAGACCACTGGAGCTCACCACAAGTTCCTCTTTATAGTAAATTAGTTTTTTTTCCAGTGAGCTACATAGACCCATAGTAGAAATCTTTAAGATACCACTGAAAGATACTTCTCAAAAAAATTCACGTAATGATAGACTCTTTCTGCTGGATGTGTTTGGTCAAACAAAACAAAAAAACAAACCTGATGAATTTAAGGTTTTTTTAAATATCATGAAACATTAAGGTAATTGTTTCAATTAATTTATTTTTCTTAATTACATTTCTTTAAACAAGCTGTCATTTCATCTGAAAAAGTGATAATTTTATTTCCTATTTGTCTATGCTTACTTACTCAATATTTCTTGTTATAAGCTAGCATTTCTAGAACTATGTTGAGTTGTTTAATTGATAGTGGATATCATTGCACTTCTGATCTTATTGGAAAATCTTCTAGTTTATCTCAATTATAGATGATGCTACATTTTGTTTTGAACAGAAACTATTTATCATATCAAAGGAATAGCCATTTATTCCTGTGTTTTTTTTTTTAATGGAAATAGGTATTTAATCTTGCCAAAATCCTTTTTTTGGATCTATTGATCTAATCATATTATTTTTTATGTTCTTATTAAGACTAATATGGTTTTCCCTAATATTGAACTAGTAATAAATTCTGGTATAAATCTTGTCTGGCAATAATATATAACAATGACTATGTTCTATTGTTCTAGTAACCTAGCTAACATATTATTTAAAACTTCTGACTTGTTATTAATTTGAGATTTTGGCCAAGTTTTCTTTCTGTTTTGACTCTCTTTCATTTAAGTATGAAAACTACATTGGGAATTTGATAGGGGTCCTTGTTTTCCTGTGTTTTTTTTTTCAAACAAATTACATAACATAAAAATTAAATGTTCTTTTACTATTTGATAGAATTTACGTATAAATCCATATAAAGCCATTTGTTCCCCCCCCCCCTCCATTAGGGACATTTATAGGTTGCTCATTTCTTTTCCAAGGATTGGATAATTTAAGCCTTTTATTTCTTATTCTATTAACCTGGGAGCTATATGTTTTTGGAAATATTAATATATTTCACTTAGTTTTATTGTCATGTTAATTGG
>CM053582.1:252583145-252599187 GCA_028627135.1 Pseudochirops cupreus
TAATTCTACCTAAAATGATTTACTTATTCAGTGCCATACCCATCAAACTACCACAGAAATAATACATTAAACAGCTTAAAAAAATAATAACAAAATTCATCTGGAAGAACAAAAAGTCAAGAACATCAAGGGAGTTAATTTAAAAAAATACAAAGGAAAGTGGCCTGGTAATACTAGATCTAAAACTATATTATAAAGCAGCAATCATAAAAACTGTTTGATGCTGGCTTAGAAATAGAGTGATGGATCAGTGGAATAAGTGTGACAGTAACTACATTGCCATACCCAGTACGGCTACTAGCACAAGTTCTTAGTTCTGCTTTACTAGGAAGGATAGCTGAGGGGTCAACAACCTTTTGAAATCACATTCACTAGTCCAGGGGAAAAGTCAGTAACCTGAATTTTGGAGAAAATACAGAAAAAATACAAGCAGAGAAATAAAGACCAATAGACAGGGTTCTGCCTGAATCAGCTATACAGTTACATACATCGCTTGATTGAGAGATACTTTACATATGAGCAGTCAGGGAATGCTGAACATGTGACCACTGAGAATTTCAACCAGAGAATGACAAGATTCTTCTCATAAGTGAGCCCCCAAAGCAAAATGTCAACTGAGAGTATGCTCATGCTCCTGTTCCACATGAGGCCCATGAGGTCAATTAATGGGTGGGGAAGATCTTAAATCCCATTGACATTACAATAGGTTAGATACACAAGACTCCTTAGTCAAAGAAGATAGTAGCACTGTTTGATAAACCTAAAGACTCCAGCTTCCAGTACAAGATCTCACTATTTGACAAAAACTGCAGTAAAAACTGGAAAATAGTATGGCAGAAACTAGGCATAGACCAACATTTTACACAGTGTACCAAGAAAAGATCAAAATGGGTACATGATTTAGACATCAAAGGTAATACCATCAGCAAATTAGGAGGATAAGGAATAGTTTACCTGTCAGATCTATGGGAAGAATTTATGACCAAACAAAAGATAGAGTACATTATGAAATGTAAAATGGATGATTTTGATTACATTAAATTAAAAAGTTTTTTGCATAAACATAGGCAATGCATCCAAGATTAGAAGGAAAATAGAAAGCTGGGAAACAATTTTTACTGTCAGCATTTCTGATAAAAGTCTCATTTCTCAAATATATAGAGAAATAAGTCAAATTTATAAGAATACAAGTCACTCCCCAATTGATAAATTATCATAGGATATGAACAGGCAGTTTTCAGATGAAGAAATTAAAGCTATCTATAGTCATATGAAAAAAATGTTCTAAATCACTATTGATGAGAGAAATGCAAATCAGAAAACCTCTGAGGTACCACGTCACACCTCTCAGAGTGGCTAATATGACAGAACAGGAAAATGATAAGTGTTGGAGAAAATGTAAGAAAATTGGAGCACTAATGCATTGTTGATAGAATTGTGAACCGATCCAGGCATTCTGGAGAGCAATTTGGAACTATGTCAAAGGGTTATAAAACTGTGCATACCCTTTGATCCAGTAATAACACTACTATGTCTGTATCCCAAAGAGATCATAAAAAATGGAAAAGGACTCACATGTACCAAAAGATTTATAGCAGTTCTTTTTGTGGTGGCCAAGATTTGGAAATCGGGGGGATGCCCATCAGCTGGGGAATGACTGAACAAGTTGTAGTATATGAATGTAATAGAATACTATTGTTCCATAATAAATGATGAGCAGGTGAATTTCAGAAGAACCTCGAAAGACTTTCATGAACTGATGCTGAGTGAAGTGAGCAAAACCAAGAGAACATTGTACACAGTAACAGCAACATTGTACAATGATCAACTTTGATAGACTTAGCTCTCCTCAGTAATGCAATGATCTCAGACAATTCCAAAAGACTCATGATGGAAAATGCTATCCACATCCAGAGAAAGGACTATGGAGTCTGAATGTGGTAAAAGCATATCATTTTCTCTTTTGTTGTTCTTGTTTTCTTTCTTATGTTTTTTTTTCCTTTTGTTCTGATTGTTTTTTCACAACATGTAAAAATATGTTTAATATGATTGTATATATATATATATATATATATATATATATATATATATATGTATAGCCTACATGAGGTTGCTTGCCATCTTAGGGAGGGGAAGAGGAGGAAGGGCAAAAAAAATTGGAACTCATAATGTTGAAAATTATCTTTACATGTAATTGCAAAAAATAAAATGCTTTTAAGTGGGGAAAAACTCTCAGAAGGAAAGGTATAAATGGACTTTTCCTTAAAATGATAAGACATCTACCTAAAACCTTTAGGAAACAATATTTGTAATGGGGACGAGCCAGAACCTTTCCAGTAAAATCAAGAGTGAAACAAGGATACCCATTATCATGAATAGTATTCAATTTTGTATTAGAAATGCTAGCAATAGCAATAAAAGAAGAAAAAGAAATTGGATAGAGAATGGCTAATGAGGTAATAAAATATCTCTCTTTGCACATGATATAATGATATACTTGGAAAACCTTAGATATCCAATTAAAAAGATAGGTGAAACAATTGATAATTTTAGTAAAGTAGCAGGATATAAAATAAACCCACATGAATCATCAGCATTTCTGTATAGCACCGAGGAAACCCTACAAGAAGAAATAGTAAGAAGTACCCCAATTAAAATAACAATAGTTTATATAAAATACCTGGGACTATGTCTGCCAAGACAGACCCAGGAACTACATAAACATAATTTTAAAACATTTTATACCAATAAGTTCAGATTTTAATAATTGGAGAAATATTAATTATTCATGGGTGGGCAAAACCAATGTAATAAATATGACAATTCAACCTAATCTACTTATTCAATTTGATCCCAATTAAATTACCAAAATAATAATAATAAACTTCATTTGAAAAACAAAAGGTCAACAATATCAAAGAAATTAATGAAAAAATATAAAGGGAGGAGGTTTAGCAGTACCAGATCTTTAACTACCTTATAAGGCAGTAATTAACAAAACTATCTGATACTGACTAAGAAACAGAAAGGTGGATCAATGGAACCGAGGAGACCTACAATAAGCAGTAGTAAATGAGTATAGTGACCTTGTGTTTGACAGAAGTAAAGATTTAAACTTTTGGTATAAGAATATAGCGTTTGGCAAAAAATTATGGGGAAAACTAGAATGCAGTCTGGCAGACGTTGGATACAGATCAATATCTTACCCTATTTACAAAGGTAAGGTCAAAATGCACACATGACCTAGATATGAAGAAAGATATAAGAAAACAAAAAGAACATGGAATACATTATCTATTAGACTTATTAATAGAAAAATCTATGAATAAAAAGTGATAGAAGGCATTGTGAGATGTAAAATGGATAATTTTGATTAAATTGAATTAAAAAGGTTTTGTACTAATAAAGCCAATGTAGCCAAGATCAGAAGGAAAGCAGAAAACTGGGGGAAATTTTAGAGGCAGTTTCTTGATAAAGTCCTCATATCTTAAATATATAGAGAACTTTGTCACATTTATAAGAGTGTGAGTCATTACCCAGTTGATTAATGGTCAAGTGATATGAAAAGCCAGTTTTTCTATGAAGAAATCAAAACTATATGTGGTCATATAAAAAAATCTCTAATCCATTATTGATTAGATAAACACAAATTTAAACAGTTGAAATATCATCTCACACCTATCAAATTGGCTAAAATGATAGAAGGGGAAAATGACAAATGTTGAAAGGGGTGTGGAAAAATTGGGACATTAATACCCTCTTCTTGGAACTGAGAATTGATTCAATCATTTTGGAGAGCCATCTGGAATTATACCCAAAGAATTATAAAACTGTGTATACTCTTTGAATCAGCAATACCACTATTAGATCTGTCTCCCAATGTAATTAGGGGAAAAGAGAAAGAACATGCATATTCAAAAATATTTATAGCAGCTCACTTTGTGGTGCAAAACTCTGAAAATTGAGAGGATGCCCCTCAATTGCGGAACTGCTAAAAAAGTTGTGGTATATGATTGTGATGGACTATAAGAAATGGTGAGCTGGTTGATTTTAGGAAAACATGGAAGGACTTACATGAAATAATGAAAAGTGAAGTGAGCAGAACCAAGATAATGTTGAATACAGTAACAACAATATTGTTTAAAGAGAATTGTGAACAAATTATTCTCTTTTTTTTTGTCTTTTTTTTTTTGGAGGGAGGAGGGCAGGACAGTTGGGGTTAAGAGGCTTTCCCAAGGTCACATGGCTAGTAAATGTTAAGTGTCTGAGGCCGATTTTGAACGCAGGTCCTCCTGACTCCAAGGCTGGTGCTCTATTCACTGTGCCACCTAGCCGCCCCAATGAACAAATTATTCTTAATACAATACTGACATCAACTATAAAGGACCTAAGAAGGAGCTTAACTTATTAATAAAACTACATATAGTATGGTTTTACATATATTTGTAAATCTCCATGAAAAGGTGGCCTTCTCTAGTGCAGGTGTGGAGGGAGAAAGGTAGACAGTTCAGGAGTAACAAAAAAAAAAAATTAACAGAAAAAAGACCAAAGACTCTTCACAAAATCTGTCATCTAGTCATTCTTTTCTTATGCTGTATATTTGTCTAATCTATTTTTCAACCTACACATAAGATTTCACGTTGATCCCTGTTCCATATCATATAATTCGATTTGGCTTATCAAGCTCTCTCATTCAAAATGTTGGTTATCCCCGCCTGCTTTATATCAACCACAAATTAGATATATTTGTAATACTTTTTATTTTTTTCACTTGAACATACCCCAGCGGCTGTCACAGAGTAAGCACTTAAAGCTTTTTGCTGGATATGATGCACTGATTGATAAAAAATATTGAGCAGCACAGGGCCATGTTCAAGTCCCTGGGGCACTCTACCAGAGAATTGCTTCCAGATTGACATCAATCCATTTATTACAGCTCTGGTTTGTGTTATCCAACCAGTTCTGAATTCACCTATCTATGATTATCTACCCCCACTTCTTTGTCTTTTCCATCCATGAGGATATCATGAGAGATGTTCAGTACTTCACTGAAATCTAGGTATATTGTGATTGTAATACTAATGATGTAGCATTTGCTGGTAAATATTTAACAACAGGCTTTCTGAAAAAATAAATTAACACATGACACATTTTTACTTTTTATTGCATTAATAACATTTTCTAGACCACCTTCTTAAGTCTAAATAAGCAATAAAGTAATAAATAAGAATGTGATTTGTAGTGTCTGCTGATTCCCAAATTGCAAATGTTCATGCTGGAAATTTAACGATTGGCTCTCAAGAGCCCATAGGAGCCAACTCTAACTCATTCTTGCTAATACCTATCAGAAATGGAAATGAGCTTAGTCTGGTATGACCTGTTTTGATGAAACCATTCTGGTTCTTGATTATTGTTGATTCACTTTCTAACTGATCACAAGTCACCTTATTAACAACACTTTGTAGAATTTTGTCAGAAACTAAACTGCAATTAATCATACTATAAATTGAAGAATTCACCTGCCTCTTAAAAAAAAAAAACAGCTGGATGACATTTGCATTTCTCCAGTTCTGAGGCATCTCTACTATTTTCCCCAGTTTTTCTAAAGTCACTGATAGGAGTTTAATAACAATATATGAATTCTTTCAGAACCCTGTAATGTATATTGTCTGTCACACTCATGAGAGGAGCTAAGTGATCTCAGACCATTTCCTTATTTATTTGAATTTCAATACTTCGTTAGACAATATTTGAATTTCTTATCATTACAATCAAAAGATTTTTTGATTTTTGGCAAAAACAGAAAACAGAGAAGCAAAAGTTTAGTGGTCATGCCTCCTTACTGATACTCTCTCTTCTAACCCAAATAGTAGTCCTACCCTTTCATTGACCTTTGTCCTATGCCTGATATACCTTTTCCCTCATTCCACATTCATTGATGGCTCATTATGCATTTAATGCCCTTGATACTATCCTTTTTTATGAATAATATTTTATTTTTCCAAATTACATGCAAAAACAATTTTAAACATTCTTTTTTTCTTAAATTTTGAGTTCCAAATTCTCTATATCCTTCTCTTGCCCCACCTCCCTGAGACAGTAAGCAATTTGATATAGGTTATACATGTACAATCATGCAAAACATATTTCCACATTAGTCATGTTGTGAAAGAAAACACAGACTAAAAAAATGGAAAAAATAAAGTGAAAAAAGTATGTTTTGAGCTCCATTCAAACAATATCAGTTCTTATGAGACCAGTCCACTCTAGATTTATTTATTTATCTATCTATTTATCTGTCTGTCCATCTATCTATCTATCTATCTATTTATGTTTTGTTTGTGCTTTTTGGAGGGGGGAAGGCAGGGCAGTTGGGGTTAACTGACTTGTCCAAGGTCACATGGCTAGTAAGTGTTAAGTGTCTGAGGCTAGATTTGAACTCAGGTTCTCCTGACCACATGGTTGGTGCTCTATTCACTGTGCCACCCTGGTGCCCCTCTAGATTTATTTTCAACCTCAATTACTTTGTGTTTACTTCCTTCTTTTAAACAAATCTTTTAAAACTATAACTTGGTCAGTGAATTCCTTGTAATATTCACATTTTTCTCTCTTTACAATTCTTCTATTTCTATCACAAGCATTCTTCCTTGAGTGAACTCCATTCAACTTGAGCTGACTTCTGTTGAGTTTTAAGTCATGGAATGCTATGTATCTTTTACCTGAAGTCTGAAACCTACTCTCCTCCAATGTGGAATATACTTGAGACAATACCAGCTTCCCTTCTCCACATATGTAACATAAACTCTTAAGATGGCACAGTGTTTCCTCCTTGGTTTCCCAACATTCTTCAGCAAATAGTTCTTATTTGTTACAGTCAGTTGTAGAAACGCCATTTGTTACTTATTCTACCATGAAGAATGTAATAGTTTTCACAACAAATAAGACTTTTAGCTATTTTATTTTTATTAAAGACAGCTTCCAATATTTACTTATATTATTCAAGTTTCCCATCACTACTACAATTCACTTCCCTGAAAGGTTTGCTTCCTGAATTCATCTATTTTCTCCCTTGAGCAGAGTGGTCTATATTATACTTCCATTGCAATATCGTTAATATTTCCCCACTTCAGTTCTCAGACAAAAGCCCTCCACAGTGTTCTGTCCTTCCAGTCTGTGGATTGTATGAGTATATACTATTAATTATTGCCTCTTTAATCTGTTCTTCTTAAATAAGGCATATCTTTTTGTTGCTATATAACAGCCATGATGCACAGTCCAGCAAGTCTCAATAGTCCCTACAAGGTCAAGTTTTCCTCTTTGCATTAAGACATGTGTTTCCCTTTCTTTATTGCACATCCCTGTGTATTTATGTAGAGACATATGAGGCCATGAGTTTTGTTACAGCTCTTGTTGGTAGTGTCTCCTATAAATTACTTTGCTTTTCTACTTACATTCTTTTTCCTGTGCTTTATCTGCCACTTTCTGTGAGAACTAATGGTGCATGTATGTGGTCAGGTTTCTCCTCCCCACCTCCATTTTCTTTTTAAAACCCTTTTGATAAATTCTTCAAGTCACAAGGCTCTTCAACTAGACCATTTGTCAGGGTTGTTGTAGAGAGAGGGTTTCTGCTCAGGCATGGACTGGGGGGGATAATTTCTTAAATTCCTTCCAACTCTGAAATTCTAGGATACTATAAACTGAAAGCAGACCAGGGAAGACTAAAATTTTCTTTTCTCTTTCAGCTGTCTGAGGAAATATTCAAATTACATTGTGTTATTTTTAATGCAATTAAAAAAAAGAAATCCAGCATATATAGCATCTTGAAAACAAAAGTAACAGCATAGTTGTACCCACTGAGAGCTATTATAATAATTCATCAGTCAGGGAGGGTATAATGTGTATCCAGCTCATCTTGGAAGTGGTATTGAGTCACAGAACTCTGACACCAGCAACATTTCTATAGCTAGTGCTTAGCTCATTTTCTTTCAGGTGAAAAAAAAATCACATATTATTTTTAACCACTGCAGTGTTTATTTTCCTATAAGATCTTGTTTGTAGACAGATTTCTATTCAGAAAAATAAACAGCTAGCTTTTGAATGAAAACTTTTTGAAGAGAGTTGCATTTCCATGTTGTCTTTCACTGAACTCAGGGTTCCTCCCTTCCCAACCTTCCTCATATGCAGTTCTACTCAGCATGAAATAGTCTTTCCTTCCTCAGTACTTTGTGCCATGTCATTCATTTTGGAAATTAAACAATTAAACATAGAGTGTCTTGTAGTATCTTTACTGTTGTCCTCCTGGAGACAAAGTCCTAGATGAATTTGGCTCTAAATGATTTACAGCCTCCTCTTTGAGAACTCAGTATTTCAATCAACCTGGTTTACTTCCTGTCCAGTGTCCTCTGTTGCCTGAAATGCTCATCTTTCTCTCTGACCTTTCTCCATTTTTCAAAATCCTTCCCATCCCTCAAAGTACAAATTAGGTTTTTATCTACTCCATGATGCAAAAGAACCTCTCCTCTCTTATTTCCTGGACCCCTCCTTTATATTTATTGTTAAGAATTGGATGGAGTTTTAGAGGTCAATCAATCCAATCTTCTAATTTCACAGATGAGAAAAATCAAGAGACTTAACAAAGGTCATGCAAGTGGCAAGTGGAATTTGAACCTCGGTTTTCTAATTGCAAATCCTGTTCCCACTACTAACCTCTTCCATGAATATGTGTATCTCTTTTCCCATTAGAATATAAGCTCCCCAGCAACATAGGTTGTGTCATATCTATCTTTCTCCCCCTAGTGCTTTTTTAATGCAGTGCCATGCATATAGTAGGTGCTTAATAAGTATTTGTTAAATTGAACTGATTTGTTATCTTCACACATCCTGAATTATCCCAAGTTAATACATGCAAATTGCTCTGCAAACCTTAAAGTGCTAAAATAAATGTTAGCTTCTTTTGATTTCACCTTTTTGGCTTATCTCAAGCTAGCTCCTTAAGGACTAGATCCAGCAGTTCTCAACCTGTGGGTTATGTTCAATTTGTAAATGAAAATACATCCTGCATATCAGATAGATTCATAACAGTAGCAAAATTACAGTTATGAAGTAGCAACGAAAATAATTTTATGGTTGGGGGTCACCAAAACATGAGGAACTGTGTTAAAGGATCATGGCATTAGGAAGGTTGAGAACCACTGGACTAGAGCATGCATTATATTTCTGTTTCCCTCACAGCATGTTGCTCAGAGCAGGCATTCGTTTAAGGTTTTATTATCATAAAAATTTGAACATCCTATTTTTTGATTAAGATGAAGAGTACAAGAGATACAAACAGGGAGGAAGGAAAAGAACATAACCCAAGTCAGGAAGATCTCGGCAGTACTCCTGGTTTTACTAACTTGGCTTATGACCTTAAGCAAGTGACTTCACCACTCTGGGACTCAGTTTTCTCAGTTATAATAGGAGGGTACTGGACCAGATAATAGCTAATGTTTACCTAATGCTTCCTATGAGCCATGCCCTGTACTAAGCACTTTACCTTTAGGTCATTTGATCCTCACAACAACTCCAGAAATTAAGTGCTGTTATCATCCTCATTTTGTAGATGGGGAAACTGGGGCAGATAGAAGTGAAATACTGAGGCTCACACTACTAGTGAATGTCTGTCCTTAGATCTTCCTGATTCTAGACCCTGGGCTATCTCTACTGACTACTACCTAGCTGACTAGATAACCTTTAAGGGTCCTACTTCTAAAAAAGAAATTGATTCTGTCTCATTCTATTTCATTTCTTTTTTCAGCAAAACTTTGGCATTTGCTTTAAAAGCAGAGGAAACAAAGTTCTAAAAGGGCAGTATGGTTTCTCAAGAAATTTTCACATCAAAAAGTTCTTTTCTAGATTTTGGTCCATGTTGTCACTTTCATCTAACCTAAAACAATATGAAGGATTAGGCTGCAAAATTTTGGACACACACACACATATACAAAAATATACATATATGTCATATGCACATATACATATACATATACACACACACTCAGGTCTTCCATATATGTATATGTGTTTATATATATATATATCTACATAGATCTAGATATACTTACACACACATACACACATACAGACATACATATACACACACAGCTAGGTGGATGGAGTACCAGGCCTATTAGGAAGACCTGAGTTTATATCTGGCCTCAGACACTTATCAGCCAGGTAAACCTGGACAAGTCACTTACTCCTATTTGCCTTGGTTTCCTGACCTATAAAATGAGCTGGGGATGGAAATGGCAAACCACTCCAGTATCTTTGCAAGAAAACCTCCAATGTGGTTATGAAGAGTCAGACACAACTGAAACAACTTAACATGATGTGTGTGTATGTATACCCATATATATGTATATACACACACACACACACACACACACACACACACACATATATATACAATATGTGCATGTGTATGCACATACACATTCCCATTGGACTCACAATCTAATTCATTCATCATGTACTGGATTTTTTCTTTACGTATAGATAGTATTAGAATAAGTACTTTGGGGAATTTAGAGATGTTTAAGACTCCTCATGAAGGAGATTATAATTTAGTTGGGAAAACCAAACTTCTTTACATTTTTTTTCATCAAGACATGTGATTTCATCCAGTAAGAAAATTCCCCCTACTAGTTTGCATCTTTGTAAGTGGTCGAGAGTCCTAAGAGGTTAAATGATTCCCCTGGGGTGACACAGCCAATATTTGTCAAAGGCGAGAATTAAACCCAGATCTTCCCAATGCCAAGGGTGGTTTTATACTCGCTGCATCACCCCATCTCTCACACCTATGTCATGAAACAGTTCAATGACAAGTCAAGCTAGTCTTTCAGTGTGCGGCGACATGTAGCGCCCTCAGGGAGTCTGTATAAGGTAAGAGGTCACCTTCCTTCGTCGTTCCTTTGCATTGTCAAAGTATTTAGTGTGTTTTTGCCTGTAGTCTTCCAATGCTTAAATATTTTTTTTTCCTCTTTGATAGGAAGCAGTGGCTGGGACAAACTGTGGAAAAAGTATGTATCCCGCTTACCCCACAATGATCTCTGCCGCTATGTGTCATCCTCAGACATCACTCGAACCCTGGAAACTTTGGAAATTAAATATGAGTGCTTTGACCTTCTGTCTACAATGGATATATCAGATTGCTTTGTTGAAGGCAATGAAAATGGAGAATTACTTCTGGACTTTTTAACAGAAACCTGTCGCTTTAGCAAAACTGCTCCACCTGATCTCAAAGCTGAGATTATTGAAGACCTTCGAAGGCCAGGATTCAGTATAGAAGAAAGGGGAAAGATTCTTTTTCACAATCACTTGAGTTTCATAGTGGTTGAGGCATAACATGTTGTCCATGTATCAACCAACAAGCATTTATTAAGTATCCACTGTGTACAGCAGTGGTTCTCAACCTTCCTAATGCTGTGACCCTTTAATACAGTTCCTCATGTTCTGGTGACCCCCAACCATACAATTATTTTCGTTGCTACTTCATAACTATAATTTTGCTACTGTTATGAATTGTAATGTAAATATTTGATATGCAGGATGTATTTAAATTGAACATAAGCCACAGATTGAGAACCACTGCTGTACAGGATACTGTTCCCGGTAAGGAGGTGAAGGGGATTGCAAAAGCTGAAAAGAATGACTTCCTCTGAAGGTGTGTATATTCTGTAGGAGAAGCTAATATGCAAAATAAGTCAAGGCCTCTGGAATTTACAAGGTATAGAATTATCAGTAATTTACTCTTGCATTATAGTACAACATATAACATTCTTCATATATCATAGTCTCATATAGGTTGAAACTGAGCATAATCCAGACCTCTGACAATCTAGAAGGTCCATTACCTCTGTCATCCATTTTTATATAAATGACATTTTTTAATGCTGTCTGATACAGCAGGACCTCATCAACCCCTCTCTCATACAAAGCTCATTTCTAAAGTTTACCTAAGAGATCCAGCTAAATCCAGTTGCCTAAACTATAGTGCACTCTATATATGTGCTACAATGTGCTACAGCTAGTTTGTATAGGCTCAGGAGAGCCAGGCAAATTTTTCTTTAAATTTTAAATTGTTAAGATTTCAGTATAACCATTTATACCATGGATATCAGCAAATGCTGTAAAGCAGGACTTGATTTATTTTTTAATTTTTATTCAGACTTGAGAAATTGATGAAGAAAATTTTAATAATGCAGATTAAATTTAAAAGTGATTTATAATTTATAATTCTCTCTCTCTCTCTCTCTCTCTCTCTCTCTCTCTCTCTCTCTCTCTCTCTCTCTTTTTCTCTCCCTCTTCTTGTCCCTGTCCCTGTCCTTCTACTTATCTCTCAGCTTATTGTTAGATATCTACCAGCACATCCCTGGCCACATGCCCATGAAAGAGCTAATAAGCTTTTCTAGTCTCTTCTTTATTCTAATGATTGAAAGTTTTGCTTTCTCTTTTCCAAATATCTTCTTAAATACTTCTCAAAATAGGTTATTTTGCACAAGTGGTTGTTTGTTACTGAATGTGAACCTTAAACCATTAATCTTAGAGATTAAAAAAAGACAACATAAACACATTTAACTGACAGATATGACCAATGATGACTTTCAATGATTTTACCTTGAATGACATTATCATTATGATATGATATAAATAAAGATATTATGGAGACCAAGTGGTACTTTATTTTAAAAGCAAAAAGGAAGATAAAGGTTTTTTTTTTTAATTTGTCTTTTCCATGTCCTAGCATATATCAGACAATAAGGCAGAGAGGCATAGTAAAGAGGGCCTCCCTCAGACACATATTGACTTGGTTGCCCAGTGCAAAACATATCTTAATCTCTCACTTCCCCAGCCCAAATGACTCCTCTCCTCTCCTGTCTTTCCCTCCTCTCCCCTTCTACTTTCATCTCCTTCTCTCCTCTCCTCTCCTCTCTCCTTTCTCTCTCTTTCTTTCTGTCTCTCTCCACCTCTCTCAGCATTAATGGAAGGAATTTTGGTACTTAACAAAGAAAGATATGAGAAAAATAGGGTCTAGAAGGAGACTTGATTCATCTTCACAGCCACTTGAAATTAGTATTTCCCTACAATTAGGAAGCATTAGAGTTGTAAGGAATTTATAGGCTATTAGAATGAATTGGATCTAGTCTTACCTCCTCCCTGCGCCCATCAAATAATGTAGGAACACCTACAAAATACCTGATCCTCTAGGCTGTACTTGAAGATTTCATAACCTGGGATCCAGAAACTTATTTTTTTAAAATCTTTTAATAATTAAATTTCAGTATAATTTTCCCTTTATAACCTAATGTGTTTTATTTTATGCATTTAAAATCATCATTCTGAGATGGGGTCCTTTGGTAAGCAGATTGCCAGAGAATACCATGACACAGATAAGGTTAAGAACCCCTATTCTACTTGCAGCCTATTTCATTTTCAAATATCAGTAGTTATTGAGAATTACTTTCTAATAATAGCTGAAATTTGCCTTTCTATACTATCTGGTTTAACCAGTTAAGGAGTCATGATATTATCTGTAGCCTATATTTCTCAATCTTATCTTCAGTTTTTACCAAATGTCTTACTAAAAGCCAGATATACCATGACTTTAGTATTCCCCTCAACTACAAGTCAAGCAAGTCTATCAGAAAAAGGAAATGGATTTACTTTAGCATAATTTGTTCTTAATGAATCTCTATTGGCATCCATTGATTCCTCTAAGTGCCCAAGACCATCTATGTAACAACTCATTCCACCATTTTCCCTCCTAGAAATCCATATCAAACTTCCATGCTCTATAGTTTCCAAAATTCACTTTCACCCTCTTTTTGAAAATTGTTACATTTGCTAAACCACCAGTTTTCTGCCACACTTTTGAACTTGGATGATTTCTCAAAGATTACTGGCAATCGTTCCTCAATCACATCAAGCTCTGTCAGTATCTTAGGGTATAATTTGTCTGGATCTACAGACTTGTTCTAATTCAAAACAGCAACATGTTCTCTCATTTTCTCTCCCAACTTTGGCTGCATTTTGCACTTAACTATGTTTGTTAAACCCTTCCCTGTTTGAAGATCATTCTCCTTGGTGATTAAGAGGAAAACAAAATGAGGACTGAGAAAGCTATCTTTTCTCTGTTACACGTTACTTGCTGTGAAAAAAAAAATAATGCTTGGGTCAGAAAATACATTACGTTCTGGATAGCAGGTGTGTTTCCTTAACAAACAAATAAAAAAACCAGGAAAACATTTGAAACTACAAGTGCACATAATTTACATATAATGACAATGTACAAATAATCTGTTTGCATCGATGTGGATTACTCCAATAGACCCTCTGATTTGGCAGATAAGTTCTATGTTTTTGCTCAAATTACATAGAGCTTAAGTTACTTAATCAGACAATTTCAATGCAATTAAATCCGACAATTTTTTAAAATCACCAACAAAACCCAGTAGGAAGAGATAGAAAAAGAAAATACATTAAAAAATAATGGAAACTATTTCAATGGTGGGGGGAGGGAAGCAAAAAAGAAAAAAAAAGAAATTTGTATGGTAACTTCATTATATCTTTAAAAGGAACAGCAAGTTGTATATATTAGTTTTGCAGTTTCATGTACAATCTTTTTATGGTATTATGTTATGGAAATGCTTGTTTTAATTCCACAAATTAAAAATTAAAAAAAATCAAATGAAAGATTGTATAAATCTTGAGTTAACCTTACAAGACATAAACAAGAAAAATATATTTAAATAATATGTAACTGTAAAACATTTAAAAAAATAAAGATAAATAATTGGAGAGAGAAATTGCTCATGATTGGTGTAGGCTAATATACTAAAATGGCAATATTACCTAAATTAATCAATTTATTTAGTGTCATGCCAATCAGACTACCAAGGGATTACTTTATAGAATGAAATGAAATAATAAAAAAATTTACCTCAAAGGAAAAAAGGTCAGGAATCTCAAGTGAAAATAATTTTTTTAAGTGAGGGGAAAAAAGATCTTAGCAGCACGAAATTTCAAACTATATTAGAAAACAATAATCATCAAAACTATTTGGTACTTGATGAAAAATAAAAAATAATCAGTTAAACAGATTAGGTACTCAAGAACCAAAACCAATTAAATATAGTATTATGATATTTCATAAAGCAAATAACCAGCTTATATACCAAACAAACAAACCTTCTGGGAAAGCTAGAAAATTATCTGGCAAAAAAATCAAGTTTCAAATTACGTTTCCTACAACCTCCAAGTGACATGTGACCTATATATAGAAGTTTAGATCATAAACAAACTGGGGGTGGAGGTCGGGAAAACACATCTTCTACAACTCCAAGTGGGAAGAGGGTTTTTTAAAAAATGAAAGATAAGAATGTTGAAACAAGATTAAATGGATAATTTTGATTATATACAACTAAAAAGGTTTTGTTCACAAAAATTAATGTAATTAGAATAAAAATATATGATTTAAATAATTAATAGATAAATTATTCAAAAATTGAAGAACAAGAGCCTTTTCCCAATAAATCAAAGTATCTGACCAGACATTTCTCAAGGAAGATTTCCAAATTATCAAGAACTATGTGAAAAAAATAATTCTCCAAATGACTAAAAATTTTGGAAATACAAGTAATTGATGTTGTACCTCATGGCCTTCATGTTAGAAAAAAGGAAAACAGAAACATTTGGAAGGGCTGTGGGAGGATAGGCACACTAATGTTCGGTTGAAGAAGTTAAGAATTGGTCAAACAAATCTAGAAATGAGTTTGAAACTACTCCAAAAGTCACTAAACTGTTCATATTCAGTATTTATATCCAAATTAAATGTAAAGTAAAAGGACTCATATGTAGAAAAAAAATTTATAGCAGCACTTTTTGATGTATAACAAAGAACTTGAAGCAAAGTAGTAGGTAGGTAGGGAGATACTCATTATTTGGGGAGTGGTGCATTAATACAGGAGACTACGTGTGTGTGTGTGTGTGTGTGTGTGTGTGTGTG
>CM053582.1:252599687-252639295 GCA_028627135.1 Pseudochirops cupreus
TGATATGTTGCTGCTGCTTCGCCGCCATCTTGGCTCCGCAAAGGCATGTCTCTTGTGGGAATTTTACATGAAATATATTTTGAAAAGGCAGAGAAGTTTGAAGGTCCTAGGGATCTAGAGAAATGCATGAGGGCAATCATTGCTAATATAAAAAGGCCTTTACAGGCACAGGACAGTGAAAAGGGGAGCAGATGGGATCCCAAGATAAACTTTACCTATTTCACAATCTTTCCCAAGGCCATTTATATTTGAAACTCCTCAGTATGTTGACTCAAAGGCACAGTGTCAAGGGATACTTAAAAACTACCTATGGTAGTTAAAAGGAACTGTGTCTCTAAAGGAATAAAATAAGAATATGAAAAGGAAAATCAGAATCCCAAGAAGGAAAACCTTGAAATAACTGTTTCAGTGTAAGGAATTTGGTATGAGACAAGTGACAGATCTGTACCCAATCCCCAACATATATTATCAACAGAATGGACTTCATGACAACCAACCAAAGTTCCAAAGAGTCTAGAGCTGTTCTATGGGCAGCTAGGTAGTAAAGTGACTAAAATGCTGCATCTGGAAGTTAGGAAGACCTGACTTCTTATCTGACCTTAGATATTCACTAGTTCTGTGACCTTGGACAAGTCACTTATCCTCTATTTGTCTCAGTTTCCTCAACTATAAAATGATCATGATAAAAGCACCTACCTTCCAGGGTTGCAATGACAATCAAATGAGATAATCTTTAAAAATGCCTAGCAGAGTGCCTGGTATGTAGTGGATGCTAAATACTTGTTAGCTATTCTTATTGTTGCTCTTGTTATTATTATTAATTTCAGTTGGAACACTCAGAGACGCCAAGTCTAGACAAACACACCTGAAACTAGCTTCCCTCCCTTGCTTACAAAGACAGTTTTGGAACCACATGATTAGAAAAGTGAAAGCTCATCCTGAGGCCCAGAAGTCCTTATCAATATGAGTTAATGTGGCATTTGTATTCAGGAGAGAAGAACGTTGAACGTTCCTGTGCCTCAACCATGGTCCGAAAAAGTCCTTTGACAGCTTGGCCACTCTGAAGGATGTCCATTTTGGCTTGAGGGAATGGGCAGGTGTCAAATGGTCAATCCCGAAGGATTTGTTAAGCAACTCTTTGCCCTAGGTATTGTAGTAGGTGCTAAAGATAGAAATACAAAGAAGGAAACAATACCTACTCACAAAGAACTCACCTTCCAACAGGGAGAATCACCAATTCTTATATACAAGGAAGGAGGGTGCTAGAAGTTAGTTAGGAAGTTAGGAAGATCAGAAAAGGATTTTATATAGAAGGTAGTGTTTGAGCTGCTTCATGAAGAAAGAGAAGGTCAAAATGAGGCTCATTTCTAGACTTAAAAGGTGGGGAACTCGTAAGAAGCAGGGAGGGAAGAAGTGGCACAGGGTGAATGTTGTAAGATAGTTAAAAAGCAGTTTATGAGGAAAATTGGAAGGCTACTAGGGGTTATGAGGGCATTTTTAAGGATCATCAGCGATAGACTTTTCAGAATTCCCTTAGTCTCCAAAGTTTGGTCTTCTTACGGCTCTTAGAAAGTGTAGCGTTTGTTTCTAAGCATAGAGGAAGTGCAGGCCTTCCAATGCTCTTTTAACTTAACCTTTTCCTTTGGGGAATCGACTCTGTGCTGTTTCTATCATCTGCTTCCCTAATCCTGCAAGAACCAAGGTAAAATCTAATTTATTGTCTTTCATCATCTCTGCTTACAATGTTCTCTCTTTCCTTGCAAGTCTATGTATCTGTGTCAAGGCATGAAGGAAGTGCTTTCCTTATTCTTTGGGAGACTTCTAGCTACTTTTCCAGTAAGACTGACTAAAATAGTTTTTCTTAGATTTCAGTGTGTTGTTTTTCCAGATGTTTTCTTCTTTTGGCAGAGGAAAAAATGTTTTAAAATGAAAAGAAGGTAAAAAGTTCTATTAAACTGATTCTGAATCTCAGAAGTAACAAAAAAAAACCAACCTGTCTTGAAGTGGATTTGTTGACTGGAAATAATTATTACATAATCATTTATGTGGGTCCTGGCAAAACATCTTTTAGAATAAGTTACTATCCTGGTATAAGTTGCCACTGATTCATGACTATTCTTTTCCAAGTATGATGGATTTTGAGGTCCCTTTATCTCAGATGTTTTGCAGACAATACTTTTTCATTGATACCAAACTCCTCTAGATGACTCTGATAATGAGAAATCTAAATTGTTTTCATACCATTAGCAGCCACACAGATTATGAAATCTCTACAATAAAACTCAATAAAACTCTGGTTTCCCAGTAACATAGATAAAATGATTTCATCCTAGGCCAGTGATTACAATCCCTGATTGAAAATTCACACATTATGAAGACAGTATACTCAAGAGGTGACAGAGACAGCCTATGAATTTTCTAAGACTGGTATACTCCTGATAACTTCAGCTTTCTGGGTGGACAAGGTCATTTTTCAGATCTGGTAATTTGTCAAGATCATAGATTCTAGAGTTGGAATGGATCTTAGAGGCTGTTATGGGAATCTGAAGATCTTCCCTGCCCCTAGGCCCTTTGCTAAAGTGGCTTAAGTGACTCTGAGAACCTTCCCAGATTTGAAAGTATACTCCGTCCCCTAATAGGCTGAATGTGGGTCACATGGAGCCTGTAGCAAGAGGCTTGTTCTTTAGGAATACCCATGCCTTATTACTTTGTGATTAGGCAGTAGGTGAAGAGGGCTGTGACAGTCTCCGATCCAGGAGAAGGCTATATATATGCTCTGATGTGAGGTTTTACTTTGGGGCTCACTTTGGAAAGAGTTGTGTGATTTGGGCAGACGAGATTCTGGGAAGCCATTGGCACCCCTCCTCTCCCCACCTTTGAAAAACCCAGATGTTGGTGCTTCCCTCTCTGGTAATTGAATAGGTACGGATGTAATGGTCAGATGGTTGGAAGCCTGTCTGCTGATCTGCTTCTTTGACTGCTTGTAACTTCTGCTTATAACTTCTGTTTGTATTCTGTTTGAATTCTCTGAAGTTTAGGGTGCTGACTTTTCCCCCTGAACTAGGTAAATGATATGTGTTTGATTGATTAAAGTAAGATTGTTAACCCACTTTGAATTACTTTCCTTTAGAAAATCAGATCTAAGAACCTGTGCTAGCAGCCACCCTGGGTATGCTATGGTACTTGCTGATACAGAGGCCATTGAGTCCAACCTACTCAAAATGAACAAAAACGTTCACAGTCCTGTGCAGCATTTTCACCTGTTATGATGGTGGCTGAGCGGCAGAAATAGGAAGAAGACCACTAAGAATTCCAAAGGTTGTATCTCATATATTATTGTTAAATGACTTGTCTCTGCTTTAAATGAGAGATCTTTGCCCAATGACCAATGTTTTGATATACCACTGGATCAACTGACTTGAATTAATATTGACAGTCTCCTCATTTATGAAACAGAAGACAACAACTAAAGTAAAATGGAAAGGGTCATTTTTCCACTGGCATATAGAGAAGCAAAGGTCTTGTTCACCCACAGCATGGGCACCATGAAACACATATTTCTGATGGTCTTAGGAATCGAGACACTGCTCCTCTATCCATCTCCAGGCGGGTCCGCCCATATGCAGATATGCCCACATACAAATATTAAAGGGTCACAACATTTGGAAGGTTGAGAACCACTGCCCTAGAGTCTTCTCTCCTTTGGACTTTGTGTCCTCAAAAAATGGACTTGCGGTTTTGTAGTATTTTATCCTTTTCAGGAGTAAGAGTTTGTAATGGAATTCTCATACCCAGATTCCCCCATGGAAACCTTGGAGACAGGTTTCTGGGCTGGATATTGCTTCCAGTCCAAGAAGGAAGCCCCAAAATGCCAGTACCCAAGACTCAAGTCCAAGGTAGTGCTTTGGATTAATAACTTGGTGGGAATAGTCTAGGAACCAAGTTAAACTATGAATTTAATGTCCCTACTCTTCACAAAGACTGAGGGATAGTGTAATAGGGGATTATGTCTTTTATTTTTCATTTTCTGAGGTGGGGGGAAGGATTCTGTTTGTTATCACTTTAGCTTTGAACTAAATATTCCTTTGGGAGCAAAATTTTAAAAAAAGCCTAAATGAAAGGATGGGTCACACATTACCCCTGGGGAGACAAAAAAATCAATTTCATCTTGTCACTAAAAGCAGTAAGAAATGTAATTTTCTGTACCCTTTGTTCTTAATTGACTTTAAGAGCTTATAATTCTCATAATCAAAATGATTGCTGCAAAGATAAACTAATATTTCTATAAAGCTTAAAGATTTGCAAAACACTTAAAGTCTACTGTCCTGTTTTGATCCTCACAACAATCTTGTGAGATGTGTGCCCTATTTTTGCAAATGAGAAAAGTGAGGCTGAGAAAGATTGGTGTTTGAGGTAAGATTTGAATTAACTTCTTTCAGACTCTAATTTCACTATTCTATCTATTACTCCTACAAAATCAATTGATGCAGTAAAATCTGTTAAAAAAAATTAAGAACTTGAGAAAAACTCTCAAAGTCAACATATAGCCATTGCCTTCGATGCAAAGATGGGCACAGGGAAAGAGAGAGAAAATGTGATAGAAAATATGGTTTGGGCTTAAGAAATGAACAAATTCAAGTTTCTGTTGACTATTCAGTCATGCCCAAATCTCAATGAAGACCTTCATTAAGAAAAGAGCTGGAAAGTGCTAGACATGGCCAAGTCTAATTAAATACACAAATATCATGGTGTCCGTATCAAAACAAGTAAAGTATGGCAAGTTTGCCTGTAGCTCTCAAAGAAGAGAATCTAGAGGAGAAAATCTACAGTTATAATATTCTTCCAGATTCCAAAAGAATCTGAAGTAGAAACCTATCTCATATCTCTAAAATTTTAATACAGACTCAAATTACATCATATCTTGGTATTATAAAAAGTGGCCTTAACTAAAGACATTAACTCTTTTAAAATAATAATATTTTATTTTTCTCCCAATTACATGTAAAACAATTTGTAACATTCATTTAAAAATTTTTGAGTTTCAAATTCTCTCCCTTCTTCCTTTTCCTTCCTTCTCCTTGAGAGAGTAAAAAATTTGATATGGGATATATGTGTGCAATCATACAAAATATATTTTCATATGCTGTGAAAGAAAACACAGAACAAAGAGAAAAATGAAAACTATGAAAAAAAATAAAGTGAAAAATAGCATGCTTCAATTTGCATTCAGACCCCATAATTTTTTTCTCTGGAGGTGGATAACATGTTTCATCGTGAGTCCTTTGGAATTGTCTTGGATCATTGTACTGCTGAGAATAGTTATGTCAATCACAGCTGTTCATCACATAATATTCTGCTGGTTCTGCTCATTACACTTGGCACCAGTTAAGTTAAATCTTCCCAGGTTTTTCTGAAATCATCCTGCTTGTCATTTCTGATAGCAGAGTAGTATTCCGTCAAAATCATATAACACGACTTATTCAGCATTTCCCCAATTGATGGACATCTCCTCAATTTCCAATTCTTTGCCACCACAAAAGAGCTGCCATAAATATTTTTGTAAAATAGATCCTTTTCCCTCTTAAAAAAATTTCTTTGGGATGCTGACCTAATGGTGGTATTGCTAGAGCAAAAGGTATACACAGTTTTATAACCTAAAGGAGATTAATTTTAAATATGATTCTCTCTCATAGTATTATCTACTCTTGGGCTTCTCAATCACTGCCCTCTCAGCCTCCTGAGTACAAAAGAATAAATTTGATATGTAAATCTTTTTTTCTTATCCTTGCTGTTTTGGATCTGACACCTGCTACGACCAGCCAATATTCATTGACAGCTTGCTTTCACCTAGGTAGACTACAATTTGTCCGCTGTTTACAATACTCTCAGCTCATTCAAAACAAATCTTCAGAATCCGTCATCTCCTTGTTTCTTGAATCCTCACTTGGTTAATATTTCAGTTTACTCCTTTCTTAGAACCTGTCCTCATTCCCTTCCCCCAATATCATGGATTTGTTGAGAATATAACTTAATAGACTTAACACTCTAAACCCCCTATAATCCTGTAGTAGTGTGCAATTAACTTGAGACAGGCTAAGTGAGTCAGTGACAACATTCCACAGTGGAAGGATACAGGAATCACATATAGCACAAACTCTCCCTGTGCCCCAGTCATAATTTTATGTTCAGAAAAGCTCTCTGGAAGAAAAGTTCTTCTGCCCCATGCCTGTTCCCTGCCTCAAGCCTGAACCCTCTGTCCATAGGAAGTGTGGGAAGCATGGTACCAGTAGGGATAACAAAGATGCCAAATTCCCCTAGAGAAGCATCTTTCTGTCCTGTGGGATAATACAGTACAGGGAGGTGAGGTAGTATATAATTGCAAATCTAATTTGGCCGGGATCTAACACCATTCCTTTTCTCTAATATCTGTTGTAGTATTCATTGTCACTAAAATAAGATTATAAGGTAGGTATTACCTACATCATGTTTAGAATTATAATGGGTTTCAACAGGTGAATAGTACTATATTAGGGGATTGTATGCAATCTGTATGCATAATTTAGTGATTTATACACTTTGTCTTTTCATATATAAATAAAACTATATTAGCTATATCAATTAACCAACTATTTTCTTTAGGTGGTTCAAAAACCTAGAAATATGGGATGTTTTAAAATAGAAACATGAAAATATTCATTTGATTCTTGCATCCTATAATTTTTAACTAGTTTTATCAATTACCACTTAATCTTGGTTTTCCACTGATACTATAATATGCTTCTACTTTGTCTCGCCCATCAAACATTGTTAAATGCTTAAAAGTAGTTCCAGGTCTCATCTTGTCTATAGTCTTCATGAGCCTTTCATAACTTTCATATTAGACATCCTTAAGTTGTGTTTAACTGAATGCTTGCTATTTTACAGCCAGGTGTCACAAATGGCTCTATCTCTGCACTAGAATCTGTTTCCAATAACAGCTATCATCACAGTTTAAACACTTAGCTTCTGCTGTGTTACCTCCTTAAAACTGCTCTAAAGAGGCTCCAATCATCAAGTCTAAGCAGGTAGGATAAGCAGAATTTTCCCCTATACATCTAGGATAACCATGTTGCTCTTACTTATCTAAAACTGCTTTATTATATGGCTACCAACAAGCCCTAAATTTCAAAATGCAGTGGCCTATTCTTAGTCCTCATCCTTGACTTCTCTTCTATTCTTCCTGAACTCTCTCTCCTACTTGAGGTTTCATACCATTACTATTTCCCAATTTTCTTCCTATTGGTATACCACTCCTCAGGCTTCCCATATCCATATTTTGACTACTCTGTGTAGATACACTAGAGAGGTCTCTTCTTGATTCTCTTCTTTTCTTTCTCTAGCTCTCTCTCAGTGATCTCATCAGCTCCCTTAGTTTCCCTTTTTTACTTCTATGAATATAAATCCTACATTGACATAACTACTCCCTCACTCTCTTGACCTCTTAGCCTATATTTCTAACTGAAAAATAAGTATCTCAGCCTAGGTATCCCATAACCCTCAGACTCGACACATCCAAAATAGAAGTCATTATCTTCTTCTTTAAACTCTTCCAAACTCCCCATCCTTCAAGTTTTCTCAATCAATCTCTGAATGGTTACATGTAGTAGATACTTAATAAATAAATGTTTATTGAATTAACTCTTTCCTCCAGTCAAGTGAATGGTATGCCTTAGAATATCAATTTATGGCACTCACTCCCTTCAACTCACTTGGTTAATCATTGCACCTTTTTTCACTTTCTTTCTAGACCTGTGATGTCATTAGCAGAGGCAATACCTAGCATGGACTTTTCCCTACACTGACACAGTCTCTCTATTCTTCTGTAACTTTCAAACCTCGGAGAGTTGTGTGAGATCTGAGAGGTTAAGAGAGACACATGCAATTACAGTATGGGTCAAAGACAGGACTTGAACACAGATTTTCTCTGAATCTGACTTTCTATCCATTGTACCAAATTGCTTCTTAATATTTTCTCTGACTTCTCTTTTATATGGAAATAAATCTTTGGCAAAAAGTTTACTGGAATTTCTTATACAAGATGATTTGATTCTCTAAGGATACATAATCTTTTCACGTCTGAACCTATGAAAGATGTTTTGAGAAGAATAGTGTTTTAGAACAGTTTTTTTTTTTCCTCCCCACATGTCTAAGCTTCCTCTTTTCCCTCCAAATCAGCAGTTCTCAACCTGTGGGTCGCGACACCTTTGGGGGTTGAATGACCCTTTCACAGGGGTAGCCTAAGACCATGGGAAAATATATATTTCCAATGGTTTTAGGAACCGAAACACCCCTCCTCTATCTGTCTCCAGGCGGGTCCGCCCACATGCAGATACACCCACATATGAGTATTAAAGGGTCGTGGCATAAGGAAGGTTGAGAACCACTGCTCTATAGTCTATACTCTTTCACTTGGTAATCTGTTCAGCAACCATGGTTTCAATCATCTCTATCTGATGATCCTCAGATCTACTTATACAGCCCTAATATATCTTCTAAACTCCAAACTAGCAGTTACAACTGCCAATTAAACATGTAAACATGGCTGTCCTATATTTCTCAAATGCAACATATTGCAAACTGAAATTATCTTCTTCCTTCCCCAAGTAAAACACCACCGCGCCCTCTTCTAAAAGTCCCTGTCATTGTTCAAGAACCACCATCCTCCCAATCACCCAGGCTCCCAACCAAGGTGACATCCTCAAGTCCTCACTCTCTCTCTCCCCCTCCACTATTAAATCCACTGCCAAATCTTATCAATTTACCTACATAATATCCCTAAACTATTCCAGTGGTCTTCTGGTTAGTCTCCCTTCCTCAGTCTCTCCCCATTCTTATTTATCCTCTACTCATCACTCACATATTCAATAAATTCCAGGGACTTATTAATATCTCCAGAATCAAATACAAGATCTTCCATTTGGCTTTTAAATCCCTTCATAACCCGAGCACTTCCTACCTTTACAGTTGTCATTCCTTTCTCCCTGCCACATTCTCTACAATCCAGACACATTGGCCTCCTTTATGTTCTTTGAACTAGACATTCCATTTTTCCCCTCTGGTATTTTCATGGGCTATCCCTTAATTTTCCCTCCTCATCTCTGCCTCCTGGCTTAGGTAGCTCTCTTCAAGTCCCAACTAAATTCCCACCTTCCACAGGAGGCCTTTCTTGATTCACCTCCAGTTGTTAGACCTTTTTTGATTGTCTCCTATTTATCCTGTACATGGGCTGCTGGGTGGTAATGGAAAGAACAATGGGCCTAGATTCAGGAAGACTTAATTTTCCTGAGATCAAATCTGACCTTAGACCTTTACTAGCTATGTGACTCTAGGCAAGTCACTTAAAACTGTTTGCCTCAGTTTTCTCACGTGTAAAATGAGCTGGAGAAGGAAATAGCAAATCATTCCAGTATCTTTTCCAAGAAAACCTCAAATGGGGATCATGAAGAGTCAGACATGACTGAAAATGAGTGAACAATAGCAAATCCTGTAAATATTTTCTTTATACATAGTTGTTTATGTTGTTTTCTCCATTACATTGTGAGATCCTTAAGGTCAAGAACTGTCTTTTACCTTTCTTTGTATCTCTAGCACAGTGCCTAGCGAAGAGTAAGTGCTTGACAGATGTTTATTTACTGACTTCATCTATAACTCAAATGTGATACCCATAGCAGCTGCTATGAATATGCATATGTATTCCCAGGGCTTATTCACAAAGTGTAATAAACCCTCCTCCTCCAAAACAAAATCAAAATATTTATTTGGGACATTGCTATTAAGATACCAGAAAGCAAAATTTAGAAAGGTACTCATCACCAATCCAGGAAGTGCTGACATGGACATGGCAAGTGTTCTCTCCACCAAGCCTTCCCACAAGTACATTCCCCTAGGCAAGTTCCTCCCTCCTCTGACTTCTCTGGCAGTCCCTGTCTCTCCTCCCACACCTTTCCCTCTAAGCAATACAATATATAGAGCACTTGATTGGTTTAGTGCCAAGAAACTTGGAAATCAGCACTCAATCAGAAAGGGATGGGGACCCCTGTGGCCCAGAGTCTAATTGGCTCTGCCCCAGGACTCCATGTGAAGCCTATTAATTGGTGGGTTAGATCTTATATCCCATTAACCTTACACTGCCGAGGACAGTAAGGGGGCAAAATTGAGATAAGAGTCTAGAACCTCAGTCCCATGTTCATTCTACTACATGATGTTAAGTGATAGCAAATGATGCTTTTCTTTCCCATGCTCTCAAAAGCACCATAGAAATTCTGAGGTTTACCTCAAGCCTCTCAAAGGATTAAAGATGATCAAAGAAAGAGTCAATCAGTTTTGGACAGTTTTACTAATTTACTGTTTGTGGAGCTTTGAAATGGTCCAACCATCCTGGAAAACAACCTGAAATTACATAAGAGAATTACAACCGTTCATGCTTTTTCACCCATTGATCCTATTGTTGGTTGTTTACCTCCAAGCAGGTCAAAGACAGAAAGAAAGGACTAATATATATGAAAAATATTCTTAGCAGCATGGCATAGTGGATATAGAATTGACATTAGAATTGGAAAGACTTGGATTCGTGTCATGTCTTGGACACATACTGGCTGTGTAACTCTGGGCATTTTACTTATCCTCTCTAAATCCCAGGAAACACTTAAAGATAATAAATACGTAGAATTGGTGATGATCTGCATTGGTAGCCAGACTTTTCTCATCTGGAGTTACTTATAACAATAAAATCAGAGATTTATTACAAACACACACACACACACACACACACACACACACACACACACACACACATATATCCATATCACTTCTTTGTAGTGGCAAAAAAATTAGGAGTAGTATCCTTTGGGGAATGGCTGAACAAATTATAGTATGTAAATATAGCACAACATTTTGCTGTAAGAAATGACATATGGAACACAGAGAAATATGGGCAAACATAGTAAGCATTACCCTTAGTTTTTACTACTTTCCCCTGAGTAATTAATTTGGGCCTACTTTGTATAAATTTCACATTTTTATGTTAATGTAGTTTTTTACAAATTTAAATAGAATTTAGTAGAATGTAAAATACTTAAGGGTAAAGACTATTCCAGTTTTGTGTCTATATCTGAGTGTCTAGTACCTGATACATAATAGATGCCTACCCCATGCTTCTTGAATAAATGAATGAACCAAATAATTTGAAGCTTAGTCCAACTCCATCATTTTATAAATATGGAAATTAAGGTGTGGAGAGGTTATGTGCTGGGTTTAAGGTCATGGAGAGGAAGGATTAGAGATGAATTTGAATTCAAGTCCTCTAACACCAAATCCAGTCTTCTTTGCATGTCAGTATACCTGTCATATCATAGAGCATAGATGGTGGGCTTCATGAGACAGGCAATGTGCCCAGTATGACTAGAGCCAGATTAAAATGTAATTAGGAAATATTTAACAAATAAATAGAAACATGATAAAACCAGAAATGACATTTCAGAACCAAGCTGATATGCAACCGGCAAGGGCCCTTATGTGTAGATTAGTGACCATTTTTTATCTTTTTGAGTTGTACAGCACTGTCCTAGATGACCCATTATTATCCAGTCATTACTTTTTTATATAAATCAACATTAATTCAATATAAAAGTAGCATTGAGTAGATGAAGTCATAAACCAGCTAAGGCTATCCTATTAGAACCCATGTTCAGGTAGGTCTGACCATATGTTTGAGTACTTGTAAGTCATGGCATCACCTCCTTTGAGTACTAGTCTGGACTATACATTCCAGTGACCTTTGCTAATTGTAAAGAGACTCATTACCAGAGGTCTGGTGACCAAGTTACTGTTACCAGCACAGTTGTATGGCCCAGCAACCAGCTGAATAAAAGAGAGACGGGGATGTATTCCATAGTCAGTTTATTACAGAACCATTTCATACAGAGCCAAGGTACAAAAGAATCATAAGGCTTATATTCCTCATAGCAGAAATTCTTACTTAACCAGAATGCAAAGACCCTCCTTTGGAATCAACCACTTCCTACCCCAGCCCAAGGCTAATTATTCATTAAGACTTCATCCTAGGACTGTGTTCAGAGGCACAAACAGGGAGGCACAAACAAGACTTGCTAATTAACTACTCTGAATTTTCTTTAGTTATTCATAGGACCAATGAAAGCATTCATCCAACAAGATTATATTCCTCTTGCATATCTGCCTAGTGACCTCATAGAGGAAGGTAGCATTTCCTTAATGGGGCCAGGGGACCCCTGAAAGTCTAGTCTACTACACCAAGTGGTGAATCTGAGGGGCCCCAGCAACTCATTATATCATTTGCTAAGGAATGATAGTGCTTCAATCAAGATTGACGAAAGTACTGTCCTCATCACGAAATGGTGAAACCTTGAAATATTTAAGGAAAGTTTGTGCACAATGTAAAAACTTCCCAAGGTCTTTATCCATTGTTTTCCAAAATATTGCCATTTCTATCATTCATTCAATAATGTGAATAAAGAATGAATGCATGAGTATAAGATAAACTCCATGTTAGGCAGAGTAACTATGTAACTTGGCACAGTACCAGAGCACAGGCATAAAAAAAAGGTATAAAATAATTTTAATGAGGATGATAACAAGGACCAAGAATATCTAGTGTTAGAAATCATAGGGCTTGTATCTACAATGTCAGGATGTTGTGGACTATAGGAGTCCTTTCTGATAGAGAATGTCGAAACCAAATGTGTTTTCAAGACAAAATCAAATAAGAGAACTTTGTTCCACTGTTAGTGCACACTAACAGGTTCCCTTTTTTGTTTCTAGCCTGATTCCTACCTAGGGAGCTGGGGTAGATCTGGCCTTCCCATACAGTCTCATTGAAACTGACTCTGTTGCCAACTCATTGCCATTTGCTTCAGACCATTAGCAGCTTAGTAAGCAATGCATAAGGGAAACTGCCAATGTGATTGAAATTGGGACTAACCATATACCCCTAAAGACCAAGGTTCAAATAAAATCAAGCACTTTAACAGAAGGGAAAAATTGGGGGGCCCACAGAAATTATTTTTTTGGCCACATTTCAGAATGTGATATGCCTTAGCACAGAATTTGTCTCTTTTACTCATAACAGAGAAAAAGCAAAGCATTTCTACAATCAGTCTCACATACCTGAGTTATATCCCTGCTGATGGACACTCAGTTGGCACACTAATAATTGCTTTTAATACAAAAAAATAATGTCGAATGCATCAGTATGGGGTGAGAAAAACTCATCTTGAGAGCAATTAAAGTAAAAAATTTTTTTAAAAAGATCTAGGAGATTTTGTGGGACCACAAGCTTGATGTGAAGGAATAATGTGATGTGTATGTCAAGAAATTTTCATGATCTCAGACTGCCTTAATGAAAATAATATCAAGACTACAAAAGTACCTTTCATACCAGTTCTATTACAATAGTTTATCATGACATGGAGGTGGCTAAAGATGATTCAGTACTCAAAGCGTTCCTAATTATAGACAACATCATGCTATAGAACCCTGCAAAGAAGAGTTATAGCTAAGGAAGGGTCACTAGAGCCTTGTCTTAGAGCACCAAAATGCAAGAGATATTGGGAATTCCTTTAACCTTTCAGCAGTACAGAAATAACTGAGCTTAGTATTTAGGCAAAAAATAAAATAGTTAAAATAGGAAGTTACCATATGATATTTCCTACCCTCGTTAGCCCTCCAGATGAATTCTTCCTTCTCCATCCATGCCACCATATTTTCCTATCCTTTCTTTATTATAGTTTCAAAGTAATCCATAGAAGTTGATTTGAGGGCGTATTCCATATTACTAAAAGTATTAAAGCAGAGCCTGAGTGAACATCTGCCTGGGATGCTGTAAAGTGTTATTTTCGCATTTGAGTCCTGATCTATATCTGGCCACTGGACCCAGATGGCTCTGGAGAAGAAAGTGAGGCTAGTGACTTTGCACAGCCTTGCCTCACTTAAATCCAATTCGCTTGCAAGTCATGACATCACTTCTTTGATATCATGGTCCTCTTCAAGAATGGATGACAAACAACAATAATAAAGGGATAGACTGGATGATTGGAAGTTAAAAGTCCCAAATCTGAGAGTCTGTGATTCCATGAAATTTTAAGCTCTGTTTTCCTAGAAGACAGTTTCCTCACCTACAAATTGACAACATTTGCCTAGATACCTCTTAGCTCCCTTGGAGCTTTAAATTCATCTTTTAGATGAATTCTATTTTTTCTGTAAAATAAAACTGCAATCCTCCAAAAATTTCAAAGGACCTCATCAAAGCTTGTTACTATGTCTAAACAATGAACCCCCCCCCCAACATTTAATCATTCTAATAAAATTTAATAATAGCTGGAATAAGTTTTCATTATATGACAAGGACTGATGCTATTCTCAAAATTGGTAATAGGACAAAATGACTTAATTGATCTTAACTAACTCGTCTCTAATTTTTTTTTAATTTAAAACTTTTTAAAGTTTCCCATTTTCTTGCCATATTAATCCCCTGAGAGTATTCATTATAGAAAGAACTCATGGGCAAAGAGGTGATTGGGAGAGGTCCTGAATGAACTCATGAAAATAGTTATTTCTATTATGAAAAATTGACTATTTTTTGGCTCAAATGGTTTTGCAGTCATATGCTTGAGCAGATTTTTCATGCAGAATGGATCAATAATAATAATCATTCCCATTTCTATGACACAATAAGGTTTACAAAGCACATTCCTCCCAACTCTGTCAAGAAAGTAATGCCCCCATTTAATAGATGAGGAAGTTTAGGCATATAGAGATTAGGGGCTTGCTCAGATGTTATACAGGGACTGAGATTTGAACAGAAGTGTTCTAAGTCTAAGACCAGAACTCTATATTATACCACATGGCCAATCCATTCAATTCAGAACTGTCAGAATCACTGAATTGACCACTATTTCTCATTTTTCAAATATGAACAATGTTTGTATTAAGCTGATAATGTCCTTTGGTTAAGCTCCAATTCGGAGATGATAATTTAAAAAGAAAAGTTAGGTAAGAATTAATCTGCTACCCTTGTTCCATTGCTTCAGATCTCCCTTGTTCTTTTTTTTCTCTAAAACTAAACTTGTTCCCCAGAAAATCAATTTTAAAGAACATAATCTGATCTCCAACTGATCTTCATGTTTCCTGACTTAGCAGTCAGAAAAGCCAGAGAGACTGACACCATCCTTTGAGCTTAGTCATTCAAAGGCAGGTCCCAGTGCTCCAGAAGCACTTGAATTTTTGGATCATTTCCTCAGACCCCCCAGTGAGGGGACCTGTTCTGATCCCAGAGCCAGCCAAGGAGAAGAAAGCAGGCCAGTACTGGGCAATTTTCTGCTGCCAAGAATTTCCATGCCTTGATCCAACCTAATAATTTTTAATCACCATTTAAACAAAAACTGTATTTTTTTTAAATAATCTGCCTTTGACTCTAGTTGCAATACCCTGTGAAGTGAATCTGTTTGTATTATTTCTTATCATTTTAAAAATAATATTTGCTTTGCATGGAAAAAGAAAATGTATGAATATATGTAGGCAAATTGCTTCCCTGGGCTCCAGATGGCCTCAGTAATGCCAACATTTTCTTGTGTGTTGTAACTATCCTCTGTGTATGAGTGATTGTATGTCTGTCTGTCTGTTTTCCTTCCTTGCTTTCTTTGTCTCTGTTTCTTTCCTTGTCTCCATCTCTCTAACTCTCTGTGTCTCTCTTTCTTTGGAGAATTTTCTCTAGGAAAACAGGATGAATTTGCTTTCCTTGTTCCATTTGCATCCTCATTCTCTGTCCCCTTTATTCTAGCTACAAACACACCCTGAGACTGTATACTCATCCAACAAAAAGCCTCCACTAATTAAAGCATGTCTGAATGAGTGTGGTGTCTGCTGGCTCCTTCTGTCTCAGAAATCTCAAGAAAAATCCTTTCAATTACCCAATAAATATGTACAACCATTGTACCATGTCGTCACCACCAACCACAGCCACATTCAAAGTGTGTTCCCTTTTGAATGCTCAACCTCCTCATCTTTGATTTCCATCTCCCTTCCTTGATTAATAGAAACAAGGCCCCTTGGAGCTGAAGGACTACGCAGAGGAGCTCTTGAGGAACAGAATCTATCTAGACTTGAAATGATTCACCTAAGACGAGTCACAGCATGTTTTTGAAACAGTCATATTTAATATGCATAGATTAAAGCCCACATGTCACACAAATTTTTTTTAGAAAAACTACTTCACAAAATAAAAGAGGATATCATTACTGTTTAGAGTCCCCAAACAAACTTGCAGACTTAGCTCACAGCAGTGTGGACACACAAGTAGCTGTTCTATTGACTCAGAGGAGCAGGCTCCATTGTTTCACTCAGATACAGAAGGACTCTACAAGTATCTATTGCCTTTTTCCTCATCCCCATCTTGAAGGAGTTTCAGTTGTTTGCTTGAAGGGAGCATTTGTTGGCTGGGTTATGTGATAGGTTAAGCATTGGGAAAATATCGAGACATTCACTTTGGAATTCTCTTTTCATCTAGTAGAAAAGAAAGGACCCTGAACTGGCAAGTCACAATACTTGAGTTCAAGTTCCTATTCTGGCACTTAGTAGCTTTGAGACAATGGACAATTCAGTAAGTCAATTGATTATTGTCGTTGTTCAGTCATTCGATGATGTCCAACTCTTTGTGACCCCATGGACTATTACACACCAAGTCTTTCTGTCCTCTAATATCTCCTGAAGTCTCTCCAAGGTCATGTGCATTGCTTCCATAACACTATCTATTCATCTACCACCGCCTTCTCCTTTTGCCTTCAAACTTTTCCAACATCAGGGTCTTTCCCAATGAGTCCTGTCTTCTCATTAAGTTTCAGCTTCAGTATTTTCCTTCCAATACCTAGACTGAATTAATTTCTTTAAGTATTGTCTGATTTGATCTCTTTTGCTGTTCAAGGGACTCTCAAAAATCTTCTCAAGCACAATTCAAAAGTGTTGATTCTACAGCTCTCAATTTCTCTTATAGTCCAACTCTCACAGTTTTACAATGCTACTGGAAAAAAAAGCATAGCTTTGACTATGTGGATCTTTGTTGGCAAGGTGATGTCTCTGCTTTTTTAGTATGCTGTCCAGATTGCCATAGCTCCTCTTCCAAGGAACAAGTGTCTTAATTTCATAATTGCAGTCACTATCTGCGGTGATCTTTGAGCCCAAGAATATGAAATCTGACACTACTTCCATTTCTTCTCCCTCTACTTGCAGGAAGGGATGGAATTAGTTACCATGATCTTAGTTTCTTTCACAGCCAGCTTTTATACTCTCCTTTTTTACCTTCATCAAAAAGCTTCTTAATCCTTCACTTTTCTGCCATCAGAGTTGTATCATCTGCATGTCTGAGATTGTTGATATTTCTCCTGGCAACCTTGATTCCCATTTTGATTCATCCAGCCTGGCATTTGTACTCTGCATATGAGTTAAATGATGTACTCTGCATATGAGTTAAATCAGCAATTCTCAACCTGTGGGTCACGACCCCTTTGGGGGTCAAACAACCCTTTCACAGAAATCACAAGGGTCGCCTAAGACCATCAGAAAACACATATTTCCGATGGTCTTAGGAACTGAGACATGGCTCCTTGTCTCTGTCTCCAAGCAGGTCTGCCCATGGGCAGATACGCCCACATATAAGTATTAAAGGGTCATGGCATTAGGAACGTTGAGAACCACCGATTTAAATAAATAAGGTGACAATATATAGCCTTGTTGTACTCCCACCAATCAGTTGTTTCATGCTCAGTTCTAACTGTTGCTTCTTAGCCCACATACAGATTTCTCAGGAAGCAAGTAAGATGACCTGGTGCTCCCATCTCTTTGAGGACTTGCCACATTTTGATGTGATCCATACAGTCAGTTAACACTTACTAAGTTCTTACTTTATGCCAGCCACTATGCTAAGTTCTGGGGATACAAAGAAAAGTAAGATAGTCTCTGTCAACTCCAACTATGTGAGTAAAATATCTTTATATAGCAAAGAGACAGTTAGACTAGGTACAGTGCAAAGAGCGATGCAGCTACACAGAAGTTCTGGGTTCAAATTTTGCCTCTGATACTTACTATGTATGAGATATTGAACAAACCACCTAACCTTCATCGGTTGCCTCATCTATAAGCTGAGGACTCCGTCAAAGGTCATGTTTAAATCTATGATCTTCATGGTATGTTGCATCTCTAATATTCTATTATATTCTCTTCCAAGTCATAGCCAAAGGTTGGTATGTAGTGGCCTTTTAATAAGTGCTTCTTGGGACAGCTAGGTGGTGCACTGGGTAGAGCAGCAGTCCTGGAATCACGAGAAGCTGATATACTTAAGAGCTGTGTGACCTTGGGGAAGTCACTTAACCCTGATTGCCTACTCCCTCCCCCCAAATGCTTCTTAATCTTTTCTACTCTTGCTTAGACTTGGTGGAATGATAAAGAAGAGAATCAAGATGTTCAGTGTATAAGCTGACAACCCTTTTTCTTCTCTTCTGCCACTATTCTGATCAACCATCATCTGCCATGGACCAGGAATGTGAAACAGAACATGAAAGTATCTTTTTTAACATGCCTAGGACCAACTAAAATGTTGCTGAGTCCATTTAGACATTTTGGAAAGAAGTAGCAAATCCTGGTATAGACCTGACTCTTTTACTAACCAGCTGTGTGTCCTTAGAAAAGTCTCTCAGTTTCTCATCCATCAAGTTAGAATAATTCCTATCCCTAACTAATTTGCTATCCTCACTTAGTCAACTATTAAATACCTAATAGAAACCAGGCATTCAGCTAGACCCTGGGAATTCAAAGAAAAACACAAATACCCTCAAGGAGCTTCTACTCTGTGAGGGGAAATAATATGGTATGAAATGATAGGATCACAGCTAAAGAACCGGAACAGAAAAAAGAGATAATTGATTTCAAATCCTTAACTTTACAGATGGCAAAACTCATCTGTAAGCACGAAGTAGTCATGTGACTTGCTCAGGGTCATTCTAGCAGAATACGAATGCAAATTTTCCTAACCCCAAATCCCAGATTCTTCCTCCTATGCCTTGTTGCCTCTTTATGTACATACATAAAATCACTCTGAAAAGAAAAGAGTACTATACAAAGAGTGGCTATTATCATCACTAGACATACAGCTTAAGACAGCTCTGTGTCTCAGTTTCCATAGTTACAAACCACACTTAGCAATACTGTCCTAGTGTGATAACCGTTGAAGAAAAGTTAATGTGTACAAAAAAATTTGTGCAGTGGATAGAACATCAGGCCCAGAGTCAGGAAGACTCTTCCTGAGTTTAAATCCTGTCTCGGGCATTTACTCTATGGAACCCTATGAACTTAACTCTATTGGCCTCATTTCTTCCATCTGTAAAATCAGCTGGGGAGGGAAAGGGCAAACCACTCCAGTTTGCCAAGAAAACCCAAAATTGGGTCACAGGGTTGGACATGACCAAAAAATAACTCAACAACAAAACAGAATTCCGAGGATATAAGTACTATCTCTAGGTGAAGTGTCATACTTATCATGACTAGAGCATTTTCTTAATTTTTCTTTTCCTTTTTTTTTTGAGTGTCCTTCCTTTCATTCTGTATTTGGATTTGCACTATGCAAAGTCACATTTCTGGAGGGAGCTGTGATTCAAACAATGTTATCTGAGTACGACAAAATCAAAATGGGGACCTTATCAGTTATTATCAAGAATTGCCAGGAAACCTCTTTTTTCAAATACCCCTAGAAGGAGTAAAAAACTGTGCCCTTATTAATGCAAGGAATTAAATATTCATTCATGAGACATAACACTGAGGTTTGCTGGGATAAGATCCATGCTTGGAGGCAAAAAAAAAAAAAGGAATAGCAACATACAACATTGTGGATCAAGGAGATGTCCTTCTGTGAGAAAATCCCCAAATTAGAGAGAAGAAATCTAACATAAGGCATTTGGATTAGGATAGCTGTCTCTAGCTATCACAGGAATCAAAGCCATATTATGGTGAGTATATTATAGATCACCCAGCCTACGGGAGTGAACATGTTCAAGAATCTGATGACAAAGTTGGCACTGAAGCAAGATATAGTTATGGTGGGAACTTGAAGCATAGGGCTACCTAGAACTTGATAGTTTAGGCAGGCGGCAGCAGCAGAGATCACAAGCTACAAGGAAACTTGGGCTTGAGGCCACTTCAGAGTAAGTTTCCTTATTGACCTCAGAATCCCATTCTCATTGCAACTACCTTAATACCATTTGAGTGAGGATTCAAGATTCCAAAGAACAGTACAAGGAAGCACTGAGAACAGTTAGGAAACAGAAAAAAAAAAGTCTGCTTTGTTGAAGGGAAGTAACTAGTCATAATAAGATGGGGAAAATTAAAAAGATGAAGACAGTTCTGCCAGGGGTTCTGGGTAGAATTAGACATGTCAAAAGCAATGAAGTGATGTGGGTTTTTATTGAGTTTTTATCCTGGTTAAGTAGGACAAGGATTTGGGGAAAGGCAGCAGAAAACTGGGACCTGGGGATTAGTACAGTCATGCTGGGGCCGTGGGGGGCATGCTGTGGTAACTGGCTGCTAGTTGACATTCAAACTCTGCACTGTTAGGAAGAGGAGCTTTCAACCATTATTGCAGGCTTTGACAAGTCATTGATCCCTGACTGCTGAAACAAAAAATAGCTCTCACTCTGGGAATCCCATCAAGATTAGTGAGTAGTTTTATATCGAGCTTACTAGATCTATCCGGCCCCAGCTACACTTGTCATCTGCCCTGATACTACCCTGCCCCACACACTCCCATATCCTCTAGCATCGCCCTTCCACCTTTCAAGCTTTGGAATCATAATCAAATTAATACATCCATAGCTGCTGCAGAATGGCATGCAATTCTACTCCCCTATGGTCATTCACCATTTCCATGAATTTCCACATCAAAATGCTATTCCTTTTCTATATGTCCTCTTCCTTGATTAGAACAATCTCCTTGAGGCCAAGGACTATTTATTTGACATCTGTCTTTAACAAGTTCAAGACACCAGGCTTAAACAAGCTACCCACAAAACTGAAAGATGTGGTAGATGTGACTATTGAATCACTGTCTGTGATCTTTGAGAAAAGGAAAAGTGCCACAGGACTGGAAATGGACAAATCTCTTTATTTTCACAAAGGTGGAAAGTAAGCCTGAGAGCTTGACTTTGATTTGTGACAAATTTCTTGAATTTGCTTTTAAGGGGATGGTTTGTGAAGATGAAGAAAATAAATGTTTATCACTATGAACCAACATAGATTCATAAAGTACCAATCATGTCAGACCAACCACATTTCCTTTTATGACAAGGTTATTAGACTAGCAGATAAAAAATAGTCTCAGATATAGTAAAACCTGGATTTCAACAAGACATTTCAATCTCTCATGTTATCCTTGTAGCTATGATGGCAACGTGTGGCCTGGGTGATAGTACAGCTAGGTAGATTTGGAAATGAACAGCCAGACTAGAAGAGAAGAAAATAGTGGATCAATGTCATCTTGAAGAGAGGTCCATTCAACACTTTTGTCAGTGATTTGGGCTAAAGCATAAGAGGCATACTTGTCAAATATATGGACGCGCCAAGCAGGGAGTAATTGCTTACATGGTAGATGATGATAGATGGCATAACTGGAATCCAAAATAATGTAAATAGGATAAAACAAAGATGTGAATCTAGTAAAATAAAGTTTAAGCAGAATATACATGGAAGAGAGCAGAAGGAAATTCAAAAAATGAATGGGCAGTTTTGTTACTATTTTGCATTTTATAAAAACAACTAGACAGTAGGTCACAATCTCATGTGAAAAATAAATTAGAAGCAAAGTAAAAACCTAAACTTGTATTTTAAAAATTGGCTAAATGAACTTGGGATAAGGAGAAATGGATCCACAGTAGTTCATATAAGAAGACCTGGAGGTTTAAGGGGGATACAGTTTAACATTACTTAGTCATATGATGTGGCAGCCACCACTCCCCCCCCAAAAAACACTGATTCAACCAGTGTCTAAAATGAGGTTTATAGTGCTAATGTACTCTGGCCTGGATTGATCATCTCTTGAGTGTTATCTTCGGTTCTGGGAACCAAATTTGGCCACCTGGAGTGAGTCTAGAGGGGAGTGACCAGGATAGTAAAAGGTCTTGAATCATTCCATACAGGTAAAATTTAAAGTGAGAGTAAACAAGGAAAAGTACAAACTTAGGTATAACATTTTTCACTGTTTTGAAATTTTTAGAGTTTTTTTTTTGTAGGAATATATGCCGCTACTTCTCAGATAGTAGAAATAAGAGCAATGGATATAAATTTAAGAAAGGTAGGTTTTTGTTTGACATGAGGAAAAAGCTTTCTTACAATTAATGCTGTCCCAATAATGAAAGGATCTGCTCTAGAGAGAGGTGACATCCCCCTCCTGGAAATCTTTAGCAGTGGTGGAATTACTTCTCAAGGATGTTATAGTACAATGGCTCCAATTTAGATGGTTCTAGGAGTTCATGCTAAAATTTTTAAAAGGTTCCCTTAAGCATCAAATAATTATCCATTTATGTTACAAATATATCTTTACTCTGATGACCGACATGTTCATTTTCGATTCATTTTCATTTTGCTCCTGTAGTAATTTGAAATCGTCCTGATCCTGCAGTAAAGATTTGGGTGTTTGTGCAATGACTGTATCAAACTCTTACTGCTTCTGAGTAACTGCCTCATATTCTTGAAGTTTCTCACCTGTCATCAAACTATTTCCAAACCTCAACAAGGGTTCAACATTTGAACACAAACCAGTTTTTAACAGATGGTCGAATGTATGTGTGTACTTTTATTTGTGTTCTGTCTACTACAACAGAGTAGCTCCCTTATTCCCCTCTGCTACCCTGTAACCATACATAATTAGCAACATAATCATGTGATCAAGATGTTTGTGTTCTTGCAAACTCGCATGTCAGGCTCCTTCAAAATGATCATTGTGGGCATGTGCATTACAAACTCTTGAAACTATCAGATAGCATTACATGTGTTCTTCTGATACAAACCTTATATTTTCTCTCCTTGTAGTGTTAAGGCTGATTTCAGATTTAAACTTATCTTCCTCTTCTGCTACTATTCTACTCTCTGGGAGACTTTTTTAAAAAGCTGGTTGACAACACTGAGCAGTCATTCAGTAGAGGTTTTGTGAGTGTATAGGCAGTGTGCCAAAGTTAGAAGAAAAGAGGGCAGCATCTAAAAAGATTCTGTCCTTACAAAGGTTTGTTTATAAGTAAACATTGTTTAAAGCTCTCCCTCTCTCTCCCCCTCTCCCTCTCTCCTCTCTCTCTCTCTCTCTCTCTCTCTCTCTCTCTATATATATATATATATACATATGTACACACACATACATATATATAAATTGAATTTTTAATACATTTACCATTTAACATAGCATTTGTCATTATTCAGTAGAAAAGTAAATATTTTATATTGTAACCAGCATTTTCATTGATTAGTTATATAGCCATTTCTTCTGGAGTCCATGTAAGCTAGTCATGGCAGTGTTTTGTTTTGCAGGAGTGTTCCAATGCCAGTCTACTGTTAAGAAACAAAATCCTTTTGAGGAGTAGACATTTGCTTCCATTTTGCTAATACAATATCTTAATATATTTAATGAGTATTGAATGTGAAAATGAACTTTGTGTAAAAATATTTTTATTTTATCTTTGAAAAAATTATAGAAGCCCCATTTGAATTAAGACTAGTAGTATGTGAGAAAAAAGAATGTTGAAAAACATGCTAATGAAGAATCTCAAAATATTCATTCAGATTTAGTATGCTGTGATCAGGAAATTTTATTGAATGACTTTCATTAAATCGCTATTTGATAGGACACAGTTCTGAAATAATAGACAAAAATGTCCAAGATACCTGTATTATTATAAGCTTGAAAAAGAAGAATATAATGAAGAATATATTGAATTCTGTTTTTCATTTCTTGGAGATAATGAATATCTATGACCTAAGTATATAATTTGTGGACTATAGCAGCTTCTCTTTTTTCCCAGACATTTACAATCAGAGCATGAAAGCTAGGTTGATAACTTTATGTATTTGGAAATGGAAAGATTTAAAAACACAATACTTATTGATTTATTTTTGTAAATAAACAAGAAAGGAGAAATAAGGTTGAGGTTTCAATATAATATTCCAGAAAAAAAAAGTTTGTCATATGTCAAAGCAATTGTCAAGTGTATAAGTGGACACAACTCTGTTAAGAAGTCAGAGATGAGGGGTGGCTAGGTGGCACAGTGAATAGAGCACTGGCCCTGGAGTCTGGAGGATCCGAGTTCAAATCTGGCCTCAGACACTTGAGATACCTGCTAGCCATGTGACTTTGGGCAAGTCACTTAATCTCAATTGCCCTCCAAAAAGCAAAAAACAAAAATAAAGTAAAATAAGAAGTCAGAGATGATACATGTTTCTAACAATACAATGTCCCATAAGATATATGATATGACTGATGATGTTGAACCCATTATTGTAGAAAGAATGACATGTGAACTTTGTAATTAGTTGAAATAACTGATGTTTGTAAACTAGCCATTTTAACTATAAGACACCCTGATGATGATAAAGTGGAAGAGAATATACTCTTTTGTTGTCATCTAACAAAACAACTGTGAAAAACATTTTTCATCTAATTAATTCATACTTTAAAGAAAAAAAATCAATTGGCTCTCTTGTGGAATTTGCACAGATGGTGCAAAATCAATGACTGAGAAATTTTTGGGTGTTGTTTTGTGTATTAAAAAAATAACCACAAATACAGTCTGAACACCCTGCAGCATGTACAAACAAGTTTTGGCATCAAAGAGAAAATCATAACAACTTTAAAAAAGTGTGTTAGATGATTCTGTCAAATTAATTCATTTTATAAAAAATCAAGACCCACTAAATCTTGAATGTTTACTATTTTATGCTGAGAGGGGCAGCAATCATCTTACACTTCTAATACACACAAATGTTAAATGGCTTTCCCACAACGGAGATATTACTCATCCATTTGGACTGAGAGAGGTGTTAGTTGTCTTCTTCACTGATCATCCTTTGAGTGATCAAGTGATATGACATGACTGAAAACATATCTTTTTTAAAAAATGGGTGAACTCAACTAATCATTAGATAATGAAAATGCAAATATATTCAATGTTCAAGACAAAGCAAAAAGTATGATTAACAAGTGGAAATTTCGAAGCCACAGAATAAAGAATAGTACTGATTACTTTGTGACATAATTTCCTATTAGAGAATGAACTGTCTTTAGATAAATCTGTGAAGACTTCAATGATCATCTAAAATTTTTTAAGGCAAATTTCACTGGATATTTTCCTGAAATTTCCAAGAAATTAAATTGGATTGTTAACCAATATGATCTCTGGCTGGCAAATTCACAATGAATGAAAAATAAAATTTAACTGACATGTCAACAGATTTGAACTACAAATATCAGTCAGAATTGCAGCCTAATTTTTTTTCTAAAAATAAGATGAATTCCAAAGTCTCAGGAAGAAAACTTTGAAAATCTTCATGCCATTTTCTACCACATAGTTGTGTGAACAAACATTTTCACTACATTATTGTTTTAAATCAAAATGCAGAAATAAATTCTATATAACTCCAGATTTAAGACTGCATTTTGTTTACTGTTGAGCCAAAGATTGCCAACTTTTATTCAATTTAAAAAATCCATCAGTTAGGTTTCAATGTGATTACAATATTACATTAAACATTTTCAAAGTTACAATATATTTCATATAAATAGTAATAATTCAACAAAATTTGTAAAATAAGGAATTTTAATATGAAGTCTTGCAAATAGTAGTAAGCATATGAGGTCTTGCTGGATTATTCCTTTTAATTCTTGTAAAATATCCCACAAAATTTTCATAATTCATTTAAAATTAGAGCTTTATAATTTTATATAAAAATTTACACATATACAGAATAAGATTTATATTTGTAATTATATAATATAAATTTTAATTTGGAGCTTTGGGGTCAAAAGCTAGCAATGTAGTTATAATCAACACTTGATGCCTAGTATAAGTGTCTTAGCATGGTGGCACAGTAAATAGAGTACCAGACCTGGAGTCAGGAAGATTCTTCTTCCCAAGTTCAAATCTGGCCTCAGACACTTACTAGCTATGTGACCCCGAGCAAGTCACTTAATGCTATTTGCTTCAGTCTCCTCATCTGTAAAATGAGCTGGAGAAGGAAATGGCAAATCCCTCCAGTATCTTTGCCAAGAAAGCCCCCAGTGGGGTCATGAAGAGTCAGATATAACTGAAAAAAATGCCTGAACATCTTCAATTACCCTGGGAACTTACAACACATTTTGCTGTTGTTGAAAGAGGTTCACAGAACAAAAAATGTTGGGAACTGTTGTCATGGAGGAAATTCCTGCTAAGAATTAGATTGAACTTGAGATTCCTTTCAGCTTCAAGATTTTATAGATCTTTGATAACAACTTAGATGCAATAAAGCATGCTATGTAGCAAACTGTCCTTGGAGTCAAGCCGACCTGAGATCTAGTAATGTCTCAGACATATGCTAGCTTTGTGACCCTTGGCATATCAATTACCCTCTCAGTACCCAAGAAAATACTAAATACTAAATTGTATGGAAAATATTGATGCCTATCATCAGCTCTCATGAAGTCAGATTTGGTTAAGCCTATATACACATATAAACACACATACACATATATGTACGCATATATTTTGTATATAAAGAATATCATTTATGGTATGTATCATATATCATTGGTCATGAGTTTATCAATTTTTTAAATTTTAGTTTACAGGAAATTGTTGGTTTATAAGATAAAATTAGATGTCTATAAAAGGAAAGCTGAGGGGCAGCTAGGTGGCGCAGTGAGTAGAGCCCCGGCCCTGGATTCAGGAGGACCTGAGTTTGAATCTCACCTCAGCCACCTAAAACTTATTAGCTGTGTGACCTTGGGCAAGTCACTTTGCCTCAATTTCCCTGCTTTCCCCCTTCCAAAAGGACCAAAAAAAAAAAAAGAAAGCTAAGGTGCTGAAAAGAAAATTATTTAAGAGGAAGAAGGGAAAGGAAATCAAAACAAAATTTCCCTATCCCCATCTTTGTCTTTGCTAACCAAAGAAAAGGAGTACTAAAAACAGGCACAGAAATTCTTGCCAAGAGTATCCATGTCTTGCATCTTGTTCCCCTCCGGATTTTGACTACTTTTTCTCCCCTTAAAATGGTCAGGGTGTCAAATGACTCTTAACTCTGGCCTCTAGGAAGTATGTTCAGGAAATGGCTGCTCTCCTCATTTGGTTTTGTAAAGGAGGCTAGACAATCACCAACTTCATTCCTTCTCTCTCTTAACCAACAGGCTGCCGCAGCTGGAGAGGATGGAGCACTGAACCCAGGGGGTTAGCAACATACATCAGCTTGGGTGGATTTTAGCTTTTCACAGCTTCCTACACTGGGAGGCCTGAACGCCATAAATGCCTTCATCCCCCACCCACTCCACCCCTTTTATTTAAACAAACATGGTTTAGTATGGGGAGGGAGAATGAAAGATTGGATTGAAAAAGAGGAAGGATTTAAAGACATAGGAAGCAGCTTAAGTATCTCAATTTTCCCTGTGTGCATGTGTTGTTTTTTTAATGAAAAAGGTTCTCAACTTAATCTGTGAGTGTCTTTTATTAAAATCTATAGACCTGGGGAGAAAGAAATGATGTTACATTTAATAATGATAGTCTGAAGGACATTACCAGCTACTCTAGGTCCTCAAACAATGCCTTTTCCTTGTTATTTGGTTTTTTTCCATGATATTACTAAATATAAAGGTTGTCTTCTACCCTACCTTCCTAGTTCCATTTCTTCACTGCCATTCTATCAACAAGAGAGAATTTCTGATAATCCTAGAGCAAGGACATTTTAGAAATCCAGGATAAATATTTTTTGTGTGTTATTTCCCATACTGAAGAGTCTGAATATAGATATCTGCATTTTCTTTTTCTTTTCTTTTCTTTTCTTTTTTTTGGAGGGGGGGAAGGCAGGGCAATTGGGGTTAAGTGACTTCCCTAGGGTCACACAGCTAGTAAGTGTGTCAAATGTCTGGTGTCTGAGGCCAGATTTGAACTCAGGTCCTCTTGACTCTAGGGCTAGTGCTGTATTCACTGTGCCACCTAGCCACCCCAATATCCGCATTTTCTACTACAAATCTGAATAACTTTGAGTAAAAAGTTGTGGAGATCTGGATTCTAATTTCACTGTTGTCATAAATTAGTTGAATGATTTGGGAGAAGGCCCTTAAACTTTATGCCTATTTCTTTATCTGTAAAATAAGAAAATGATACCTGTCCATCAAACAATATATACGTATGTATTTATCTACCTCTCTACCTACAGATAAGTAGATAAACAAATACATAGGCATATATATACACACATATATATATATGTGTCTATAACCAACATAAGTCTGTATATGTGTGTGTGCATATACAATTAACTAATTAAGTCATGAATTTGAAAAAGAAAATCCTATGGAAAACTAGAAACAAAGTTGTGGCCTATTGAATGGGTAACAAATGAATAAATTATAGTATATTACTGCAACAAAATATTATTATCCTGCAAGAAATAATGAATGAATGTATGAAGTTCATAGACACATGGGATAACTTGTATAAAATGATTTTGTTATTATTGTTGTTCAACCATTTCAATCGTGTCCAATACTTCATGACCCTGTTTGGGATTTTCTTGGCAGAGATCCTGGAGGGATTTGCCATTTCTTTCTCCAGCTCATTTTACAGATGAGGAACTGAGGCAAAAAGCATTAAGTGACTTAGGCAGGGTCACTCAGCTAATGAGAGTCAGAGGCCAGATTTGAACCCATGAAGGTAGGTCTTCCTGATTCTAGACCCAGCCCTCTATCCACTGCACCAGACATTCATATAAACTTTTCTTTTCACGAAGTCTATGCTTCCAGAGAATTGGTGAGAATGAAGGGTGTCACATGTTCCTATATTATCTGGGTAGAGTCAGTGATGTAGAGAGATGAGAAATACTCCAAAGAATATCTAGGCCCTTTTGTATCATTTGAAAGCCTTTGATACAAGGGTTGGTGTCAGGTTGTTCTCTCAAAAAGATCCTACATGTTTACAGGTCCCTTAGCAATGAATGAATGTACCTGTCCCTCCATGACCCTGCCTCATTATTTTTAGCTATTTTTTTTTCCCATTTTGATGGGCATGATCCAGTACCCCAAAGTTATTTAATTTTATTCTCTTTATCACTGAGGTTGAACATTTTTTTCAAACAATTATTAATAATTTTTATCTTCTTTTTTGAAAATTACCTATTCATATTCTTTGACCATTTATCCATTATGAACTAGGAATTAACACTGTTGCTTTGTTTCCGATCTTAATCTTTCTAATATATCTTTTTCCTCTCTTCTTACATTTAACTAAAATTTCTAGTATTGTGTCTCAGATTGGCAGCCAAGTAGGGAAGACAGATTCCTAGGGTTCTACTAATTAGGCCTGTCTGCAGGAGAGTTGTTACTCAAGTTCTAATGAGTACAGGTGAATAGGAGGTAGGAGGGAGTAGGACCCTTTTCCTTCCTCTGGATCCCCAAACTTGTCCAACAAGGAGATGGGAGAGGATCATTGGTAGTATAAGGAGGCAACATACCTGACCCAAGACAGTGCTGGCTCCAAGATACTGAGGCTATCATAACAGACCATAAAAGCCCCAAAGTCGCAGCTATCATTAAAATGCCCTCCACAAATGCAAGTTTTTCCTTCAAATAATTCTTGCTTTTTCAATCAGTATCTTTGGCGGTATGAAGAAGGACTCAAATGGAGTTTTATGATCAGTGAAAGGGTTTAGGGAGGAGTTGCTTCCCCATCAAAATGAGTTGACTCAATGCTTGTGCAAGGAGGAAGTGGAGCACTATGATCCAGAACACAATAAAACTGTCACCGAAAGCATGCTTTCTCAAACGGTACTTTCCAGTTCCACATCTGTGGTCCTGTGAATTCTCATAACTACTGGAGCATTAAATTCCAGCTTCAATACAGATTGATATTATCTCACATATTCATAGACTACCAAGGGACAACAGCTGGCCACCATTCATAGCTGGTCATAGTTATTGTTTATCCCCTGAGCTATAAAGGAATGGTGAGAATGTCCTCCTGATGCTGGTAATTTATGAAGTAGGAGGAGTTGGGAGCAATTCTTTAGGTCTTGGTAATGCAGTGCATAAAACTATGAAATATGGGATTCAGAGAACAAAATTTTGGTGAAGATTTTGAAGAACAAAAGAACAAAAATGAACAAAATCTTATGCTTTGAGCAATTGATTACATATTGATAATAGAGATATGAGTCACATGGGGATTTGTGAATGAGTTGATAAGTAGATTTTATAGTAGCCTGAGGGTTTACAAGGTAGAGAACTTTATCATTTTTTGTGGGTATTTTCAAGTGTAAGTTCCTGGGGGATTGGAGTCACCACCTAAGGACCACCTCACTTTAAAGATAATGAGGAGAATAAGAATTAGTGTAGTAATTCTAAACACTCCTAACCCATGCAACCAACCAACATGATCAAGTGAATACTTATCCCAGTGTCCTCCCACAGAGTCATTCTGGCATCTGCAATGATGACAAATTCTGGTATATGTTACATCTGAAGGGTATAATTCTGAGTCTCTACGAAGAAAAGTGTCCTGGAGGAGTAGGGTTACAAAAGGTCCTGGGGCTAAGGTTCTGGAATGTGTCTGTGAAAGGTCTTCAGTTGCATATTCTACTTCTGAAGGTCCCAACACACTAAATTCTATCTTTATTTATTCTCCCGATTCTTAAGTTTTTCCCAATTGCAAACTCAAACACACTCTTATACAGAGACACATTCCTACTGCTCAACCAGGGCCTAGTTTCTCCCACCACATCTAACACCATTGTCACAGATACCTATGACAATTCTTAAGTAGGCTCAGGAAAAAACTAGAAGTTGCCTGCTTCTACAGCTTTAGACACACTGCAGAGCCTCCTTTGTTAACATCTTGAAAACCTGATACATTTCTTCTTTTTGGTTCCTTTCTCCAACTTATAGTAACTGCTAATTATAAGCCACTTATTTTATGCTCTGAAGAAAAAAAGACAAAAGGAAAAGTTACTTACCTTCATGGAATTCTCATTCTATTTGGAAAAAATATCATGTGTCCTTCTCTGTGTATGTGTGTGTTTGTGAATGTGTGTGTATATACACCTATCACAGGTTCTCAGGTTCACTCTCCCAAATCACACTTACACTGGCTGGCTGAGGCCCTGGAGGGTATGTCTCCCCTCAGGTTTTGGGAATAACCCAATAAGTTTGAGGTTGTTTTCTAGTACTACAGCTCATAACCCCACCCCAGAGTGCTTCCTTGAATGATTATGAATTGATATCCATTAGTCGACCAACTTAATTAGTTTTTAGAAATCAGTATTTACTAAGTGATATTCTAAGAACATTTGCTACAAAAATCCCCTCAAAGTAGGGACACACTCTCCCACAAGTGCACACAAAGTTCTTGTTATTGTATGTTTGTTTTTCTTTCTCAAAGAAGACCATGACATCAGGGAGATGATGCTATGACTTGCAGTTGACTTTGCTTTGAGTGAGGGAGGGCTGGCAAGGTCACCAGCCTCACTTTCTACTCCAGAGTCATCTGGGTCCAGTGACTAGATATTCACCAGGATCACTGGAGATGGCCCAGGATGCAATGGGCGACCCTGGCCCTTTTAGGCTAAAGGATTTTCAGATTCTCACTTTGAGAGAGGTAACACCCATTCAGTGATTAGGCCTCTTTATGAAGCTAGTCAAAGAGGCAGCTAGATGGTGCAGTGAATAGAGCATCAACTCTTAAGTCAAGAGGACCTGAGTTGAAATCAGACCTCAGACACTTGATGCTTAACTAGCTATGTGACCTTGGGCAAGTCACTTAACCCCCAATTGCCTTCCCCCTTCAAAAAAAAACCAAAACAAAACCAAAAACAAGAAGAAGTGAGTCAAAGGATACAAAGTTCAGTGGAAAAAGGGACCATACTTCTAGAGCTCATATTACAAAGGGGGTAAACCCGGAGTTCCTGATTATTATCAGCCTTTTCTCCCTTCATGGGGTCCTCACAAAGTCTACCTTAGGTATGGGCTAGCTTTCAGATAGTGTCCTTAGTGTTCTGAAGTTAACTTTCTCAAGGTATGTATGTAGTTCATCCTTAGCTTAGGACACAGAAATGCCCCCAAGTCCCTGCTAGTTGAGGACACTGTTAGAAGGCTGATGAAAAGTTCAAGATCTTTTGAAGTTTTCAAGATCTTCTTCCAGACAAAGAGGTAAAGGAATGGTGACAGAGACTCTTTTCTTCCCTCTCTCCCAGTGATTCTTCTGAAGGCCGTCATTGGAATTGCTCACCCCTGGAATGCCAGGATCTGAAAGGCATGCTATTGTATTCAAAATCCATAGGACTTGACTAAGCTTTCTTGGCCAATACCAAGATACCTCTTGTGTAATGCCATTCCATTTTGTACAATGATTTTTGCTCCTTCCAAATTAACTCACCAGGCTGTCCTCACCTAGTCTAAGGCCTTCAACTGATTGAAAGATTCAGAGTTGCTGTGTAAGTCTTTGTTCACACTTAATCCATATCTCTGACTGAGTGATTCCATTGGAAAGCCTGGGTCCTGTGTAATTATTGTGGTAGGAGTATGGGATATCTTTCTTACATAGGTGCATATAAAATAAATACAAGTAATTTGGGGATAGGGGCACCAGCAGCTAAAGGGATTAAGAAAGACTTCATGTAAATAGTGCTTACCCATCAATTGGCAAGTGGCTAAATAAGCTATTGTGCATGAATATAGTGGAATATTACTATGATGTTAAGTGTAATCTATGTGAGCTCTGGGGATCCTTATTCCAATTCTCACTTTTATTGATGAATCTCAAGTGCTGGATCAAGGCTAAACATTGCTCTCAGAGTAGATGGTGCAATGAATAGAGCAGTGGGCTTGGATCCAAGTCAGGAAGACCTGAGTTCAGTTTTGACCTCAGATATAGACCCTAGGCAAGTCACCTAACCTTTGTCTGCCTACAGTTTGGCAAGTGTAAAATGGGAATCCTAACAACACCTACCTCCTGGGGTTATTGTGAGGATCAAATGAGATGATATTTGTAAAGTGCTTAGCACAGTTCATGGAATATAGTAGGCATTTAGTAAATGCTAGTTCCCCTCACTTTCCCCCTCTTAGGGTACCTCCTAAGGAGTCTGAAGATTCTCTAATGCCATTCATCTAATGCCATTGAGCTACTCACCATTATACTTCTCCCCAAGCTTACCAGTTGAGAATCATTTTAGTCAAACAGCCCTAAGTAGCTTTTAAAAAGGGAGATTTTACTAAAGTGGCTCAGTTAGAAGAGTTGGTACAAAATATGCCCCAAAAAGTCTTCCCATTAGTACATATGGAGCCCAGGGGAAAATGGGCTTGAGTTCAGAGATAACATACGCTAAAAAGGTAATTCGTAGTTCCTGTTTGGTGGACCCTTTTGAAGGGTCAAGAAATTCCCTTTAAAATCAGTGGATTTGCATCCCATCTGTCCTAGAATCCCAATGTAGACACTGCCATTAACTGATCTTGGGATGCATACATATGAGGACATGGGAAGTCCAAAATCCTGCAGACTCTTCAAAGCTGGCCAAAGTGGGGGCAAGGAGGGGAGGAGACACAAGGCCAAAGCCAAGGCTTCTCCTCCCCACCTTCGGAGAGGAAGTTTACTGGAATACTACATTCCAATTTCTGTAATTCCCCAATTTTAACTAAATTGATTCACTTATGCAGGACTCAGAAGGAGAGGAAAAATACCTAAGCCACTTGAAATAGACTTCCTGTCTGCCATCATTTCTCTTCATTTAATGGCTTTCAAACTTTTCATATTTAGTTTAAAACTTAGGATTGATTGAGACTTGTTCTTACCTAGATAAAGTATTAGGGATAAAATGACTATCCTGTCTCTGTATAAGAAACAATGGATTTCATGAAAACAGATAAATCTGGGAAAATATATGTGAACTTACACAAAGTAAAATAGAACCATTAAAATAATATACACAATCACTGTAACAGTGTAAATGGAAAAAAACAGCAATAACTGAACAACTGAAATGGAATATAATGAAATAATAACCAAGCTTGGCTTATATCCCAAAAAAGAACTATGAGAAGATCCTTACCAGTGATTCTTTGTATAGGTGAACACTGCATATAAATGTTAGACTTTCTAATATGGTGATTAGATATACTATGTTGTTCTTTTCCCCTCTTTTTTTCTTTATTAGAAGGGACAACTGACAAGGCATACATTGGGAAATGTTGGTGATGTAAAAGGAAATGAAATATATCCTTCAATTAATGATGTCATTAAAATATATTTGTAAAAAATGGCAATGTTCAGTTGAGTTTTAAAGGGGAAAATGGATTTTAAAAGAACATTCTAGACATGGGGGACAGTCAATGCTAAAACAAAGAAATGGGAAATGAAGCAAAATGGCAGGCTAAGTTGGGTCCCCAAAATGGAGAAATTTGCAGAAAGGAGAGTTAAATAAAGCAAGGCTGAAGAGGGAAATTGGGATCAGGTAGTGAAGGGCTTTAAAGTAAAATAGAGGGCTATTGTGCTATAAGAAATGATGAGCAGGCAGACTTCAAAAAGGAGTGATTTATATGAACTAATGTTGAGTGAAGTGAGTAGAACAAGGAGAACATTGTACACAGCAACAGCCACAATTTGTGATGACTAACTTTGATAGACTTAGCTCTTCTCAGCAATGCAAGGTGCTAATCGGACTCTAAAAGACTCATGATAGAAAATACAATCCATAGCCAGAGAAAGAACTATGGAGTCTAAATACAGATTGAAGCATACTGTTTGCTCTCTTTTTTTGTTTTATTTTATTTCTTCTTTCTCATGGTTCCTCCCATTGGTTCTAATTCTTCTTTACAACATGAGATAATGTGAAAATATGTTTAATATGAATGTAGAGCCTATATCAGATTATGTGCCATCTTAGAGAGGGGATTGGGGGTGGTGGAATTTAGAACTCAAAATCTTATGGAAGTCAATGTTAAAATATATTAATAAATATAATATATATATTATAATATACAATATATATTATATAAATATAATATAAATAAAATATATGTTAATGCTACATATAAATTAATTAATTTTTAAAAACCTTAAAAAACATATATACAAAAAAGAAGAAAACACCAAAGAGAGGAATTTATGGACCTCACTTATCAACTCTGATTCATCCAATTCTTCTTGCCCTGGTCAGATTTACAAGTATGGGTCAGTCCTCTGAAAAACCTTGAGTTTGACTCTTTTGAGTCCTCTCCATCACCTGGCAATTCTAGGCTTACAGTTCTCCAGCACACCTCACAGATACCTCCCATACCAACTGTTCCTGTATATGATTCCTTTAAGTTAAGTCAAATAGCCGTGAGAGATCTTACATATTCATTTACTACTCATCAGCAGCACCTTAGGATGTCTACATTTAGATGATAATACTTGATATGACAGCTAACTGAGATCAGTGGTAGGAAATAGGAAAGGCTAGTGCCTTAATCCTCAAAGAAGTCCATGAAATTGTATGCTCCTTGAAAGAAAGGCCTGTCTTTTGGCCTTCTATGTATCCCTCATTGCTAAGCACAGTTCTTGGCCTATAGTAGATGCTTTAAAAATTCTTGCTGATTGACTCGTTGACTGGAAGAGGCAGGAGGATCTGGTCAGAAGTAGAGAAGCATGAAGACCTTGAGAACTTGGGGAGGAGATGTCATAACATAAGGGAGAGTCTAGTCTTGAAATGGAGAGATGAGATAGAAGACAGGTTGTTTGCAAAGTTGGCCTTGCCTATAGAAAAGAGCGCCTCTGTGATTGTAATCACCAGGCTGCGTGGAGTACAGAACATTTCACTGGTTCTTTCTCTCCATCCTTCTGCTCTGGAAAGGATCAGTAAGGATAAGGAAACATTTTCTGTTTGTTTGTTTTTTAAGAAGCCTACTTTCACCTCCAACAACCCTGTGCTGTTCAAGTACTGTTATCTCCATTTTGCAAATGGGAAAAACCAAAGATGAGAAACTTTAAGTGACTTGACCATAGTCCCAAAGCTGATAAGTGACACCCCAACTCCTGACTTCAAGTTCAGAACATTCTCCGCTGTACCACACACTCCTATGAACTTAGCTTTCTTTACACAGTTTTCTCAGTGAAGCTGCAGATCCCAATACTGAGAAAGAAGACAGTGGGAGAAGAAGCAAGAATCTTACTTTCTTGGAGGATTTCAATAGTAGCCAGTCTCCACTTTGCTTCCTCCTTCATATGGCTATGACAATTGGGCATAGTGATAGATCACAGATTTGGAATTGATAGAGACCTAGCCCAAAAAACACCTCAGATGAAGAAATTGAGGTCCATTAAGGTTAAGCAATTTGGCCAAGACTACATAGGTAAAAAAAAATGGCAAAGTCAGAATCTGGATGCAGGTCTTCTGACTTCAAATCTAAAATTCTTTTCATGGCATCATGCCCACTGGCACAGAGGTAGAAAGTGAACTTTCCTCTCTGCCAAATTGTGTAAATGCCGTGGAGGCCACCCTGGCTGGATTATCATATGGTACTAGATAGGGTCCCAGAGTGTCTATGGACCTGGAGTTACATTAATTCACTAATTTAAGAAATATTTATTAGAATTGCTTTTTTTTCACTTTGGTTTTTCTATGCCTAGTTAATAGTCCAGTTCTTTGTACATAGCAGGTGCTTTTAAAATGCTGATTCGACTGGATTAGAATTGGGACTTCAATGCTGTACAATAGTCTTTTTATTCATCTCTGATTGATTAGATTTCACACTTTGTAGGGACTATTCTAAACTTTCACCTTTCTTCTCCAGACCCCAAGGTGCCTCCCTCTTCCCTCTCTCCAAAGATGTTGCTTCTTTTTTTTTTTAAATTTATTTGTTTATTTACTTTTAGTTTACAAGATTCAGTTCCACAATCCCTTGAGTTTCAAATTTTCTCCCCTCCCCCATCTCCCCCCATGGCAGCTTGCAATCAAGTATAGGATCTGCAAATACTTTCACATTTGACATTAGTCTGGTTGTAAAGTGCAATCAATGCAGTGAACAATAGGAAAGAAGAAACAAAACCAAACATAGAAAAGAACAATAGCATGTAGATTGCTTCAGTTTCCATTTAAACTCTGTTCTTTCTAGATCTTTCTCTGAATGTAGATATCTCCTTCCATCCTGAGACCTGTAGAGTTGTCTTATAACTGTGCCTCCCCGAGAAGAGTCCAGTTTGTCAAAGTTGGTTGTCACACATAACGATGTGTCTATGATTGTGTACAAATTTCTCCTGGTTCTGCTCTTCTCACTTAGCATCAGTTTGTATAAGCTTCTCCAGGTAAATATGAAGTCCATGTCCTTCTGTTTCTTATAGCACAAAAGTACTCTATTACATTCATATACCACAACTTGTTTAGCCATTCCCCAATTGATGGGCATCCCCTTAATTTCCAGTTTTTTGCCACCACAAAGAGCTGCAATAAATACTTTTGTACATATGAATCTTCCTCCCACTTCTATGATCCCTTTGGGATACAACCCCAGAAGCGGTATTACCAGGTCAAAGGGTATGCAATTAATAATAACCCTTTGGGCATAGTTCCAGATTGCTCTCCAGAATGGTTGAATCAGTTCACAACTCCACCAACAATGCATTAGTGTTCCAATTTTTTCACATCCTCTCTAGCATTTGTCATTTTCCTCTTTTGTTATCTTAGCCAATCTGACTGGTGAGATGTGGTACCTCAAAGTTATTTTGATTTGCATTTCTCAAATCAATAGTGATTTAGAGCATTTTTTAAATATGCTTACAGATATCTTTAATTTCTACCTCTGAAAATTGCCTGTTCATATCTTTTGACCATTTATCAATTGGGGAGTGACTTGTATTCTTATAAATTTGACTCAATTCCCTGTATATTTTAGAAATGAGTCCTTTATCAAAGACACTGGTTGTAAAAATTCTTTCCCAATTTCCCACTTCCCTCTTAATCTTGGTTACATTGGCTTTGTTTGTACAGCACCTTTTCAATTTAATGTAATCAAGAGTATCCATTTTGCATTTTATAATGCTCTCTAACTCTTCTTTGGTCATAAAGTCTTCCCTACTCCATGAATCTGACAAACAAATGATTCCTTGCTTTCCCCGATTACTTACAGTATCCGTCTTTATACCTAGATCATGCACCCATTTAGACTTGATTTGGGTGTATGGCATTAGATGATGGTCTATGCCCAGTTTCTGTCATACAATATTTCAATTTTCCCAGCAGTTTTTGTCAAATAGTGAGTTCTTATCCCAAAAACTGGGGTCTTTGGTTTTATCAAACAGTATATTACTGTAATTGTTGACTACTGAGTCTTTTGTACTCAATCTATTCCATTGATCCAATACTCTGTTCCTCAGCCAGTACCAAGTAGTTTTGATGACTGCTGCTTTATGATACAGATTGAAATTTGGTATGGCTAGGCCACCTTCCCTAGCATTCTTTTCATTAATTGCCTTGACATTCTGGACCTTTTGTTCTTACAAATGAATTTTGTCACTATTTTTTCTAGTTCTATAAAGTATTTTTTTTTTGGTAGATTGATTGGTATGGCACTAAATATGTAATTTAATTTAGGTAAAATTGTCATTTTTATTATATTAGCTTGACCCAGCCATGAGCAATTAATGTTTTTCCGTTAGTTAGATCTGATTTTATTTGTGCAAAAGTGTTTTGTAGTTGTGTTCATATAGGTACTGTGTTTGTTTTGGCAGGTAGATTCCCAAATATTTTATAATGTCTACAGTAGCTTTAAATGGGGTTTCTCTTACTATCTCTTGCTGTTGGACTTCGTTAAAAATATATAGGAATGCTGAGAATTTATGTGGGTTTATTTTATATCCTGCTACTTTGCTTAGTTTATTTATTGTCTCAAGAAGTTTTTTACTTGAATCTTTAGGATTCTCCAAGTATATCATCATATCATCTGCAAAGAGTGATAGCTTAGTCTCTTCTTTGCCTAATTTGATTCTTTTGATTTCTTTTTCTTCTCTAATTGCTACTGCCAACATTTCTAGTACCAGATTGAATAAGAGGGCTAATAGTGGACATCCTTGCTTCACCCCTGATCTTATTGGAAATGCTTCTAGTTTATCCCCATTACATATAATACTTGCTGATGGCTTTAAATAGATGCTACCTTTTATTCTAAGGAAAACTCCATTTATTCCTATGCTTTCTAGTGTTTTTAATAGAAATGGATGTTGTATTTTGTCAAAAGCTTTTTCTGCATATTTAGATAATCATATGGTTTCTGCTAGTTTTATTGTTGATATGATCAATGATACTGATGG
>CM053582.1:252639795-252660349 GCA_028627135.1 Pseudochirops cupreus
GGACCTCCCATGCTAGTTCTCTGATTTTACTTTTTAAAGATTTGTTTTCTTCAGTGAGATTTTTTTTTCCAATTTAGTCACTATTGATTTACATTTATCTCCTACCTCTCTAATTTGGTTTTTAAAATCCCTCTTGAGCTCCTCCAAGAATGCTTTTTGGGCTTGAGACCAATTCACATTTCTTTCTGTGGTCTCCAGTGTGAGTATAGAGTCCATGTTGTCCTCTGAATTTGGTTGTTCTTGCTCATTATAAAAAGATTTTATGGTCCTAGATTTGGTAGGTTCCTTCTTCCCCATTGTGATTGCCTATGTCCTGGATTTTTAGAGTTGATATCTGCTTCTGGGGTACAGAAGTATTGAGCTTCTCAGGCTTGGAGGTAGGGTTTGGTTGTTAACTTCGTGAGCTATAGCCTCTGAGTGTCTAGACTGAGGCCAAATCCAGGACTCTCAGTGTTTCCTCTCAGTTACCCTGATGCTCACAGAGTAACCTATTGTGGAGGGGTGGTCTGGCTACTTCAGGTTTCCACCTCTGTGTCTCTGGGCTACAGCTCAGGCAGGCTCAGTAGCAGGAGGCCAGCAGCAGGGCTGCAGTCTTACTGATTTTCCAGGTGGTGCTAAGGCACTCCTGGGCTTGTGTTGTTAGTGCTTGCTGGCTCCACCCTCCTGGGCTTAGACTCCATATTGCCTCACTTCCCCCTTCCTCAGTGACTCCCAAGCCTGAGACTGTTTCCACTAATTCAGGATATTCCTCTGGGTGGGACATTTATCTGAGTTTTCTGGGTCAGGGAGGGGGGAATCAGGGCAACTAGGCTTTATTCTGCCATCTTGACTTCTGGAAGTTCTGGTATGTAATTTTTAAACATCCAGGCTGTGGGCTGGTAGCCTCAGAAAAAGCTACTGTCCCTGCTGCAGGCCCTGCATTTTCTCTTACCGAGCTGCGACAATCTTCTGTCCTGTGGTGAGATGGCTGCAAATCACTCTTGGGGTGGATAAGTCCACTGGCTGGGGCTCCTTCTCACTCTGTCGTTGTCTGCTCTCAGATCTGCACTGGTGCAGCCCCTGTGTGTTCTGTGTTCCCCCTGCCCAGACCTATGTAGGCATTTTTCTGGGCTGAGAATCTGCCACGCTCCATCTCCCAATGTGTTCTATCTCTCTAAAATCCATTCAAATTCACTTTTTAGAGGTTAGGGACAGAATTCTTAGAGGAGCTTAGAGAAGTTACTGCTTCCTTTTTGCCATCTTAGCTCTGCCCCTCTGATGTTGCTTCTTTAATAAGAAAAATCAAAGACATGCATCATGTGCTATCGTTGTTGTTCAGTCACTTTTTAGTCATGTCCAACTATTCATTACTCCATTTAGGGCTTTCTTGGCTGAGATTCTGGCATAGTTTGCCATTTCCTTCTCCAGCTCATTTTACAATGAGGAAACTGAGAGAAACAAGGTTAAGTGACTTGCCCAGGGTCACATAGCTAGTAAGTGTCTGAGACTTGATTTGAACTCAGAAAGATGAATCTTCCTAACTCTTGGCCTGGCACTGTATTCACTGTACCACCTAGCTGCCCTGAGCTACCTTAGCTGACCTGTTCTTTAACTTAAAGCCTCTCTATACCTTAACCTATCCTTTTGTTCCACCACACACTGTAAACTACCTACTCTATAACTTCAGTAAAGGATCTGTGATGTCATTGATTGAGATAGCTCTTTTACATAGTGATTAGAGTCTTGGACTAAGAATCAGGAAGACCTGTATAAAAGCTCCTTTATGTCCAGCATTTTAAGAAAGCTTTGCTGTTTAATACAGATAAAAAGGCAAAATCCTCATTTGGGAGAGCCTTAGTAAGAGGAAGAAATACAGGACAAACAGATCTACAATTTTTTCCTTGCTTGGCAATATTCTTTACATATTCCTGAAAGGACTTCATTCTGTATAAAATAAGAAGTTTTGCCAGGATCATATTGACCAGGGCCATATACCAAGAGACCATTCTAAAAGCAAGGCCATGACCAATTAAGGGCCAAAATGTCTCTTAGTAAAGATATGGGAATAGAAAAAAGAGATAAGTAGAACTTGCCTCCTTGCCAACTAATATACTGGCTGGTCCAAAGAAGCAGGAGTCAGAAAAAGAGCCCCAAAAGGGAATATGTATAAATATATATATATATATATATATATATATATATATATATATATATATACATATATATGACAAATATAGATAATCAGACTCAGACTACTCTCCTACTCTGTGGTGCTATTCATGAGTATACAACTACACAGACTTAGGAAATGTGCTTTTGGGAGATCTGAACTGGCACAAGTTGAAGAAATGACATTTTGCCCTTATTAGTGGTAATCCACCATGAAACATGGATCCTTGTGTATATGACTGAAAAGAGTAGAATTAAGGACACTTACGTGCATGCATAATATAATTTTCACACTAAGGAGACCATAATGTTTTGCAACTAAGTAAGCTTTCAAGATGGAAGGCCCTGCTCCTTTTATTTATCTTAGCAAGCTTTGATGCTGTGCTAATCCATTGCCCAGGTGCTATGAGCTATACTTTTGCCGCTCTGAAACAATCACTTTGTCTGGATCTCTTATGTTCTACAATTCTTACTTTATAATTAATTTGCTTACCTGGCTGCATGTAAATTCCTCCTAGTTGACCATGAATACTTGGAAGGTAGAGCTTCTTTCTTTCTTGACTTCATATTTCTAGCTTTATCATGGTGTCTTGCATGTAACAGATGTTTAGTAAAGACATGTTGATTGAAATTTGAAGTTAGGCCTTTTGGAAGTCAAAAAGAATGATCAAATTACTAGATAAATGAACTTATATGTTGAAACAGTGCCCCTTCCAGCCCACCTCCCATTTCCTAACACATCATGGTTCTGTTGTTATAATTCTTCACTCTTGGGGTTTACAGTATGTTGTAAGGTTCTTTTATCCATACTTTAGAGCAACTCCTTTCAGTGTGTGACTGGCTACTGATGACTTTTTGGGGGCAGGGGGAAGGGACAGGCATAGAGGAGGAAGGCATTGTACTCAGATCTAAACTTGAAGGATATTTTATGGAGGAAAAAAAAAAACATTAGTTTCCCCCATACTTCCCCCCCACCCCAACTTTTTGTCTCTCCTCTCCCTCCTCCAATTTCTAAAAGTGATGTACTCATAGCTATATCTGTTCTCAGGAAATATCCATAATAGTCCTTCAAAACTTGATGTAATTGTAAGCCAATATGTCACCTTTCTTAGGGAAATTTGCATTTTAAGTCTTAACTCACTATGAAATGAAAGTCTTTGTTCTTTGCTAAAAAGTAATTGTAAGAATCAATCAACATGAAAGAAAGTACTCATGTGGGGGAGGGGTTAAGGGAAGGAGAGTGAATGTTCTCATGGTACCCTGAAATCACATCAAAGAGATTGGCACCTACTCTGCCTGTGTATAAAACCAACACTGCTTATATGTCACTTACTTCCATCTAACCAAGATCTGCCTCCCATATTGGACTATGTTAGGGGAATTGAGAGGAACCAGCATGAACCACCATTTTTGCAATTTCAGGTCCAAAAACACATGCCCCACAAAGATTAAATGCCTATTATCTTTCTTATGATGTGCGAAATTAAAAATATATCAGATCTTTCTATATTTCCCTTTTCAGCCCAAATGAATTCAATTAGGTTTCACTGCAAACTATAAAATACTGTAGGCCTATTTCCTCTTTAAATTGATTATAAATGTTGATGCTCTTAAGTATAAGTGCAAATTAATCTAGGGAATTCCATGAAATTTTATTTCTTAATTAAGCAATTTAAACTAAATTACTTAACTGAAATGACTGCTCTGGCTCCTAGGATTGTTCAAGGTCAGACAAATGTAATCAAATGTAACATATAGAGATTTTTTCACTTGGCATAGAAGTCTTCCCTCAAACTCCTAACCATTTTTGACTTGTTGGCTATGTCCTTGAACCAGTCACTGGGGACAAGGCCAGGCAGTCTGAAGCAAGTTGACAAGGCTAGATGGTCAGCTTCCAGTGAATTAGACTTTGCACTAGGAAATTGGAACATGGTTTCCATAGAATGGCACACAGGGAGCTGAGGGCATGGTATACATTCACAAATTGAGGTAATAACTGGAGTAAATCTGGCAGTTATCCTGTCGGATAATCCGTGTGGATGGCCAGATGGACAGAGAGTAGTTTTTCAATCTCACACAAAAAACCAATGCAGCATGGGGAAAAAATATGACTAAACTTCAAAATCATGACCAAGTATAGCATTTATGGCGTGGGATACTAAGATGGCAGCAGCTAGGGGGCACAGTGGATGGTGTGCTAGGCCAGAAGTTGGGAGGACTCATCTTTTTTAATTAAAATCAAACCTTAGATGCTTAGTAGCTGTATGACCTTGGGCAAATCACTTGACTCTGTTTGCCTCAGTTTCTCATCTGCAAAATGAGCTAGAGAAGGAAATGTCAAACCATACCAGTATCTTTGATAAGAAAATCTCAAATGGGACCATGAAAAATCCAACATGACTGAAACAAGCAAACAACAACTGAGATGACCCCAAGAAATGAGTTTTTCACAACTTGAGAGGTTCCCTGTGGAGGAATGGAAAGAGTGCTGATTTTATATCTGGCTTTCAATTCTGGTTCTATTTATCACCAGTGTTGGGGAACTTTCTCTGGGCTTCATATCCCTCTTCTGTAAAATGAGGGGCTTGGATCAGTTGACCTGTGAGGTTAATTCTAGCTCTTTGCACTTCTCTGCCTGCCTCAGTCTTTCCTATGTTTCCTTTTTCTCTCTGGTTTTTAATAGCTTATTTATCACAAGTGAAGGCTGAGATTACATATCCCAAGGGTATGAGCTGCAGACAGAAAACTATAGAATGTGCAGCATCTCTCTCTTGGAGGAAAGAGGGTATTAGTGTTGTCTTAACACTCCTTTAATTTCTCATATCTTTAGGAGGGGGAAAAAACCTGTAATGTCAATGTAAATGAAAGAAAGAATTGGCTTAAAGGTAAAAACTTCAAAAATCTAGAGTTGGAAGGAACCTTAGCAGACATTCAATCTTGCCTTTATCTGAGAAGGAATCCACACCATAATAAATTTGACTGATGGTGATCCAGTCTTTACTTGAAAATTTCCAATAAGAGGCAACCTGCTACTTGCCAAGGTGACACTTTCCAATTTGGTTTTTGTTCATCCTTTGTTTTCAAAGAGGACCAGTCATCATGAGAGTGATATCTTGACTCACACTGGAACAGGATTTAAGTGAGGCAGAGTTGCACTAAGTTAGCAACCTTGCTCTCTTCCAGAGTCATTGAAGTCCAATGGCAGGACAGAAGCCAACACGAATGGTAATGGCTCGAGATGCAGTGGATGATCTTGGTATCTTTGCCGACTGACCAAGCTCTATGTGCTCCACAGCACCTGCTTCAGTCACCTTCACAGCTGTTGGAACAAATTGTTCTCATCCACCCATTCTGCAGGAGGAAGTATTCACATGCTTGCGGTAGAACCCCCTTAACTCACCTACAGGTCTGAGGACTGTTGGTTTTCCTCAACCTATTTTATTTAGCCTGTCTACCAAGATAGTTTTACCAGGGTGTGGCTGCAATGCATGCTATAGCTTCTTGGAAACACAGGTAAGAAGAGTTGGGGGGCAGGTGGACTCCAAATGTGGATGAGCAATCCTGCAAAAGGATTTGGCAAACCTTCACAACAAAGGTGCTGGTCCCTGAATACCCCATTCACCCCTCCATTTTGGTACCAGTCTAACTGTTAAGAAGTTTTTCTTTTTAAAATTTATTTATCTACTTTTAGTTTACGATGTTAGGAAGTTGTTTTTTTTTTCCTGCATCTGAAATACTCATATTGACCTATGCTCTTCTTCATTTGCATCTTCTATTCAGTAATAAGAGCATAAACCATCTCTGATTATCCACCTTGATCATCTCTTGCCTGTGTCATTGCCTGGGTTTGGCAGAAGGTATCCACCCAACATGCTAAGACCTATACTGATTTCTGCTGACATTTCAAAGATTTCAGTAGAGTATTCAGACTATCAAACCACTTGTCATTCCTTGCCCTCAACACAAGATCATCTCATTTTCTCTTCCTATCGTATACTTCACCGATGACACCTTTTACTTTTGTTCTTTTTCAAGGTTCCTCAATGATTATATGTTGCAATCTCTACATGCTCCTCTATTTCCTGACATAAAACATAAATAGTCTTATTTTTTATAACTCTGGGGTCCCCAGAAATTGATCTAATTCAGCGGTTCTCAATCTGTGGGTGGTGATCCCTTTGGGGGTCGAACGACCCTTTCACAGCGGTCACAAGGGTTGCCTAAAACCATCGGAAAACACATATTTCCCATGGTCTTAGAAATTCAGACACTGTTCCTCTATCTGTCTCCAGGTGGGTCCACCCACATACGAGTATTAAAGGGTCACGGCATTAGGAAGGTTGAGAACCACTGATCTAATTCATCTTCTATCAAACAGTCCTCCAAGTACTTAAATCCACTCATCAAGTACAACTGTAAGCTAAAATTCCCCAATTCTTTCAACTGCTTCTTATGTGACATGCACTTGAAGCCTTTAGTTTGATTGCCTTCCTCTGGATCCTCTTCAGTTCTTCAGTGACCTTCCAACTGTGCTGCCCAAACTATATTCAGTACCTCAGATGTGCTCTGACCAGGGCAGAGGACAAAGTGAATTGTACTCCTTGTTCTGGAAGGTGTTTTCTTTCCCAAGTCACCCCAAGATCCTATGAGCCTTCTTACTGGCCACAACACACTGCTTACTCACTTTAAGCTTATATTCAACTATAACTCCCAGAGTTTCTTTCACGCAAACTGCTGAACTGTCAATATCCCAACATGTTGTTCCTCTGTCATTCAGTCATATCTGACTCTCTGTGACTCCATAGAATTTTGTCCATGAGATTTTCTTGGCAAAGATACTGGAATAGTTTGTCATTTCCTTCTCCAGTGAGTCCCATTTTGCAGATGAGGAACTGAGGCAAATAGCAGTTGAAACTTGCCTGGTATCTGACATCGGATTTGAATTCAGATCTTCCTGGTTCCAAACTCAATGTTATAGTCACTGCACCACCCAGCTGCCCCTATCCCAAGAGAAGTAGGACTAAAAGGCCAGAATCTTCTAAGGGTTCACTTTTGTTATTTAGGATTAGACAAGGTATGGTCTTAATCTTAATTCATTCCTCTGACTAACTGAAGTTTTGAAATGTGTAAACAAACAAACCTGTGTCTGAGTTGAGATTTATTCAATATCCTTTAGCTACAGACTATGCTGACTTGATGATTATAACCCAATTTTGTCTATGTACTTGCTTGGGTCAGGAAGTACCGTGTGAAATAGGATCTAATTGTTGTTTGCCTCTTCCCCAGAGTTTTCCCCTTGCCTTCATGTTTATTTGAAAGTAGGAAAAAAAACTTACAAAAGTCTTCATTAACAGCTATCTCCACCATCATCTTTTACAACTGCTTTCTTTTTATAATAATTATGGATTCTCTGATCCCTCATTGCATCATTGAAATGACTCTGAGCTCAAAAAGCCTATGCCAGAGGAGAATAAGCTCATAAAGCTCCTACTAGGTGAAAAGAAAAAGAAATTATTTAAATCAATAGTAGCAATAGACAATATAACTAAAGAACCATAGCTAGGAATTTTTACATCTAGGGAAAAGCGTGGGGCAGGGTGCTAAGCTTATTTAGGCCTGTGGGAACCAAAGAGGAAGCTAAACTTGGGAGTGAGCCAGCTATAGACAAGGACAGATCTAGGTGATAAAGCATCTGCCGGTGGTCTGAAGGAAAGTACTCGCTAGGTGGTATCCCTGAAAACAGTGCTATCAATGCTACCTAAATTCTGGTGCCCTGGTACAGCATGCCAAACAATCTATTCTAGTTCCTGTATATTGGTCATTTGACAACAAGCTAGGCTAAATGTAGAATGGTTCGCACTGAAGAATTGGTCATTATGTGGTGATCTGGGAAAGTAGAGAGTTTAAAGAAGGAGAAAGTTAGGGAACAAGCATTTATTAAGTGCCTTCTATGTGCCAGGGATGTTTTACAAACATCATCTCATTTGATCCTTACAACACCCCCTGGAAGGTAGGTGCTATTATTATACCTATTTTAAAGTTGAGGAAACTGAAGTAAATAGATGTTAAGTGACTTGTTCAGGGTTACACAGATAGTAAATATCAGTGAGTGATTTGATATTGATTTAATCAGAGACAGGATTGGAATTCATGTCTTCCTGACTCCAGGCTCAGTGCTGTTATTTATTAAAAATTCAGTCTGTACCAAACAATCCACTATGAGTTAGAGATATACATACAAGCAAGCAATGTAGTCCCTGCTCTTAAGGAGCTTACTTTCAAATGAGAGAAGATAATTCATAAAGGAGGATCCAAAAAGCGTAAGGGTAAAGAAAGGATATGGAGCATGTTGGACATAACATGAAGGTCCCTACAAGATAAGGTAAAAACTGATCTGTGAGCCTAGGGACCCAAGAATAGAGTTAAGCTTACCAATAGAGAGGAGGTAGAAGCAATGATCCCAGGGGTGGGGAACTTGTGACCTCAAGGTCTCATGTGGCTTTCTAGGTCCTCAAGTGCAGCCCTTTGACTGAATGCAAATTTCATAGAACAAATCCCCTTAATAAAAAGATTTGTTGTGTAAAACTTGGACTCAGTCAAAAGGCTACAGCTAGGGCAACTGGGTGGCACAATGAATAGAGCACCAGTCCTGGAGTCAGGAGGACCTGAGCTCAAATCAGGCCTCAGACACTTAACATTTACTAGCCATGTGACATTGGGCAAGTCACTTACCTCCAACTGCCCTGCCTTCCTCCCTCCAAAAAGAAGAAAAAAAGGCTGCAGTCAAGGATCTAGAAGGCCACACGTGGCCTCAAGGCCACAGGTTCCCCACCTCCGGAAGCAGCCAACAAAGCATATCATCCACCATTTATGAAGGCACCGAAAGATTTGCCATCTGTGTCATTAGAAGTCTTATGAAGTTACAGTTTCCTAAAGTTTTTGAGTTTGAGTTCTCTAATTTGGTCATGGGACATCCTTCCAACAATGTGAAGAATTGAACCAACTTTTCCTTCTCAGAAAAACCTTGGGAAAAAAAAAGGAATGATAAGCCAATGTCTTTGACTGATTTTTAATTTTTAATTGGAAACCTCAAACCAATTTCCGTTTTTCTTTTTATATTTGCTCTTTCAAGTACACTCAAAAGAGTATCTAACTCACCACTGGAACCATTATTTTTGATATACTTAAGATTTTCCAGATCAATGTCCTATATTTATAGCAGTACAGGTTAGTTTTTGCATGAGTTCTGACTTGTGAAATCCCCATGCAGATTCTGACTGTGAAGGCTAGCAGGATCTCAATTCTAGGTAGAAGTTTTCTACTGCATTGAGACAACTCTATGCATGACCTACGTGTTTTCTGGTCCTACGTTTTTTGTTTGTTTGTTTTTGTTGTTGTTAGGTTCTTTGTTTTGTTTTGGTTTTTGGAGAGCAAGGCACTGGACAAATAGGCAAATCAAACCTTCTTTCTACTTGGAAGTAGCTTGTATTTGTCTTGTTTTTTTTTTTTTAACCTGGAAAGAGAATATGATTTTCTTTCCCTTTGAACTATCTGTCACCAACAGAGTCTGTTCTATTACCCTGTTTCTGCAGCTTCTTTGCCCTCCACAGGGCGGTAAGCTCCTTACCCAGGTTAAATACTTAAAATCCCACAGATAGAACAAAGCCTTTCAAAAGTTTCAGCTCTTTAAATGTGCTTTTAATGTCTTTTTTTTTTAACCCTTTAGCTCTCTTCATCCCTTTTATTCTTCCACCTCTTTGTTTTCACTGGTATAACCTTTTGGATTTTTAACAACCATCCTCCGAATATCAGGATTCAGCACAAGCCTTCTTAATCTGAAGCCCATGAATTTGTTGTTTTGTTTTGTTTTTCCTAAATACTTTAACAGCTCCTGTTGTTCAGTCATTTTCAGTTGTATCTGACACTTTGTGACTCCATTTAGGGTTGTCTTGGTAAAGATGCTGGAATACTTTGCCATTTCCTTCTTCAGCTCATTTAACAGATGACAAAACTGAGGCAATAAGAATTAAGTGACTTGCCCAGTGTCACTCAGCTAGTAAGTGTCTGAGGCTAGATCTGAACTCAGGAAGATGAATCTTCCTGACTCCAGGTCCAGCTCTCTATCTACTACTTCATCCTAGATGCCTCTACTTTGATAATTATAACAATAAGATTAATTTCCTTTGGAATCCTATATTCTTTATTTTTATAATTCTAAAAACATTATCCTGAAAAGGCATCCCTAGACTGCATTGGACTGTGAACACACACACACACACACACACACATACACACACACATTAGGAATCCCCAATTTAGAGGAATGGCAAGAATTTATCCAGTCCAGACACTAGTGGCCTGTGACATGCATGCCAAAGACTTTATGGAAAATTATTTTCACTGGCAAACAGATATTTTCTCCTGCTAGGGGTCTCAGAAAAGTTGCACAATTGTTTATCATTTATCCCTTCTGTTACATCTCATGCATCCTCATCCTCCCTCTTCTCTCAGTTACCTCCATAGCCCTCTCTTAAGTCTGCTCTAAACATCTAAATCTGCCATTGTGTCAAGCCCATTGAGGCCTACCCTCCATAGAAGAGCCCCAGAATCTCCCTGCTGTTCTTCACCTATTCTCAGCAATACAATGCTCCAAGACAATTCCAAAGGACTCGTGATGGAAAATTCTATCCACCTTCAGAGAAAGAACTGATAGAATCTGAAAGTGTCTCTGTGACATCATCAGGGGACATTGGTCCTGTTCCTAGACTTTCACCATCAGTAATTTCACCTAGGTCTTAACGGGAAAGAAATGATTATCTAAGTGAAGTGACTAATACTAAAATGGGAGTGAACAAGAATAAACATTGACTCTGCAATCTGAGGACCTGGGTTCAAATCCCACCTCTGGCATTAATTGTATGTCCTTGGCAAGTTACTTAAGCTCCATAGATTCCAGTTACCTCCTTTGCAAAATGAGAGATTGGACTAGACAGTCTAGAGTCCCTTCCAACCCTGTATCTATGATGTTTGTAGTCTTTATTTGCATTACTTATTCTAGGAGCCTGATAGTCTAGGGCAGTGGTTCTCAACCTTCCTAATGCCACGACCCTTTAATACTTGTATGTGGGCATATCTACATGTGGGTGGACCTGCCCGGAGATGGATAGAGGAGCCATGTCTCAGTCCCTAAGACCATTGGAAATATGTGTTTTCCGATGGTCTTAGGCAACCCCTGTGACCCCTGTGAAAGGGTCGTTCAACCCCCAAAGGGGCTGCGACACACGGGTTGAAAACCGCTGGTCTAGTACTTGTATTCAAAAAGAAGACTTTATCATGCCAATGATCTTAATAACCCAAGGACATCTGTATTTTGAAAGTAGACCTTATTAATCCAAATGATCAGAGGACTGTATGGGGAGTTGTTTTGTTTGTTTGTTTTACTGGAACTTACTGGTGGCTACTCTGGACTGTCAATCACCCCAGTCCCTGATGATAATCAGAGAATAAGCACAAAAACTCGCCACTATGTATGTTTTTAAAAAATAATATTTTATTTGTTCCTAATTACATGTAAAGACAATTTTAACATTTTTTAAAATTTTTGAGTTCCAAATACTATCCATCTCTTCTCCCTTCCCTGAGACAGTCAGCACTTTGATGTATGTTACACAGGTGTGATCATGCAAAACATATTTCCAGAGTAGTCATGTGGTGAGACAAGACCCAACCTCCCCCCTCCAAAAATTAAAAAATAATCGAGGAAGTGAAGAATAGTATACTTCTATCTGCATATAGACGACAGTTCTTTCTCTGGAGATGGGTAGCCTTTTTCATCACGAATCCTTTGGAAATGTATTGGATCATTGTATTGCTGGGAATACCTGATAACCAGTAGAGAGCAGGAGAGATGACGCTCAGCAGAGATCACCAGCAGAGAGAAGCAAAATGTGTCTCATTGACATCACCAGGGGACATTGGTCCTTCTGCAGCATTGGAGATAGGACTTGTGGCTTTGCACGTTCCCTAACCTGGTGTTTCCTGTGTACATTCCTTTCCCCAGTGACAGTATGCTGACCTGTGGTAGAGTGCACCTCTGTGAGTATTAGGAAAATCATTCTTGTTACTTATTCTATGATGCTATGTTAAATATCTTTTGTTAAAGAAATACTTTGTTAGGAACTCACAAGTTATGGTTTGAATAGAAGATGACTGCAAGTATGCCACAAGCCTCAGAGGGCTTGCCGGAGGCCCACATGTTAGAGGGGCCCTAGGAGCAGGAGGAGCATACATCTTTATTCCTATAGTATCATTTTGGTAACTTAATTAATAATCCTTGTGGGCTATTTTAGCCAAACTGCCTTTGTGCCAATATGGACACAATAAAGGCATGATCTCAAACATTTATAGAATGTGAAATGGTCAGCATTTTTTTTTCAATTCTATACACTGGTATTCCTGTAGTAAATCTGAAGCCCATTAAGCTTCAATTATTATTCAGAGTAGAATAGTAGAAAAAAGCACTAGTCCGAGGTCCTGGGTTCAAATTCTTGCTTTGCTACTTGCTACTCTTACAGAGTCACTTAACCCGCCCTCCCCCACCCCCAGGACTCAGTTTCTTCATCTTTAAAATAAAGAGTTTGGGCTAGATGAGATGACCTCTACTATCTTTTCCTCTTCTCTAATCCTCAACAACCCCTCCCCCTGATAGGTACCATATCTTGTGAATTTTACCTCAACAATTTCACAATCATCTCCTTATTGCTTTTCACCTGAATGATTTCAATACCCTCCTAAGTGATTCCTACTTCTAGTTCCTTTGATCTGCTCCTTCCAATCTTTCCTTCATATGGCCATTAAAATGATATCACTAAACCAGAGATCTGATCATGTCATACACACACATACACGTACTCATGTACACATACACTGCTATTCAACAATATTCAATAGCTCCTTCTTGCTTCTTGGGTGAAATACAAAATCTTCCATCTGGCACATAAAACTCTCCACAGCCTGGATCCCACATACCTTTCTAATTTTGTTTCACATTGTTTCCTTTCATGCATTCTGTTAGAGAAAGACTGAACTGGTAGCTTTTCCTGAAGCATGACATTCAATCATATATTTATACAGATGGTCCTCCCATGTCTGTGATGCAACATCTCTTCCTCTCTCTGTCTCTCTGTGTCTCTGTCTCTGTCTATCTCTCTCTTTTTCTCTCTGTCTCTCTCTGTCTCTGTCCGTCTGTCTCTCTCTCCTCTCTCTCTGTGTGTCTCTCTTTGTCTCTCTTTTTCTCTCTCTCTCTTAGGCAATCAGGGTTAAGTGACTTGCCCAGGGTCACACAACTAGTAAGTGTCTGAGGCCAGATTTTAACTCAGGTCCTCCAAGGCCAGTTACTCTATCCACAATGCCACCTAGCTGCCCTTACCATGTGTTTATCTCCATCTCTTAGAATCTGTAGCATCCTCAAAGCACAACTTAGGAGCCCCTGCCTACACAAGGCATTTCTGGAGTCCTGCCAATTATCTGTCCCACTTGAAATTGCTTGATAAATATCCCTCGAGACAGTAGAGAGTATACCTCAGAGTTAAGAAGATTTGGGTTTGAGTTCTGCCCCATACACACCCTTGGCCATCACAACCTCTTAGTGCTCCTAGGCAAGTAAATTAAGGACTCAGTCTTCTTTCAATTGGTCACTTTTTAATCATGTCCAACTCTTTGTGACCCTTTTTGGAGTTTTCTTAGCAAAGATACTGGAGTGGTTTGCCATTCACTTCTCATTTCACAGATGAGGACACTGAGGCAAACAGAATTAAGTAACTTAGGTCACACATCTAGCAAGTATCTGAGGTTGGATTTGAATTCATGAAGATGAGTCTTCCTGATTCTAGGGCCCTTCTCAGTCTTCTAGGCAATGCTTTAAGAGCATAGCCCTGTACCTTTGATTTACTTATCTGCACATCTCTTCAGCCCTTCTACAAAACATGAATTTATTGAGATGCTTTCTGTCTTTTTATACCTAGTACTTAATACAATGTTTTTCACTTAGTATTTGATTCATTAAATTGACTGGAATCTATGATCCTGTGATTCCCACTTGTCCAAAGGGACCCAATACCTCCTTTCACTGATTTCAGGACAGTATTCCTGGCTTCTGCTTTCCACACACAGCCCTCACGAAGAGAGGAAATGACAACGTAGACTGTCACTTCTTCATCCCCTTTCCCCAAGGGCACATAAGGTCTGTCAGCCTCCTGAAATCTCTGCCTCTGCATCATCAGTACATTTTCCCCTGATCCAGATTAGAGAATTATGGTTATGTTTTATTTTAATTGTATTCTAGATTCCTCACTCAAGTTCACTGTCTTATGTAAAAGGAAGCAGGAGACAGCATCCTGCCATATGGGCTTCTGACTGGCCAGCAGGAAGGAGGAAAAGAAAACATTCAGGATTCATTACCCCCTTCAGGAACCCTAAAGGCTGAAGGCCAGAAGCCTCATGAAAACAATCCTGCAGGTTGGCATCTTCCCCTTTAAATATCGGACTCAGAACAAATTCGAGAAATACCTTAATGATATACTTTCTACCTATGATCCTATTCCTTCAATAATAAAGCTATAGATGAAACATCCGGGCTTTTACTTCATACATCTCTATTTCTGTGATTCCTTTATGACTGGAGGGACAGTTGCAGGCTATTGAAAACACTCTTCCCCCACAGCCTAACCTCCCTGCGAGGTGTACAATGCAGCCCCACTAGCAGCCACATTGCAGGCAAAGAATAGGGCTCTGAGTTGTCTTGGGGGTGGGGGGAGACAAGGAGAAGCTTTCTGTGTTGGTGCAAGTAGATCTGTACATCAGGGAAGAGTTATCAAGGTTAATGAGAAAAATTATCTCATCAGAACAACACCCCAATCCCCGGCGCAGAATCACTGGCTGGAGCCTCACTAATCTCCCCATGCTGTGTTTCCAATGCAACTGTGATCCATCAAAGTCATTTCCTTATCAATCCTGGGGGGATTGCAGAAGTTCTGCCAGGCATAGCAGGCTCTTGCATTCACACCTGCTGAGTTAATGAAACTGTGAGTTTTGAGGTGCACCCCTCTGCAATGTGCCATCCTAGAACACAAAAGAGCCAGGGAGCCGCCTTTGGGAAGGAGGAGGGAGGCGGGCCATTGTCTAGCCTCCTAATGTCCCAGCAGGCCTTGGGGAGAGCTAGGATGCTGTGCACCTCTAAGCCAGCACCTGGGGAGAAAAGGGAGGGGGAGAGCCCTGCACACACCATTTCATGCTTTTGTTTGTTTTTTCATTTTCAATCACTGGTCCTTTATGGAAAATCAATGGCTATTCAGTCAGGCCCGTTTTTCATAAATGTTTCTACTTAGTGCTAATTTGGCAGGGGCCTCCGAAGCCCCACTTGCTGCCAGCCTGTGGGTAAAGTGATTGTCTCCTCATCCTTGGGGAGTCAGGAGGTTGAGGTAGATGAAACGAATGTGGTAAGATGTTTTCCCAGTCATCCTGCAAAGACATTGCCTAAACAGCCTGCTCACTAGAGCCCTGGGCTCAACTCTATGCATTTTGGATGCAGGACTTAGTTTGTCAGACTGAAGCCAAGGGTCTATTAATAGCAGAGCTTGTCACTGTTTCTATCTCTACCTCTTTTCTGTGAATGGGTCTTGTGAATTCTTGCCTTTGCCCACACTATATTCCCTTGTTTGAAATGTCAATCAACCAAAAAGTAATTAAGTACCTATTATGTTCCAAACAGTGCTAAGAGCTAAAGACAAAAATAAAATAATCTTTGGCTTGATGAGTTTATATTCCTCCCTTTCTTGCCATCTGTCCAAAGATTATTGATCCTTCAAGCGCTGGCCCTCTATGTGTTGTCTTTGAACCTATGTTGCTCTTTCCTCAAATGAGACACATTCCCTGGAGCAGCTGTAGCACTTAGTTACATGCAACCTTATATGATCTGCTATTGTTGTCATTATGTCCTGTCTCTCTAGGGACAGTGGTCTTGCCTCATACTCCTATTTTGTCTCCCACAAGGCCTAATCCAGTCCTAGGAACACGGAAGAGGGGCTCTCCCCAAGGGCTGCTGGGACATTAGGAGGCTAGACAATGGCTGGCCTCCCTCCTCCTTCCCAAAGGCAGCATCCTGGCTCTTTGGTGTTCTAGGATGTCCCATTGCAGAAGGGTGCACCTCAACACTCATAGTTTCATTAACTCGGAAGGCGTGAATGCAAGAATCTGCTATGTCTGTTATTTCAAAAGTGTGGAGAAAATTTAAAGTAGGAAATCATCTCCAACAATGCAGGTTGGCATCTCTTTTTCTATACCTTACAGTGTCACAGAGTTGCCTGGGGCACTGAGAGGTTAAATGGCATCCACTGGTAATACACCTAATGTGTATGAGGCAGGACTTGAATTCAGGTCTTTCTTTCTCCATTGTGACTGCCTAGTCATTATAGTATTCATGCTCTCAAAGGGTATATACCAGATGCTTAATAAATAAATGGGTATGGAGTGGTTTGAAGGGAGATTATTAAGAGAAACTTGTGATTTTGCAGGACATTTGTGACAATGGAGTAAAAGTCAACACTTTGGGGGATGAACCAGCTGGTAAAAGTGATCTAAAGAGCAAACCATAGACATTTGATTAAACAAATAAATGATCATACATTCGCAGAATAGAAAACTATAATGTGCTTAATGTTGACAAGCATATGAATATAGAACGATGTGTGTGTAGGGGAAAGTTCATGAAATAATACAGAGGGAAAAACAGCCTCACATAGAGTATATGCCAACTACAAGTATATAAGAGGCAAGAATAGAAAGGAATGACAAAGAAGCCCGAGGAAAACTTGAAAGGCGTGAGTTATTAAGGTTTTTGTTAATTTTTATTTATTTTATTCTGAATTTAAGAAATAAAACAAGTATTCCAATAACAGAGTAAAATAGAAAAAAAAGATGATTGTACATGAAACTGCAAATCTATTATGTACAACTTGCTTTTCCTTTTAAATATATAATAAAATTATCACATAACTTTCTTTTGTTTTCCTCTTTTCTTGATCTTCCAAGATAGCTATGATTAGATACAAATAATCATATTTTTATAAAAAAAAACCCAGTCTGTATATACTTCTATTTATCAGTTCTTTCAGTGAATGCAGACTGCGTCTTCCTTCATGTGTCCTTCATAGTTACTTTGGGTATTTATAATAGTCAAAATGAAATTAATCACTTAAAGTTGTTCTTAAAACAATATTACTATTACCATACACAACGTTCTCTTGGTTTTATTATTATTAAGGGTTTTTAAGCTATTAAGTTTTGATTGCATTTTGTTGTATGAATTCCATTTATTTGATTATAAATAGTTGCAAAAGAAGTAGTTGACTATATTGGAACTTTATAATAAATCATTTTTAAAAGAAGAAAAAAGGTCATGGTTCCAAACTAGTTATTTCCACTTCAGACATTTCCCTGGACCTTGATACTTTACTAGAATTTTATCTGATTTAATTCAACAAATATTTATTAAGACCATTATCTGGCAGAGGGGGATCTTCTGACTACCTAGGAAATTAAAATCTTAGGTCTGAAGGACACCTTTTCTAGTCATCCAGTCCATTAATCCATTTCCTATCACCATAACCTAATACAACCTCAAATCATCCAAAAATGATACCTGTGATGTCTACTCTGAACTCATGAAATAGTGTAACATTAATAATCAAAATAATAATGACATTTGCCATTTGAGAAATTTCTAGCTCTTTTTTGAATTGTCTCTGTGCTAGAGAGATCTATTGGAGAAGAAGTGACCAAACAACTCCCACACTCCCTTAACCCCTTATCCTACTGGGATCACTGTAGACATGAGACCAGTTCTGGGAGCTGACTCCAGAAGAATCAATTTCTCTCTTTTACTCATTGCCTTCCATCTGGGAATAAGAGTCCAGGGCAAGTAGAATAAAGCTTAGGTACAACTTACATTTACTTTCCTCCAAATGTGGGAAACAGGTTCTTCATTCCCCTCAAGAGCATTCAGTGTACAATAAGGGGTATTAGGTATCAGATAAGAGGAATCTTTTATTTCACCCACCTCAGAATAGCTAACCCTACCTCCCAAATTCAGGTCTACCTATAAAGTAAACTCTGAGACTGGAAACATCTGGATTGAGAAGGATCATTGGTATATGACCTATGGTCATAGAAGGAAACACAAGGAAGAAGGCATTTAGGAAGGGGAGGTCCAGAAATTGCCCCTTCAGTCTTTCCTGGGCAAGCAAATAATTTACCATGTGCTTCTCGGATAAGTTGTCATTTTATCCTCCTGAGTAGAAGGGGGCAGAGTAGAAATTCTTGTCTTATTGCATTCTTGTCTGGGAGTCTAATGGAGAGAAAGCTCAGGAAAAGGAAAGGGGCAAGTCAATTTACAAGTTGTGTTTATAGGTCAGAGTGTAAATTGACCTTCTGACAAGAACTCATCCTCCAGACCTTTAGTTAGCCATTCATCATGAAGCAGCCTCAATCTCTTCAGTAAAGTTCAGGTGAACAAGTCCGCCTCCACAGGAGTTATTCCTCAGATGCCTACAGCAAGCTACATAACCTAGATTCTTTTTTTTTTTTTTTGCTTTTTGGAGGGCAGTTGGGGTCAAGTGACTTGCCCAAGGTCACTTGGCTAGTTTTTGTGTTAAGTATCTGAGGTAGGATTTGAACTCAGGTCCTCCTGACTCCAGCACTGGTACTCTATTCACTGTACCACCTAGCCACCCATAACCTAGATTCTTATCATTCATTGTGGGATTCATCAGATTGACCAGAATCTTCTTCCCCATTACGCTCATTATTTTGGAATCATGATATTCTATGAACTAATGCCATATACACTAACACCAGGAGAATATTGCCATGACAAATGGACTTTTAAGTCATCAAATAGTTTAAGGTAATTGGAAGAATTAAACAATTTCCCAAATTGGAAGGGAGGAGGTAATATGATATGTACATAATTATGGCTGTGTAAGTAACAACTACAGCCACAACCTGGGCCATGGGGATGGGGTGCTGCATCACCTACCTCTTTACTACCTGAAAAAATGAATTAAACTCTAAGTGCTACTGACAGTGACTTTGTAGTATTGCTTTTGGATGCGGACCGTATGTTCCAATTAAGAAAAAATTAAAGGGGCAGAGCCATGATGGCAGCATAGGAGCAGGAAGGTACTGCAGCTCCCATACAGCCACCTCAAATACCCATAAAATAAGATTCTAAACAAATTTTAGGGCTCTAAAACTCACACAAATACACCTCCTGTTGAAGGCAGCTCAGCTCAAATGGATCATCTTAGTGCTGGGAGCAGAAACCAGCCCAGCCTAAAACCTCAGCTTGGCCCTGGGGGGTGGCCAGGACAAGCTGCAGCTGGTGCTTCAGGAGAGTGGATCAGCAGCAGCTGTGGCAGTTTCGAGGCTTATCAAGCCGTAAGAAACAAGGACTAAGTGAAAGGTCAGTAGAACTCAGCTAAACTTGGGGGAGAAAAGCAGTCCAGCCAAACTGCCTCCAGGGCAAGGAAGCAGCAGAAGAGGTGGCCCTGCAGCCACCTCCACGTAGCTGCTTCAGAGGTCCTGGCCTGCAGACTGCGGAGGGGCCAAGTGATCATTCAGAGGCCAAGTGCTCTTGCATTGAGCAGCCTGGATCCAGATCGTGGTCTTGGGTGGTGGTCCTGGGGTGCATTTTCAGTGAGCCAGAGCTGGTGGGGACTACAAAATAATGACAGGCCGCTAATAGCTCCAGCAGCTGGGAAAACCCCAGTAATTTGGGACAGAGCTTTCCCCTCTGGAAACAGAGTTCTACAGAGCTAAAAAATCATTGACTGGCCAACATGAGCAGGCAAAGGAAGCAAAGTAAGAACAGCAACCAAACTCTAGATTCCTTCTTTGGGGACAAGAAGGATCAAAGCATGGAACAGGTGGAAGACAACACAGTCAGAACTCCCGCACCAAAAGCTTCCAAGAAATATGAAGACCGCCTAAAAGGAATAGATCAGCTTAAGAAGGATTTTGAAAACCAAATGAGAGAAGTGGAGGAAAAATTGGGAAGAGAAATAAGAATGATGCAACAAAATCATGAAAAAGGAGTCAACAACTTGATTGAAGAAATTAACACCTTAAAAAATAGATTAACTCAAATGGCAAAAGAGGCCCAAAAAGCCAATGAGGAGAAGAATGCCTTAAAAGGTCGAATTTGCCAGATGGAGAAAGAATCTCCAAAGCTTTCTGAAGAGAATAATTCCTTCAGAATTAGAGTGGAGCAAATGGAAGCAAATGATTTTATGAGAAATCAAGATACTATCAAACAGATCAAAAAAATGAAAAAAAATAGAAGGCAATGTGA
>CM053582.1:252660849-252704079 GCA_028627135.1 Pseudochirops cupreus
GATGGCTGTTTTGAGGTATTGGGTAGGGGAAAGATGGGGAGAAAATTTGTAACTAAAATCTCGTGGAAATGAATGATGTAAACAAGAAAATGAATAAATTAATTTAGTAAAAAAAATTAAATAAAACATTTTTGGATTAGGAAGTACAGGACCACAAAATCAAGAAAAGAAAATTAAATCCTATCGCTAGAAGATTTAGAGTGGCTCTCCTGAAATAAAATGTTATGTGGGATTGGGTTAGATTTCACAGAGTCTTGTCAACTACTTTTTCATTCATTCATTCATTCATTCATTCATTCATTCATTCACTTTCACTCACATGATAAGCATTTACTATAGCAGGGAAAATGTAATCTATAGAATATAGATGTTTGTTTGTTTGTTAAATGAACCTTTGTTGTACAGGTATTTAACTTTTCTCATTACCAAAAAACACTGTTGGCTGTTTTCTTAAAACTTAACTGTGAATAGTAATGGATTGTCATAAATATGCTTTTATGCACCAATCTGCTCATGAGGGACTGATGAGTTTAGTTTCAGTAAAATTAAATCGACCAAATATTAAAACCTAACTGAATATTTTGTTCTTTTATGTGGCATTGCTAGTGCTTCAGATTTTCTTTTTTCAAATATTCATCTTCTTTAGTCTTATATAATAATGAGGATTTTTTTTTGTTAAAATACACAATTGAGTCCAATTACACCCATCATCAGCCCCAAATGTAATGTCTAATAAGAATGGACATCCCTGCTGACTTGCTGGGTATTAAGCCAAACTTTTCTTTGTCAATCTTAATAGCTTGAACAAAACATGTAAAATTGAAATGCCCTAAAATCAAATCATGTCAATTTTCTGGAACAATTTCAGGTTTCCTCATATGAATACTCAAAATCCGAGAAATAAATGTATAGCTAGGAACAAGAGATGGTTTTATGTAAAGGAAAAAAATCCTATAGCGATATTACCTTGGGCAAATCAATCCATTTCTCTAGACCCCAATTTCTTCATCTATATTACGTCAGTGTGGGAAGAGGACAATATGATTTTTAAGGTCATTTCAAGAGGTCTTTATAGATGTCTACCTCATAACACTGTGGTACTTTAATATTCCAACCTTATTTAATATTCCACCAATATAGTGGATAAAAAAGGGATGTGTTATCATCTATGGCTTGTGCAAGCATCTTTCTAGTGGGGTGCTTGGACTCACTTCCTTACAAATGAGTAAGAGTGTCTGAGAACTAAGACATAATTAAAATGTCTGAAAGATGAAAATGGTTGGAACCAGCAGCTGAGCCATGAAAAGGCTGAGGTAGCATAGTCCAATAGAAAGAGACTCTCTCTGGAATAAGAAGCCCTGGGTTCAAGCTTTGCCTCTAACATTTACTACATTTGTGCATTTGTGACTTTGAGCAAATTCCCTAACTTTTCTGTGCTCAAGATTCTTCAGTTGTAAAATAGGAGGGCTAGACTAGATGGTCTCTGATCATATTCAATGACTGTATAGAATTTGTCCTTTATTTAAGTGTTGCCAATGAGAGAGAGAGACAGAGAGATAGAGAGAGAGAGAGACAGAGAGATAGAGAGACAGAGACAGAAAGAGACAGACAGACAGAAAGAGAGACAGATAGAGAGACAGAGAGACAGAGACAGAAAGAGACAGACAGACAGAAAAAGAGACAGAGAGACAGAGAGACAGAGACAGAGACAGAGACAGAAAGAGACAGAGAGACAGAGAGACAGAGACAGAGAGACAGAGACAAGAAGAGACAGCGAGACAGAGACACACAGAGACAGAGACAGAGAGAAGGAGAGATTGGGAGAGGTTTGACAGGGGTAGATCTTTAAAAAGCACAAAAGGAAGGTTTTTCTTTTTTTCTTTTTCTTTTTTGGGACCCAGGGCTGAGAGGAGAGAGGGCAAAAATATTACTTTTCCAAGTTCATAGATAGAAAGTATGACATGACAGAATTGACTGAGCTCCTCAAAGGACAGTAGCCCAGAAGGATTCATTAGATCATAGTGCAGTGTGTGTGTGTAGCATGACCACCCATGCTGTCCTGCCTCCTACTTCTCACATAAGGATACCTACTCTAAATCTCTGGACTGATTTCCTCCATCTCATCAACCTGCCTTCATTCTGGCTGGCATGTCTAGGTTCCCAGGGAAATAATCACCATCACTCAATTACACTCAAAATCTCTTAAGGTGCTTAATCACCACTTAAGCTCTCAAAATTCCACTAATGTGTTTCAATTTTCATAAAAGCACCCACTGACAATAATGAAACATTTAGACCTTAAACATAACCAATAATACAATAAGCTGAAATGAGGCAAAATAAATACCATACTTATGCGCACGCACGCACGCACACACACACACACACACACACACATTACAGAAATAAAAAAAATCACCAACAGATAAAATTGGTTTAAACTCCATTGTGCTCTATCTATGGGGGAGAGTGGGCACACACTTATAAAATCCTAATGAATAGAAGATAAGGGAGGGGAACCCATTTCTTTAAGGTAACTCCTAACTTTGAGTAAGACATACCTTCATTAAATGCCTTTCTTACGGCTTTGAGCAACCCTATGCCCCAGACAAATGAACTGCCAAAGTAGTTTACTTGTCTCAGAAGCAGATTTATATCCTAGACAAGTAAATCCTTGCTCCTTTAAAGGGTCATTCTCTTACAACAGGATTATAAATCTAGAACTGGAACCTTAGAGACCAAATAAGCTAAGACCTTTTTTTTTTTTTGCTTTTTTTTGGAGGGCAATTGGGGTTAAGTGACTTGCCCAAGGTCACGTGGCTAGTTTTTTGTGTTAAGTGTTTGAGGGCGGATTTGAACTGAGGTACTTCTGACTCCAGGGCCAGTGCTGTATTCACTGTGCCACCTGGCCACCCCCCAAGATCTTTTAAAGATCAAGAAACTGAAAGCCAGCGTGACTTGCTTAGGGTCACACATCTAGTCTCTAGTCAAAGACTCATTTTGAACATCAGTCTTCCTGACTTGAAGTCCAGCACTCCAGTCACTCCCTCCCTCATGTAGGGGATAGAAGGAATAGAAAGGAAATACTGTTTTAGACTCTTGGCTCACACCCAAAACTGGTTAGGAAGACAGGTTTGTAAAAGAGCTAAAACATCTAACAGGCTTGGCAACCCAAATCTGTCAGGTATAAAGAGAAGTGATCTAATATCCAATCCCGACAGGAGCAGGATGAGTGATTGAAGACAATATCTGGAAGAAAGGGGTCAGTCATGAAGGGAAAGAGTTAAGAAAGAATAAGACCTAATTTCATCCTGCAGGGAGGAAATTATTAATATATAAAATCTCTCTGTCTAAAATTATTTTTCCTTTGTTTTTATTTTTTCAGGTAATGGGTTTTTTTAAAAATTAATCTATCCTCCCACTACTTCTCCCCTCACTTAAGCATTTGTTTAATCCCTTGATAAATCCATGCTTAGTCCAGCAAAACAATTTCTTACAGTGGACATGTCTAAAAATGTCCGTCTCTTTCTGCATTTTAAGTTCATCAGCTTTCTGGCAATAGGAGAACGAGGTATTTTATCTTTTTTTTGTTTTGTTTTCTTTTTGTGTGTGTGATTTAGAATTCTATTGATCAGAATTCTAAATTCTTTCAAAGTTGTTTTTCTTGATGAGGTTGTTAATATTATATTCCTTCTCAAAATTCTTGCATTCTTCTACAAAAATTCATAGAGATCTTCCCAGTGTTCTCCAAAGCTGTGTATTTCATAATTCCTATGACATAATAATATTCCATTACATTAAAATACCATAATTTGTTTATCTACTTCTCAATACCAGGATAACAGTAGTCTCAAAGATGAAAGAACCTTCAGAGTCATCTAGTTCAACCCATTGCTGATGAAACATGCCCTCAGCAGCACCCCCAGAAAGATATCTAGCCTTTGCTTGAAGTCTTCCAGTGAAGGGGACCCATTCTACTTTTGGATAGTTCAAACAGTTAGGAATGTTTTCCTAATATAACTAAGTTCAACTCTTTGCAATGTCTACTTATGGCTCCCAGTTCTGAGTCTAAACCCTCTTCATTGGAAAACCCTCCAAATACCTTCCTCATTCTTCTTGCCTCAGACCAACCCACTACAAATTTGTGAAATAGTTAAAGCTTTTTGGTAACTGGCCTTTTAATGTACTTTTCAACCATCTTTTAGTAACAATACTCAAAATCCCAGTGAATTCATGGTGTCTCGCTCTACCCTATGATCACACTCTTTTCCCAAAGTCAAGAATTAGCATATCATTTGGTTGCACTCCCTTAGAAGCAATATAGGGTAATAGAGAGACTTAGAATTAGGAGAAATCAGGGCTAATATCTTGGTCCTCACATTAATGTGTGATTTTTGTGTGGTAAAGTTATGCAAGCTGGAGAAGCAGTATAGAGATATAGAATGCTGAATTTGGAAGTAAAGGTCTTGAATTCAAATAATAGTTTCATCATTTCCTACTCTTGTCACATTAGGTGAATCATTTCTGGACCCCGGTTTCTTAATCTACAAAATAAAAAGTTGGACGTTTTAACATTTAAGGTCCCCTCTAGCTCTAAGGTGACAAAGCTCTCTGAGCCTTGGTTTTTGTTTTTCATCCATAAATTACACTTGCATCATTTAGCTTACTAAGTTATGAGAAAAGTGCTTGTGTAAAGCACTTTAGAAATGTGATCTATTATTATTATTTCTCCCTAGAGAAATAATAGGGCCTCCTTTATTGAATTTCCAGCTGGAAGGCATTTAGAAACTCATCCCTTCATTTTTTTATAGGAAACTGAGACTGAAGGAGGGGAAGTGAATTGTTCAAGGACTAAGATGGTGAGCAGCAAAAATAGAACTTGAACCAAGGGCATCTGACTCCCAATCTAATCTTCTTTCCAATGAGCCATGCTGCTTCTTTCTGCTCTAACTCAGACTGCAAGGCAGGATACACAATTTTTCCCCCCTTATTCACTGTCATACTCACAATTATGGCCTGGAAACAGGGACACTGCCATGGAGAGATAACCCTAGCATCTTCAGTCAGAATCCAGAGCCCATTTTCTCATTGGAAACGATGTTATATGTGATGGTTAGGAGCAATTGAGAAGATATTTGTAGGGTCTGGTGCTGCTTACTTTTTGGGTCCTGGAAACACAAATACCATTTGTGGAATTGCTTCTGTGGGAAAATGTTATGAGTTCTAAAGTTCTGAATGATGGATTCGTTTTGAGAAAATAAAAGGTCTACAATTTAGGACAAATATATTGCCCTCTGTACACATACACACACACACAATCTATACAAGCCCTGAATTTATACACACACACACACACACACACACACACACTTAAACAATACACACAATTACCTATATGTATGCATATACATATGCATATGTACATGTATATATAAATTCAGAATTTAATAAATTTGTCCTAAATTATATGTTTTTGTGCCTAGCTGAGTGTAAAGAAGTCTTGACCTCACTGGTTTTTGACTTCTCAATGGAGAAAAATCTTTGATTATGTCTAGTCTCTGAGCCAGTCACTATGTTTTGCTCATACAGCAGCATCAGCACCTGAGAGCTTGCTTCTTTGGCCTAGGGTTCAAATCTTTGTATTTGTTCCATGGGCAATATGCTATCTTTTGTTTTATCTCTTATTCCCTCTCTCCCTCCCTCCCTCTCTGTCTCTCTGCCTCTGTCTCTATCTGTCTATTTCTCTCTGTCTCTCTGTCTCTTTTTATCTCCATGTCTGTCTCTATGTCTGTCTGTCTCTCTCTGTCTCTGTCTCTCTCTCTGTCTCTGTCCCTCTCTCTCTCTCTCTCTTTCTCTCTCTCTCTCTCTCTCTTTCTCTTTCTCTCTCTCTTTCTCTCTCTCTCTCTCCTCTTTCTCTCCTCCTCTTCCATCTCCTCTCTCTCCATTTTCTTCTGTCCTCCTCTTTATCAAGGTACAGCCCTTCCCAGCTGCTCACAAAGTGAACTCCTAAGTGCCAGCTTGAGATCAAGAAGCAACAAAACTGTCATCCCTGAAAATATATTTTTATATTTTGCTCTAGGTTGTCACTATAAATAAGAGACAGAATTGCTTATGGGGTTTTTCATGTGTGTTCCCTCTTTCTCTCTCCCTCCCATCCTCATTCCATCATCGGCTGCTCTCCCTGGCTATGTCATCACCCCTAAACAAATGGGGGAAAGCAACCAATTATATTAAAATACAATACAGATAGAGAGAACAAGGTGTTTCAGCCTTGGCTTCCTGCAAAACAGTTCACATTCTGCTGACTGATCAAGGGAAAGCAAAAGAAGAAGGAGATAGTAATTTGATCGTAATGTCACCAACACTTTTGTGGTGGGCAAGAGCGGCATAGAGAGGGAAAACCCCAAGGTCTCATTCCTCTGACCTCTTCTATCATTTAGACTGAAGAATGAATAGGGCTGTGGATTTGGAGTCAGCAAGATTTGTGTCAGCCTGAGCAAGTCACTTACCCTCTCTGTGCCTGTCTCCTCATATGCAAAATTGAAATACCTCATAGGGTTGCTATTAAAAATCAAATTAAATAACATGCAAAACACATTGAAAATCTTAAAGCACCATATAAATATTATTTGTTTTTATCATTCATGGTGTTTATCACTGACCTGGCATTTGCTTATACTTCTTGCTAATATTAATTGTCTTTAAAATTAATTTCATAAAAAAATTATTTTGATGTTATTAAGTACATATCTTGTGCAGTGAGGAGATATTAAGTTTACCTGAAAAAGTTCATGGTCCTCAAACTCAAAGAGCTTTCGATCTACTACTCTGATAACTATAATATAAAATACTATATACATACCTTAGAAAGGTACAAAGGGATGATGGTGGTGGTGGTGATGGTGGTGGTAGTGGTGGTGATGGTGGTGGTGGTGGCGGTGGTGGTGATGGTGGTGGTGGCGGTGGTGGTGGTGGTGGTGGTGGTCGCGGTGGTGATAACCAGCATTTATATAGCTCTCACTACATACTAGGGATCTGTAAGTTTCAAGAGATCTCTACTAAGGAGATGAAGGAAGACTTTATGAAGAAGATGATGGCATTTGCATTAGGTTTTAAAAGTTGCTTAAGAATTCAATAGCTGAAAGAAGCCATTTCAGGCATAGAGACAGGCATAAACAAAGGAACAGAGGTAGAAAATCATTACTGGGCTATGTCTAAAGCACAGTAAGAAATGCAGTCTAGTTGCAGCATAAAGTATGCAGAGGTGGGCAGTACTGGACTAGAAATGGACTTCACTCCATGGTGAAACTCATCCAGCCTGTCACTTTTACTTTTCATGCCCTTTGAGGAGTTTGGAAAACCCTGTCCCTCTCTAGGTGATGCAATATTCAGGGGGACCTTATGCTCTTCTAAAGATTATGTTCTTTATCCAACCCTATCAGACTAATGGGAGCCATCACAATTGCTTCCCTCTGCTTTCAGCTTTAACTGACTTGAGGGGGTCTTTAGTTGGGATGCTATAAGGTTCTCACAAGAAAAGAAAACTCAGTAATGCTTTTTTAGTTTAAAAGCCAGAGGTTTTTTGGTGCATCTTTTAGGGGGGAAAAAACACCAGGAGATGAAGTACGGTATATGAAAAAATGGCAAGTAATCTAGTTTGACTGGAGTATACAGGTCACAATGGGGAATGAATTAAAATAAGTCTGGAAAGACAGGCTGAAGCCAGCTTATAAAAATGGAAAGAAAGGAAAGAAGAGAGGAAGGAAGGGAGGGAGGAAGGAAGGAAGGAAGGAAGGAAGGGAGAGAGGAAGGAAAGAAAGAAGGAAGGAATATATATAGTATTTATATACATATATATATTGTGTGTCTGTATTTTACACACTCATGCAGATAGAACACTGGGTCTAGAATCATGAATACCTGAGTTCAGATTTGATCCTAGACATTTACTGGCCGTGTGACCCTGGGCAAGTTACTTAAACCCATTTGCCTCAATTTCCTCATCTATAAAATGAACTGGAGAAGGAAATGGCAAACCAGTATCTTTGCCAAAAAAACCCCAAATAGGGTCATAAACTGAACCAACTGAACAACAACATACATTTATGTTTATATGAGTATATATATATATATATGAACACAAACATACATACATATACATACATATATTTTCCAGCTCTAGTCCCTCCCCTAAGCTTCAGTCTCATGTCACCAATTGCCAATGAGATATTTCAAACTTAACATCCCAAAGACATCTTAAATTGAACATGTCCAAATTAAACCCCTTATATTTTCCTTCTTCCAGACTTCCCTAGTTCTACTGAAGGCATTACCAGTGTCTTACGTTCATAATCTCAGCACTCTGAGCATTCCTCACTTTCCCTCACCCCACACATCCTGTCACTTGTCATTTCTTGCTGATTTATCTTCACTTCACAGTGTATTTTAAATTCAATCCCTTCTCTTCACTTTCACAATTTCACCATAGTTCTGGCTTTAATGTGATCAAGATTATTGCAACACCCTCCTTGTTGGTCTTCTTGCTTCAAGTCTCTCTTCTCAGTCCAGTTCATCCTACACACGGCAGACAAAATAATTTTCCTTAAACACAGATGTGACAATGTGACTCCCATTTTCAACCAACTCTATTACTTCTAGAATAAAATATAAATTCTTCTGTTTAGTTTTTAAAGCCTTTTATAAGCTAGTCCCAGCTCGTCAATGGCTATTACTCTAAACCAGTGGTTCTCAACCTGTGGGTTGTGACCTCTTTGGGGGTCGAACAGGGTTGCCTAAGACCATCAGAAAACACATATTTCAGATGGTCTTAGGAACTGAGACACCACTCCTTTATCCTTCTCCAGGTGGGTTCAATCATATGCAGATGCGCCCACATATGAGTATTAAAGGGTTCCAGCATTAGGAAGGTTGAGAACCACTGCTCTAAACCCTCTTACACTTTAGGATCCAACCAAATTTTCCTTCCCTCTGTTCTTTACACAACAATCCATCTCCCGTTTCCATGCCTTTGTATGGGCTTCCCGCAGAACTGGGATGCAAGAGAATTCCGCTCTTCTTTTAAGATGCAACTTAAGTACCATCATCTTTATAAAGCTTTTCCTGCTTTCCTAGCCCCCGTCTTCTTACCTACTAGTTTCTTCCTGCCCAAACTACCTTGTATTTAACCCAAGGAGAAAGAAGAGAGGGAATAAGAGGGAAGATAGGTTAAGGAGATGATTAGCCCTGAGCAAAACAAAATCTAAGGATATGCAAAATATTTATCAGTCTTTTGAGGTGGCCAAGAATGGGAATCTGAGGGGTCTTCATAAATTGAGGAATGGATGAACAAGTTATAGTATATAAATGTGATGGGATGCTATTGTGCTGAACACTTTTCAGTGTAAGGATGAACCAGGATTCTAGCTATCAAATGACGTAGTGTGCTACCCACCTCCTGATAACTAAAGGACTCAGAATAGTAGAATTCTCTCCCCACTCTCCCACTCATTACACATGTGAATGGAAAAAAAAAGTTGAGCCAGTCATGTGGTGAGAACAATACATAACAGGCCGTGTGACATATTGGCATCCATGCATAACCAAGAGAACTAGAATAAGGCTACTAATTTAGGATTCATATTAGAACATAAATAGATCTCATAGGATTAAAGAGACTGGAAGAGCTATAATCTGCATTTTACAGGGAGCATTCACATTGAAGAGATCACAAATTTTTCAAAATATCAGATTATAAATATCTTATTTCTCCTTTGTGCTAATGCATATAATTTTCCATCTCTATACTCTCAGCCCAAATCTCTCTCCTGCACACCAGTATTCCATCACCAATTGCCTTTTGAACATTTTGAATAAGATGTCCCATTGGTATCTCAAGCTCATCATGTCCAAAGCATATATTATCTTTGCCCCTAAAGCTTCCCCCTTCCAAACTTCCCCATTGCTGTTCATGGTACCACAATCCTCTTAGTCATCCAGGCTCACAACCTTGTGGCATCATCTCCTACTCTCTTGAGCTAATTCTACCTAGCCTATCTGTTGCCAACTTTTCAATTTTATCTTCACAACATCTCTTGTTTATATCCTCTTCTCTCCACTAGCTCAGCCTCTACACTGGGGCTAGCTCTCATTGCCTAATCCCTGGATAATTGCAATAGTTTTCTGATTGGTCTCTCTGCTTCATGTTTTTACCCATTCAAATCCATCCCCCCTTCAGCTGCCAAAGTAATTTTCCAAAAGCTCAGTCTGATCCCAACATGATCCCTACTCGATAAACTCCAGTGGTTCCATATTATTTCTTTTTGGGGGCTTTTAAAGTCCTTTGCCCTTTCCTTTCCTTTCTTTTCCATTCTCTTACACTTGATTTCTCTTCACAAACTTTAGAATCCAGCAATCTGCCTTTTTGCTGTTCCTAGAACATACCCTACACTCCATCTCCTGACTCTGCTTTTTCAATGGCTATTGTCTATGCCTAGAATGTTCTTCCTATTTAGATTCACTTAAATTCAGCTCAAATGCCACCTTCAGTAGGATGCCTTTCTTGGTACCCTCACCCCACTGCTAGAGGCTTCTCTCTGAGATCACCTTCCATCTGTTCCATATACATCTGAATATGAGCTCAAGGGAAGGAACTTCCTTTTGCCTTTCTTTGTATCTATCCTCAGCACTTATATATGGAATATAGTGGAATATAGTGATTGTTGGGCTTTCAGGAACTGTGCTTAGTTCTGGGTATGTAAAGAAAGGCAAAACCACAAAAATAGACTCAGGGATAGATATGGGAAATGTGAAAACAGAATTGACAAGATACAACAATTGATTGGATATAGGACATAGAATTTTTTAAATGCAAAAATTTGACACAAACTATTGTTTAGCCAAACTACTAAAGACCTACTTATATATCTCATTTTAGGGTGGATGTGCCCTTAGGTTATCAAAGGCTATTCCAGGGGAAAATAGACTCTGCTAGCTTTTATTGAACTAAAAGTGCTTTGTGCATAGCCAGGTTCTAAGATCAAATGACTGTTCTTCTAAGGGATAAACCTAGGTCATTGTGAAGAAGCTCATTACCAAGGGCATTCATTATAGCAATGAGTTATCTGGTCAAAGTAGTTTTGAAGTCCAGCTAACTAAGTTATAGAACTGTTCTAATATGTCAGCCTTTGAAGTGGCTACACCAGTGAAATTATAGACACTTGGCTTATTGAAGTGTTAAATGTTTCTAGCTATATCATCCCACCATAATAACTACCAATCTGGACCACAAAACAAAGCTTTTAGGAGGCTGCATCCAATAGGGTCCAGCAGAGCCATAACTAACATTGTACAACAAGGGCTTTTTTCCCATGATGGAGAAATCTAGTTTCTGTGGAAGAGGAGAGAGATTTTTTTTCTTCTTCTGTACCCAAAAGTCTTCCACATTTCTTTTAATAGTCTTCAATTCTGTCATGCCTTCCTTAAGATGCAATTCCTGGAACTACATGGAGTATTTTAATACAGATACAATATTTTAGTCTGTAAAGTCAGCTATTCAAGGCCTAATATCCCTTCTGAGCTCCAGTCACATATTTCTAACTCCTGTTTGTAAGTGCATCTATTATATGTACTACCATTATGTTAAATTAACATGCCCAATACTTGAACTCATGTTCCCTTCCCCTTCAAAAACAAACAGACAAAAAACCTTGATTCACCTTTAACTTTACTATTTCGGTTGATGGCAGAATCTCAGACACCTAAAGTCACAAGTTAAGCATTATTTTTATTTTGATCCTTACCTTTCTTTCAATTCCTGTATCCAACTTACCAAGTCCTATAGATTTCACTTCCAAAATATTTATCAAACTCTTCACCTTCTTTCCACTCATAATGTCCTCATCATATCTCACCTGGATTCAACTGGGCTCACTTTCTCTGCTCTCTCCCTATTCCAATCCATTATTTACCTTTACACCACTGCCTGTATAATTTTCCTATGGCAGTTTTCTGATCACAAAACTCCTCTACTTCATTAACTTCCATTGCTTACTGAACACTGGATAAACTTCAGAAAAAGGTACTTAAAGTTCTCAGAGGTCTTGACCTAATCTATCTTTCCAGACTTACTTCACACTATTCTCCTTTATATAATCTAAATTCCTGTCAAACAAACTATGTGTCTATTCTTTCTCTTTCTCTGTCTCTTTATTTCTTTGTCTCTCTGCTCCTGTCTTGATCTCTCTTTCTCTGTCTCTGTCTCTCTCTCTTCCCTCTTTGTGTCTCTGCCTGTCTTTCTGTGTCTCTCTGTCTCTTTTTCTCTGTTTCTCTCTGTCTCTATCTCTGTGTCTCTGTCTTCCTGTGTCTCTCTGTCCCTATCTCTGTCTCTCTGTCTCTGTTTCTCTCTCATTCCCCTTTGCCTTTATAATTTCTTGTTCTTGGAATTAGCTGTATTTTCTCTCTTGTCATTGTCCAAAAGAGGCCTTTACCTCAAGTTTTTCATATACTATGGTACTTTGCATAACATTTATCATCTGATTTTTATTACAGTTCTTTGTATACATATGCAACAATGCAATGGGGTGGTTAGAGTGGTCTAGCCACTCTTATTTACCAGTATTCTACTACCAATTGATCGCTTAGATCAATCAATGATGTCCCAATGTTTGGAGTGACCCAGTATAAATAGTCATTGCTTTGGGAAGTTGTAACAAATCAATCTATAATTCTTTTTTTTTTATTTTTTAAAAGCTCTGAACCCATATTCAGAGCCAGCACTCTGGTTAACACTGAAGTTTTAAATCTCTCTTATCTCCTTCCCTCATTTGCCTCCTCCAAACTGTATTCCCAATATACACTCACAGATTTTCAATGTCTGTGGTAAACACTATTTATCACAATGACTGACTTTAAAAAAAAAGAATGTAAACATTTAAAACAAAGAAAGTAAACAACCTTTCAAAGAAATAGACTTTCCTTCATGTCCAGAGGAAAGACTTCATGCTCTCATGAGGAAGTCTATAGTAAGAAAGGAAATACAGAATTACTGCCTCAGGGTCTATAGAGCAAAAGTTTCAGCAACCCAGCATTCATCCTGATATGCCTCATGTCTGACAGGCCTACACAGCCTCTCTCCCAGATTCCTGGTGCTCACTCCCATTTCTGGCTGCCTCTAGTCATTCTTCTGATCTTCCAGATTCATATGCCTTTCATGGTCTCCTCTCTAGTTCTGCACATCTTCTATGTATTTGGTGAGAGCTGGGCTGCTCCTCCACATCCCAGAGGTCTGGTAAATCTGCATCTTTTAAGCGCTAGGCAAAATATGGGTAGTATCTTTCAAAACAGTTATTAGTTTCCCTTCCAATTCAGAGAACTCCTTCATATTTCATAAAGGGGTGAAAAGGAATGAATACATCTTTGAACTCTGTTAACCTATCAGTACTTCTGTTGCCTTTCCCTAACTTTATGTGATTACATAAATAAGCTGGCAGGGAGAGGGAGGACCAAATATCCTCCTCTCCCACTCTCATTACACACATGTGATTAAAAAAAGAGTTAAGTCCTTTGGAACTCTTATCTCTTTCTCTACACCTTATCCACCTCAAGTGGTACCAGGTCCAAGGGACCTGGGCCAGGGGCACTGTGCTGGTCATAGCCTGTATGAGGGGACTTAAGGGCTCAAGGCCAGGAGCTATGTAGTAGGATGATGGTGGCGGAGGCTTGTGCACCTGGAGATCAGGAGCAACCACTAAGGAAGAATGCAGAAACCTGAGACAAGCCTACTGATGAGACTCAGAGCAACAGGTACATCCTCTGAATCACACTGAAGAGGGGCCTATGAACAAAGAACATCATCAGGTTCCAAAATAAAACATAGATCTTTAGTACACCAAAACAAATCATCACCCTCCAACAATTCTCCAGATTTTGTAAAGAAAACTCATCCTCAGCCAAGTGACAAACTTAATCCTAAACTCTTTACCTGTTTAGTGATCAGCCACGTACCCCTTCTGCTTTCGCTGCTATTTTTACCCCAAAGGAGGTATTCCTTGCAGCGTCTAAGAGAAAATAAACAACCATATACATTTGTATCAAAAGAAGTTTTTAAAGAATTACTTTTGGCTGAAAGTGCTACTGAAAAAACTGTTCCCTTGCTGCCTAGACTGATGCCTGTCTTGAAGGCAGCTCTGACCCATTGAGATGGTGAAGTGTTTGGAAGGGGACTGAATGCTTTAGCACAGATGGTGGTGGTGTCGGGCCTTCTCTAAATAATCATCTGAAGCATTTGCTTACAAGTCTTTCCAAGAGACTAATGGATAAGAAATGCAAAGAACCAATCACCATTGCTTTACGAAAGCTAGAACAACATGGCGAAACCAGCAGCCTCATGGTTATCAAACCTAAAATTCCAACCCATTGTTCCATTTGCTTCTAAACCAAAGGAATGATAAAAAACGTTTGACTAGAGATGTCAGAAGCTTTGGGGTGAACATTGTAGCATCCTTTTTGAACATGTTTCTTTTTTATCACAGCTACTGATTTTATTTACATGATAAAAATTAATACACAAAATTGATTCCACTGAATTGTAGTAAATAAAATTTATCAGCATGCGAAAATAGTTAATTATGGAAAACTATTGAAAGGACTTCTATAATGCAATTTTGTGGGGTTTATCAAAAGTTTTTTTTTCTTGCTACATTTGGTCTATATTAAGAAACACAATTCTCTTAAAAAAAAAGTTGAGCCCATAATGAAGTGAGAAAAGGAGACATTTCATGTGACATATTTGTATCAAGGCACAGCCAAGAGAACTAGAACAAGACCACCAAGTTAGGATTCATATTAGGACATAAATATATCTCACAGGATTAAAGAAATTGGAAGAGCTATAATCTGCATTTTACAGGGAGTACTCACACTGAAGAGATCACAATTTTTTTCAAAATATTAAACTATTAATGTCTTATGTCTCCTACTATCATGTAAGTACCTTGAGACCAAAAGTTATATCTGATTTTATCTTTGTATCCTAAGATGTAGCATACAGTAGGTGCTTCATAAATGTATATCTAATTGAACCAAATTTTATGACACTAAAATTAGTGAACTGTGTACCGGTAATTACTCTATGGTATCACTAGATGGTAATCATGAATTATCTTTGCTACTAACCATCAGACTTGGTTTCCTCAGAATAGGAGGATAGGATCATAGATCATAGGATCACAGAAAGGTACTCAAAGGCCATCTAGTCCAACCCTCTTTATTTTATAGAGGAGGAAACTGAGACCTAGGGAAATTAAATGAGTTACCCAAGATCATCCAGGTAGGAAGAAACTTAAAAGATCATCCACTTATTGCTTAACGCTTTTGTTTTTAAAATTATTTTGCCTGAGTAAATTATTTAAATTATATATGAGTCTCATATAAACATATGAGTCTCAATAAATCCATGAATTTGATAAAGAGATTTATCAAAAGCTGTAAAGAAGAATTATCCTATGATTTAATCAAGTTGGATTATCTGGTATTCACTCTGTGATAGTTCTCATGGTGACCAACTTCAGTGAGTTAGGCTTTTAGAAAAGTCCTCAATCTGAGTGTTTCCTTTCCTGTGTTCCTGCCTGCTAAACATTACAATTTACCCGAAGCCGAATTCTTCATGACACATCATTGGAACTGTTAATTAACTAATTAGCACTTGTTCCTGAAATTAGGCAGTTCTTTCTTAATCTGGGTGAAAAAGAGTAGTAATTTGTTTCCTTCATGCTCCTCAGCTAAAATTGAGCTGTAGAACATGTCCACTTCCCTCTTTTCTCTTTATCCGTTGTACCGATCGAATCAGAACTTTTGAACAAGACCAGCTGTATCTATAGTTTCTAAAGTTTGACTTCTCAGAGCCCTAGGCAAACTTGATCAGGAATTTTTAGGTATGCCTTAACTCATTTTTTAAAGCAATAGAATATTTTTTTTTCTTAGAAGTCTTAACTGAAGGAAATTGGCAAATTAGCCACCCAAAACCTCATCATTTTCCTTTAGTCTAAAATAGGGAGCCAAAAACAACATATTAAACCATTAAAGATTAAAAAATAACATACAGATATTATCTAACCTAAGGGAAGTAACATCCCCACTCTGTTCTGCCCTAATCTATCACGTCCACAATATTATGTCCAACTCTGAACACCCCATTTTTTCAGAAAGATGTGACCAGAATGGTAAGAGATCTTGAAATCATGTCAAGGAAAGATATGCTAAAGAAACCTAGGGAGGTTTAGGCAGGAGAAGAGACTTAGGGGTACATGATCATTATTTTCAAATAGTCAAGTGTTATCATAAATCAAATTTAGCTTAAGAAGAAAGAACAAGAAGTAATGAACTGAAATTCCAGGGAGGCAAATTTCAGCTACAGAGGCAACATGGTGCAGTGGATACAAATATTGGTCTTGGAGTCAGAAAGAGCTGAGTTTGAATGCTGTCTCAGACAGTTGCTAACTTGGTGACTCTGGACAAGTCACTTAACCTCACTCAGTCCTAGTTACCTCATCTAGGACTAATAATAGCACTGACCTCTAGGTGGATCAAGGACAACTTATGGTTGTTGTGAGGTTCAAATAAGATAACTTACATGAAGTGCTCTACCGATGTTAAAGTGCTATAGAAATTATAGATATTTTTAGAGCTCTCCCAAAGTGGAATGAGCTGTTTTGTAAGTTAGGGAAGCAGTCTGTACAGAATAAACAGTAATGGATTTAGAGTCAGGACCAGGATTTGAATGCCAACTGCCATTTGTTACACTTGATTGACGTGGGCAAGCCGCTTCCCTGTTCTTGGCCTCAGTTCCTCATCTATGAAAAGAGAGGATATGTTTAAATGGAAGATCCCTTCCAACTCTCAATCTGTGATCCTATCACTAGTGACCTCCATTCAGAGGCTGGATGATCATATATTGGTGATTGGATCAAATGAGATCATATTTGTAAAGCACTGGGCACAGAGCCTGGAACATGAAAGGCACTTAATAAATTTTCTTTTCCACTTTCCTTGCTAGGGATGTGTGACAATGGTAAATGTTTAACAAGTAGCTCTACAGAAAGAAAGAAAAAGACATAGGATACCTATTTTCACTCAATTCTCATTATTAACATTTTCTCCAACCACTTTCTTAAATCTAGACAATCAACAGCAACGAGAGATCTATTGCTGTTTTGTAGCATTTGGTGATTTATTAATGCTCATGCCACACACAGAAAATTTAACAATTAGCTCTCTGAAAGCAGAACTGACTTCAGCACACCTGGATGCATTAGAGAGGGATTAGATGAGATAAACTTTCACGTCATCTCCAAGTCTGAGATTCTGTGAAATCTACAAAATTATTTTTCTATAATTGGCTTGGAATATATTTCTGTACTTAACTGTAGAGTATTTCCTGAATACTTTCATCCCTCCAAATCATTTCCCCCAAAATGAATTCACACTTTAAGGCTATAGCTTGAATTGGAAGATCGTTCAGCTGCCCTGTCTGGTCTTCCCTGATTACGTCCCTCTTGAGGACAAAAGCTGCCATTTACCTAGTGTTGTAACCTTAACCATGTGTTTCACATACATGTCTTAATTTGATTCTTACCACAACCCTGTGAGATAGGTTCTACAGCCATTATGATTCCAGTTTTATATATTGTGAAAACAGTTCAGCGAGTAATGGGCTCATATTCATACAAATAGCAAATGGCAGACAAATTCATACCAAGTTCTCTGCTGAATGCTCTCTTTGCTTCTTTCTTTCCATTGCACCACAGGCCCTCATTCTTCATACCATGAAGGTAGCAGCCTAAGAACAGACAATTCCTCTCTTTCTCCTTCTCCTGACTCACACACTTGCTACCAGTGGAGGTAACTAAGTGCTTCCTGATTATACTGAGCTGCATTTGTGGGCATATATGAGCATATAGGAATGTAATGGTGATAATGAAAGTATTAAAGGATCTATTAATATAATAAAAGAGGAATTTAAAAAAACAGGATTATCAACAATACCTTTAAACCACTGGTAGATAATTAAGAGTTGATTAAAACCAAATAACATTGCTAAAGTAAAAGTAGCAGAGTCAGCAATGTCAATCACTACAACACCATATGGTCTATACCTACTAGTAAGTGACAAATGGCAGTTTAGCATATCATGCTGACAGGAGGACTTTTCTTTGTTTCATGTGCAAAAATATCCCTGCTTCATTCATGGGATTACCATATGTTCTCCTAAAAACGTAGCATGTGGCTGAAAATGTGGTTGTGATTTAGTCATAAAATTTATAGTTTCTTTGGAGGAATGCAGTGATTTAAAGTTAACTGTTTTTTTTTAACTCCTTTGTGTATTACCATTCATTGCTTGGCATGTTATCTTTTACTGTATTGGGCAAATTAAGTAAGAGAAAATAGGGGATTCCAGGACTCAGTGGGAAATCACATTTTGTACATGGGTAGAATCGCATCTTTTTTGATTGATGTTCAATATGAAATACAATAGCTAGAATTTGCTTGCAAATGGAAAATTTTGTTTCTCATTTCAAACAGTAACAAAGATCAACTGAAAATCATTCCATAACAGCACCCATCTCTTATCCTGGAGCACTTATTGTATGTTAGCCTTCGGCAAGGCATCTGGAATGGCCTAGGAAAGTATTGCAAAATTTTCAATAGAGTCAAATTTGGGATGAAAATCCTTTCCCAAGAGACACCCAGAAAGACAGTTTTGCCTGTATAAAAGAACAGGATTTGGAAATATTATGGACAGGAAACCTCCTGGACTACGTTTTGCATCCCATGGAAGAAACTTAACTAATTCATTTTTCACTTGAATTCTTCCAGACCCAGTATAACTGGTTTGTTCAGTTCAGTGAAAATCTCAGTCAACTCAAAGAAAAAAAAAAATCCTGAATCCCTAATACTCTTCGCTCATTTGGAATCTTTGCCCAGGAGTCAAATTATGTACTGTGAACGTATTGCTTCATTTTGAGGTATGTATTTGGAATGAGGCAAGGTGCATTGCTCCTGAATTATGCTAGAAAGCTTGAGGAAGACAGATGCTGGTTGGATGTGATGAGTTTCCTAATGTTTAGGAAGCAGATGTGAATATGCACATTACTATATTAATGCATCTGTCACCAGGTTGCTGAATAGGTTATACCTCAACTCCCATTTTACTAAGTTTATTGCATAAATATGTAAATATCCCTGGGTATGAAACTGTATAGGAAGCAGTAATCTAAAGCATTAAGTAATATATGAACACAGCACCTGCTTTTCATCTAATGAGACGCAGGCCCAGACTCAGAACCCGTACAGGTTATTGGTGACCTTGAGATTTTGATTCCTCAAAATGTAACTCCAAGAACCATATCCCATCTATTATTATATCTCTCTGAAATGGTGGTACCATTGTAAAACCCCAAAATGCAGAGCCTCATCCAATATCCCACCTGAAGCATGAATCCTACTTGAGACATTTGGAAAATACTTAGCAAAGTTCCTGGTACATGTTATTGTTGTTCAGTTGTTTCGTCATGTTGGACCCCATAGACCATTGCACTCTAGGTTCTTCCATCCTTGACTACCTCTCCAGATCCACCGAAGTCCATGTTCATTGTTTCCATGACATTATCTATACATCCAACCCTCTGCCGTTCCCTTTTCTTTTTGCCTTCAATCTTTCCCAACATCAGGGTCTTTTAAAATGAGTCCAATCTTATCATTATTTGGCCAAAGTATTTAAGCTTCAGCTTCTGTATTTGAACTTCCGATGAATACCCTGAATTAATTTAAATATTGACTGATGTGACCTTCTTGTTAAAGGATTCTCATAAGTCTTCTTCAGTACCACAATTTAAAAGCACTGATTCTGCCAAGTCCTGGCACATAGCTGGTGCTTAAATAAGCTCTTAAGCTGCTGCCACATAGTAGATGCTTAAATGCTCATTTTCTTCTTTCTTTCCTTACAACCCTGAAAAATAATCTTCCAGCTTCTCCTTGAAGATCTTTAGTGTTAGAAGGTTTTCCCTTTTCAATGATCCAGCACTAAAGGTTGGATGTTATCTAATTCAATATTTCTCAGAATTAAGTTTTGGGGGGGAGGGCAACTAGGTGGCTCAGTGAATAGAGCCCTACAGTCAGGAGGACCTGAGTTCAAATCTGACCTCAGACACTTAACACTTACCAGCTGTATAACCTTGGACAAGTCACTTAACCCCAATTGCTCTGCCTTTCCCCCTCCAAAAAGGAAAAAAAAAAGAATTAAGTTTGGGGGATGACTCTTGGATGGCTCTTGGACCAGAATCTCAAAATACCCTGTATCAGGCTAATTAGTGCCTGGCACAGTGCCATAGAAGGTATTCACTACATGTGGTGAAATGTATTCAATTAATAGTATCATGACTATCTAAAAATATTTCAATTCCAGCATAAATCTATAATCTTCTTTGGCTACTTAATTAAACAAACTAAACATCTATGTCTATAATTTACTTTGATTATTTAACAGGTCAAAAAAATATCTTTCAGGGAGGCTGATACAGGGGATAAAGATCTGGTCTTAGAGCCTACCTGGCCCCAAGTCCTAGCTCTGGCATATACTATCTATATAATCAAAGCAGTCACTTTAATGGCTCAGTGCCTCAGTCAACTCTTCATTTTAATGAATAAAATATTTTATTAATGTTCTTTTAAAAATATTGATATTACTTCCCAATGACATTCATAACTGCATTCTCAGATCCATCCCCTGGTGATCTGATACCCTTCCTTATTAAAAGAAAAAGACAAGAAAAGAAAAGATAAAAGCATAGTTAAACAAAACAAAATAATATATTGACCACATATGATTCCTCCCATACCTCTACATTGAGAGAAGAGAGGTTCACTTTGTCGTCTGAGGCTATGATTGATCAAGCTTAATGAGGCCATGATTAATGAGAGTTCTGGTGTCTTTCAATCTTTTTTTTTTCCTTTTCATTTCTGTAGCCATTGTAGAAAACATTCTTCTGTTTCTGTTTACCTGAGCAGGGTCTAGCTGTGTTACCACTGGGTGAAAAATTATAAACAGTTTTGTGAATCTTGTAGTATAATTCTAAATTGTCTTCCAATACAATTGGACCTATTCAAAGGTGCATTAGTACGTCTATCTTCCCACAGCACATTTAACATTTGCCATTTTCATTCTGTGGTCATGTTTGTCAATCTAAAGAGTAAGATAAAATCTCAGAAGGACTTTAATCCACATTTGTTTTACCATAGTGATTTGAGATATTCTTTCAAATGACTATTAATCACTTATATCTTCTTTTATGAATGCTTTTTTATTTGATTGAGAATGAATATTGATCTTATAATAACTATTAACATATGCATCCCAATTCCCTATAAATTTTAGATATCAGACCTTTTGTTTTAAAAATATGTGAAATTTTTTTTTCCTCCCTATATACACTCTTCTCTTCTTAATCTGTATTGGTTCAGCTTATTTAAAATATATCATTGAAATGATCAGTTTTATACTTTATGTTCACTTCTATTCCTTGCTTGATTAAGGCTTCTCCCCTCCTTGCCATAGTTGTATAACAAACCTCCTTCCGTTCTCCTTTAATTTCTTTCCTGGTGTTATTAGCTTTTAAATATAGGTCTTGTATCCATTTGGAACTTATTATGGTGTAGAGTATAATATGCTGGTCTAAAATCTAACTTCTGCCAAACCAATTTCCAGTCTTCAAAACTGACCTTATCTGGTCATACCTAGCATGTCCAGTACTAATAAATAAGTTAGAAATTTGTATATGCTTATGAATTTATTGGCTTAGGGACCCCTTCCTAAAAAAAAAAAATTCCTCTACCAATTTACTATGCCATGCTGTGTCTCATGCCAAATGGATATATGTGCTTTATCCCTGATCTTCTTGGAAAGACTTCTAGTTTTACTTCCCCAGACAACTCTCTAAAACTACAAATTGATCAGTGGTTGGAGTTTTCATACTGATAGATTTTTTGACGCCAATGAAATCACAAGCCTAGACATCAAAATAAAGCCACTATCCCTCCATCTTAAAGAAGGTACAGAATTAAATCATTAAAGAGAAAATAGATTTGTGCATACTGTATTGACTTCTTTAGAGAATCCCAAAAATTCAATAAAAAAATCAAAATAATGATTAACTACAAAAGAGTAGCAGCTTGTAAGCCCACAAAAAATATTTCAGCTTGTGAATACAATCCTGTAAAGAGCAGAATTCTAAACCTTGTTTGCAAACCATTTCCAATGTTTATTATTTGTTAAAGAATTTATGCTTCCTTAAGAGTCTTCTTAAGAGGATATTCATGAGTGTGTACTAATGGAATCAATTCAGTCAAACAAACACTCATTACATGTCCTGTATTTACAGAACATTGTGCTAAGCCCTAGGCTCACCAAATAATAGCGATCTAATATATAGTGCTTTAAGTCTTGAACCTAATACTATTTGGTAACAAAGACAACAAAGTTCCTCTAATCTGTGAAACTTTCCTTGACCAAAGAGATCTGAAGTAATTCTCTCTCTTCTCAAATCCAATAGTCCTTATTTCCAAAGTATTTCTTTTTCAGTAGTGATTTACTACTTCATTGATACTTTTTTTTTTCCAGAATTGTTCAGATCACAAAAGGCCTGGATCACTTTGGTGAAATAACACACTTATTTAGGCTCGAGCCTCTGCCCAGAAACAGGGTTAAATCTTGCTACAATGTCTAGGCCAATAGGCTGACATCAACTTTCTCCTTCCAGAAACTTCAATCATAATGTTTCAGAAGGAAGTCTAATTAAGAGACCGCAAAATCAACAAACATATATTCAGCAACCTATATTCCTTCATTTTTCTATAATACCCACTGTATCTTCTGATGTTCTTCATAGTGTCTAAATAATAATAATTACTTATATTTATATAACTTTTCACAGTTAACAAGGTGCTTTTTTCATCTCTAAGGTAGATAGTCAAGAATTATTTTTATAGATGAGAATCATTGCATTCTGTTGGTGTGGTTTTCTCAGGCATAAAGTGCTTATCATGGTCCAGTGCCACAGTTGTTCCATCAATACAGCATCTGTGCCTTTGACTACATTATTCTCTGTTGGAGTTTTCTCCTATCTAGTGCTTTCTATTAGGTGTCCAGGGTGTCAGAGGTTCTCTCAAGTTACTCCAGACCTAGAGTTCTTAATCTTTTTTTGTTTGTTTGTTTGTTTTATGGACACCTTTGGCAATCTAGTGAAGCTAATGGACATTTTATCAGAAATATTATTTTAAATGCATATAATAAAATCCATTAGAAATTATTACAAAAGATATCAATTATATAGAAGCATAGTTATCAAAATAACAATTTAAAAGTTCATGGAGTCCAGATTAGGAACTCTAATTCTACACATTAATAGAAGAAACTTCAGATTTCTGATCTAGTCAGAATTATTCTAGTGAGATCATTAATTATTTATGAATTATTATTAGTTAATTGATATAATACTTAATCATTATTTCTTATTCATAATTAATATTAATTGATTGATCTAGCCAGGTCATTATACTTCCATACAATGACAAGCAAGGAATGGTTTAGACTGATTGCTGTATTTGGAATTAAGAAGCCCTGGATTTTAATTCCACCTTTGATATTTTCTAGCTTTGTGACCATGAACCAGTCTGCTAAGTTTTCTAAGACTCAATTTCCTTCTGTGTAAATGGAGATAATAACAATATGATAACTATAGTAGCAAACTCGTTGGATTTTTAGGAGATTCCAAAGAGATAATAGAAATAAAGCACTTAGAAAACTTTAGTTTGATTTAGCAATGCTCTTTATTATTCCACTGCTCATAGATTTAGCATGGAAGGGTCAGTCTGGAGATTTCCTTCTGTTGAAGATGATCCTTTCTGTTCACATACTTCAGCTACCTCTGGTACACAGACTTACCCAGGAGCCGGGATAACGAATCTTTTCAGAAAAAAAAAAGTCCCTTCCCTTCTTCAGGGCTTAGCTTCTGCAATATGTGTGTGAATAACCCCACACCACAGACTACAGATAAAATAGCCAAAAATCACCTCAGTCCTAGTGTCCTTCTTACCTCTTGATCATACAGTTCTTCTATCACACACTAAACAATAACTACATAGATAAAAACAGGCAAATTTCCCTATTTTATATAGATATAGAAAGAATTTCTGATTTCATGTGAGAACATACTCCACTGTCAAATAAAGGAGTAGATAAATCCTAGAAAGCTAACTCAAGTACGTAGAGTTTAAATTATTTTCCCAGAGTCTGATTTGAAGACAACTCTTCCTAAACACAAGCTCCACTCTTTATGGACCATGTTTTCTCCAATTTCCCCTAAGTAATCCCAATTATTCCAGGTCCCAGTTAAACTGGTTACATCATTTGTATTCATACTGCATATTTTCATTAAGTTGAGACCAATTACCATATTTTATGTAATTTTAACTCTGAATAATATAAATTCAAATACATGTAACTACTTCATGGGATTCATTATTTGTACTGTTTGGGACCTGGGCATATTATTGCTTTGTTGTTGTTACCATTAATAGCATCTCCCATTTCCCAGACAGAGTCTTAGTTCTGCTTTTCTCATTCTATATCCATTCCTACAAAGCTTCCCAAGTTGTTTCCCCCCTTAATTCTTCATGGTTATCGTTTCTTTGTTGTTGTTCTTGAGTCATGTCTGTCCTCTCCTACTTTTGGGGATCCTGTTTTGGGGTTTTCTTGGCAAAGATACTGGAGTGGTTTGTCATTCCTTCTCTAGCTCATTTTACTAATACAGAAACGAAGGTAAACAGGGTTAAGTAACTTGCCTAGGGTCACACAGTTTGTAAGTGTCTGATTCCAGATTTGAACTCAGAAAGATGAGTCTTCCTCACTCCAGTTCCAGAACACTATCTACTGTGCCGTCTAGCTGCCCTTAGGTGAGGTTGCTATCTTCTCGTGTATGATTGCTTTTTCTCCTTACCTATATTGTATCTCAAGATCAGTCTTATACTCCTTTGTACCCACACCCTAGCACAGTGCCTTGCTCAAGAAAGGCACTCAAAATACTGTCCAGTGACCTATCAGTGGGAATTATGTATGCACAAGACCCAGAGCATTGAATATATGTGTGGCCTCAATTTTCTTCTTTGCAAAATGAATAGTATCCTCTTTGGTTGCCTTGGGAACACATAGAATTGATCGAAGCAGTGTGAAAGAGCTCTTTACATTCCTTATCCTGTCCTAATTGAGATTGCATCCATGAAAGAAGTCAGTGGGGGGCAGCAGAGCTCGGGTTTACTGAAACCATTGTCCAGTTGGACATTAGACCTGTGAAGGAATAGTATGGTTCACTAGCCTGAAGGGGTAGGGAGGAGGAAGAGGAGAAGAAGGTCTGGTCCAATGAGGGAGAATTAATGGTGGACTCAGGAGTCTGGTCCAAGAAGACAAAGGACAGAGGCAAGCATTAGCTTTCCAATCCATGAATACAGATGTGGAATGCTTAGTTGAGATGGTCATGACCCAAACTAAGCCAGTAGGACCTGCAGGAGGCAAAACCTGAGAACCAAAGGAAACCTGGATCAAAGTCAGGTCTTGCATTAAGATATCTTTCTAAGCAATTGAGCTAGAGAGATTATAGGTTTGTCCTTACCAGACTAACATGTACTATCTGCACAAGGAAAAGCAAAATGAGAAAATAAATATTTTCAAGCCTTTTTCTCTTTAAAAAATGATGTAAAATTATTACACAAATAATGCTTACTTCCACCAGTACACACAGACACATGTGGGTGGCTCTCCCATGTCTTTTTTGTCTGCTTTAAAGTTCATTGGCTCAACTGCACTCTTGCTAGGATCATGCCATGAAATTCATATGTGAAAGGGTCACTACCAACTTCTGCTCTGCCCAATTTGCTTCAAAATCCAGAGGGGCCTCACTCAATCAAACCACGTCTGTTTATATTTTGAAACTTCATTTCATGCATAAGTGACAGTGCATAAGGAACATTCCTAGTGTCCAAAATATCAAAAATGTTTGACAGGGCTAAAGTCCTTAATAGTTGTTTAGAATCTATGTCAGAAAGAGGACCCTTTAAGGAGAAGAATATGGTATTTCTATTTGCATAAAGACAATAAAACTCTTTCAGAAGCAATTTCCCCATATATAAAAAGTGAGAACATAGCACCTCAGTGGCATAGACATCTGCTACTTAAACAGATGCCACCCTCTAAACTCAATCAAGCAACCCTCTTCTCCAACCAGAGACCCCCAAATTGCACTTGAAACCAAAATTCAATGTGTGGCTAGAGCCTTAAAAGGGGGCTGTGTGAAAAATGATTGCAGTTTTTTTTTTCTTCCAAGCTTCATTATGAATTCACTTTACTTTTATGTATTTTTACCTTAGCAAAGTCTCCTCCATCATCAGCCTCTACAGCAGCACCTCGTTTCCGACTTAATCTCCATGATCTGCAACATCCAATTCCTCCTTTGAAGATTCATCACTGATCAGCATTAGCCCTTCAGCGCCTCAGATAAACAAGAGCTTCTTTGTTTCTTCTTGCAAATGTACTTTAATGACTTCATCCTACATCTCTGTAGCCAGATCAAGGAGAAAAATGAAACTTGGTTTGCCTAAGTATCATGGAGAGGCAAAGAGGGGGCATAGGGGGGATGCCAGTTAAGCAATGCCTACAAAACCTGAGACTGATAAGCCCCTTCAGAAGTGCGGCTTGCACTTCTAAATCAGCAGTTCATGAAAGGCATTAAGAAAAACTATTATCCTACCCTAATGGATGACAGCACAGTTTTATATGTTACACCTTGAAGTAAGCAGGAGGATTTTCAATCACTTGATAACCTTGAAACTGCTAAGGTATCAAATTTTTATCATGAATATTGTGTAAGAGCAGAAATAACTCAGAAAGCTGCCTCTGTGAATAATAATTGGAAGACCACAACATTTTGGCCCAGAAAATGACTGGGAAATGCTGGCTATCTCTGGGCTGACTAACAGGAAATTAAGGCAGGTATTTCAAGTACGTCCATATATGGCTCTTCATCAGTAGGTCATCAAGTCAGAATGTATTGGATGTGTAAGATCTAATCTGGTCAGAATGATCACTGAAGAAAACAATTCTAGTTTCTGGTAATTTTCAAAGGAGTAAAAGGAGATCAAGGTAGCCTGGCTGAGGTTGGGAAGAACTGGTTTCCAATCTGGCCTTATATATTTGCTAGCTATGTGACCCTGGACAAGTCACTGAACTTCTAAGAACGTCAAACCAATGGCCCTATCCAGGATAGTGGGTCATAATCTGTGTCTGGGGGTGAGTTTCGTACTCATAAATAATCACTGTGGACAAGTCGTTTAACCTCCCAAGGCCTCAGTTTTTCTATCTATAAAATGAGTGAATTGGGTTAGATCACTTCAAAGGTCTCTCCCAGTAAAAAATCTTTGATTTTATGATTCTATGCTCCTGGAAGGGAAGAGAAATCCTAAGTTTTAAAAAAAGCAAAACTAAGTGAAACATGCCAAATAAATCAATCATAACAATAAGAATGAGACCTTTGAGTTTTATAAAGAGACTTGAATGAACACCTTTAAGTGCTTTCCCGTCTATTATCTCATTGCAGCTCAGGACAAGTCTGGGATGTGTTTGGCAAATGAGGATTTACCATGTGTGATGGATATTTAGATCAATTGCATCAGGAAAAAGTGGTCAAAAATTAAATAGTAAATGAAGAATGTGAATCTTACTCTATGAAGGAAAAGCCCCCTGTTTAGTTTTTGTTTGTTCATTTTTTTTGTTTTGTTTTGTTTTGTGTTTGTTTTAAAGAGATTCCAGTTTTGTTTAGAAACATTGCCACCATATCCACTGTATTTTCATCTTGTCGCATTTTCAGGTGACAGAGTCTGTGAAGAACACTCGACAGCCATGTGAAAACTCAATGTCTGAAGTGATTCATCATCATGTCAGATGGTCCAGCACTTTGTCACAATGACTGACAATGGAGGAAACTTGGAAATAATACAAAGATTCTCCTGTCCCTGATAGTGCCGGCATTGTGATTAGAGAAGAAAGCTCAGTGCCTGTGAGGAGAATCTTAATTTCTTCCCCAAAAATAATTTTGACATTTATCCCCTCTGTAGGTCAAACCCTGCTTTGCATTTCCTATCTTGCTTTACTCACAGGAAGACCTTTTCAAGTCAGGTATTTCAGTTCCAAATAGCTTTGGGAGTTCTGTTAGGAGAAATCACAATATACCCACCCAGAGTATGGAGTAGGCCAAACATCTTTTCAATGATGCATCAACTCATCATAGCTGTTGTTATGGGATACCCCTACAAGCAGCTGAAAAGTGAAAAAAAGTCCATCAACCAATATTCCTGACATTTATGCAGTGCTTTAAAGTTATCTCATTCATGCTTCACAACAAATCTGTTCATTTTATTTTATTATATTATATATAATTATATTATATTATATATAATATGTAATCATTTATATTATATTATTTTGCCAATTTTATAGATGAGGGAACTAAGGCTCAGATATGAGGGGGGACTGACTTGCCCCTAAGTTACCTAACTAGGAAGTATCAAAAGTGGAATGAGAATCCCAAGTTTTCATTGCTCTCCAAGCAGGTCCAGTTGTCTAATCTATGCCACTTCTCATTTAGTTTGAGCAATAGACTGCCCCACTGAGATTATTGCTCATCCCTGCCCTCAACTGAGTGCCTAGAATTCATTCATTGCCAACCTTTGATCACAGATCACATCTGGTAGTGAATAAACTCAGAATTGACACCCTTGGAATAATTGATTGGAAAGAGAACTAGGGAATTCAGACCAAAACAAGCTACAACTTTAATAAATGTCATGTAACCCAAATCTTCAATAAAGAAAGACATCCCAGACCTAGAGCAGCAAACTATGTGTGAGGAAATGTTCTCTCTTTCTCTCTCTCTCTCTCTCTCTCTCTCTCTCTCTCTCTCTCTCTCTCTCTCTCTCTCTCTCTCTCTCTCTCTCTCTCTCTCTCTCTGTCTCTTTCTCTCTCAGTGATAGAGGGCATGGTCCAGATTCTTCCAGAAAATATTCAGACTTTTGTCTGAATGAAACCTTTACTTTTATATTTTTCTGAGTATAGTGAAAAAAGAATGATTTGTGATCTCCAAGTCCTAGAAACTCTTATTTAGAGGGCTGCTATCATGGAAAGGATTAGCTTAATATGATTTATAGATGTTAGGTTGCACCTAAGCCTTTAAACAGTTGATGAAACAAGTAGTTGCCTACTTATATAGGGATCAAGAAAGACTTCAAAGCCTATAAATGTTTTCTACTTAATAATGCTTGAGATTGGTATAATAAGGGGTGAAAAATGTTAATTCTACAGTTTGGGATAGGGTAGATAATACAGATACCATTTTAAAAAGAGACACAGTAACAAAGATGGACAGGAAGGAAGAAACGACACTAGATCCTTCCCTGTGAGTAGGTTTTGAAAGGAGCTGGAGATCAGAGAAAGCCATGATAACTAGAAGTGAGGATGTGTGGAGGGGAAGAATGGAGAGGAAATGGGATCAAAAAGTGAAGCCTAGAATATGTGACTGTTAGGATTAAAGGGCCGAGGTACCTTTTCACTGGGGGACCCCTCTACCATGGATGTAGTCTGGACTGGATTCTGTCCTGGAGAAGTCTGGGTTCCAAAGAAAGGGGTGAGACTCCTTTTTATCAAACAGCTCAACTTGTTACCTCTCTGCCCTGGTTCTCCAGGGACTACTTAAACTTTAAGTCTGACTTGTAAGCCAAAAGCTGAAATTTTTTTTAAAAGAATTTTATTAAGTTGGTTCAGCAGAGGAGAGAGCTAGAAAAAGAGGTAAGTTTCTCTGTTAAAATCTCTTTAAGGTTTGTTTTAATGTTCAAACAAGAGCATAAGGACAAGCAGCTGGGTGATCTATACATAGAAGTTGGATGGTTTCCAGAAAATTGAAATTTCCAAGTAAGGTTGCTTGAGATGTATATCAGCAGCTAAGTATAAACAGTTAATAAAATTTGGGCTAAGCCAAAACACAAGCTATTGGGGACCACAAAATAAAAACTTTTTTCCCCCTGTGAACCCATGATATAGGCGAGTAGATTCAAGACAAGACATTGGCAGGATCTAAGCACTCCTTAAAGTCAGTTTCTCTTAAGGGTCTCTAAAATCAGCATGACTACAGTTTCGGGTTAGAGCTAGGGGTGGTGAACCAGTGGCCTCAAGGTCGCATGTGGCCTTCTAGGTCCTTGGGCTTAGTCTTTTGACTGAATTCAAGTTTTACAGGAGAAATCCTTTTATTAAGGGGATTTTCTCTGTGAAGTTCGGATTCAGTGAAAGGACCATATTTGAGGACCTAGAGGGCTACATGTAACCTCGAGGCCACAGGCTCTACATCCCTATAGGACAATTTCTAACCATGTAAAGCTAGATTCCAGAAATAGTAATAGACAATAAAGTTTCCCCCACAGGCTCATATCTGGGGTCTCCTCAAAATGAGAGAATAGAAAGGTCTCTAACATACAATAGGAATCAGTGTGCAACAGTTATTTATTGCACACATACATAAGAAATGTTAAACATGAAACAAGTAGGCATTGATAGACAAAATAACAACTGTCATACAAAGTATTTCTGTATCATGGTAGGAAGTTGAGACAAATCTCATTGGAACATTTCGAGATTACTGAATAGGCATTGTTACATTTCACCTTGGCTCTGCACTGTCCATTCTCAAAGTTCTTGTCTAGCTGCCAGCCAAACTAGGGTTTGGACACCTCTCTTGTTAGTAATCCTCTTCTCTGATACAGGAACTTCCCCTGCCTCCAGTCAGCTTCTCCTACTTATTGGTCACCGGAATTCCAATATCTCAAACTTATACAGAGTTAGCTCTAAACATAAATATGTCCCAACGCAAGCTGTGTGTGTGTGTATATATATATATGTTTGTTTGTTTATCTCAAGGGGGTAAACACAAAGTAGAAGAAGCAGAGACCATAACTGAGCTTGCTTATCTAAGTACCAGCACTGATTTCTACATGGGAGTCATATCCATGCTTCTGGTTTGAAGATCTTCCTTTCCCATCTTCCCATGTGAAAAATCTCAGTCATATGAGGCTACCTGGTGGGGTGAAGGAACTAAAAACAGTCCCTAACCTCAAAAAGCTTTCATTCTATTTTCACTGCTTCTCTAGGCTAAATAGTCCTATATCCTTAATTTGTTTCTGCTGTGCTTAGTTGGCCCCTGCTAGTTAGCCTACAGTTTGTCCAGGTTTATAGTACTATGATATTACTCCTGTTCTTTCTCCAATAGCAAACACCAGTACTTGGTTCACTAACATACTCCTTGATTTCTCAGTAACTTTGGATGTCCTCTCACTACTAGCAGCTTGTGACACACATTCGCCTTTTATAGAGAAAATTGGAAGTGCTTCCTTTTTCTCAGTCACTTTTCCTACTCATTGAATAATAATATTAACAATAAGAATTTAAAAGTTTGCATTTATATAGTATTTTAAGGTTTGGAAAGTATTTACATCTAAAGAAAAACAGCTAGGTTTATTGTGCACACCAGATGGGTTATGTTGCTGGTCGATATGCATAATAACTATAGGAATAACTACATGACTAGAGAAGGATGACCTTGCTGCCTTAGCTTAACTTTTGTTCTGGCTCAAATTCATTTGCATACTAAGTCAAAAATATATTAAGAATTTCTAGTGCTATCATATAGTTGTTTGAGAAAGAAGAGTCATCTACCACAGATATAAAAGTTTTTTTAAAAAAGTTTAGTATTTAGCCTGCTTGGCTTTTGTTAGCTAGATAAAGCAACTATGTGGAAGAAGCTATCAAGCTATTCCTGTCACAGAGACGTTTCCTAACCCCCATGCTATAGTAGGTTAGGACACCAGCAAATGTCTCTGAAAAGATGAAATCCAGAATTTAGCAATAAGGAATAATACTCAGTGGAGACTATATACCAAACCACAAGATCATTTGAGACCAATTAGGAAGTGTTCAACAGAGATTATCTCACCCACACATTGCCAAGAGACAACTAAAGGTGAGCAAGACACTGCCTAGATGGGATTATACACACAGCAACAGCTAACAATGCCCACTGGACAGAGCAACATGCTTGTAGATTAGGAGAAATGTCAACAGAACAATTGATATAGTTTTTATATGCTTATGATATAGGCTTATTTTATATGCTTATGATAAATAATGAAACATAGTACCATTATTCCTGGACAGGCCAGCATGCCTCCCAAAGAGGCTGGTCTACACTTCTGGAGGAATTAGAGGAGAAGACAGGTGCTCTATGGCAATAAACCCTGTGGGTAATCCTGAGTATATGAGAGTGGTCATGTTGTGTGATAGAGGTTGGCAAAAAACCCTGAGACATGAGGCACATAGACTGTGGTCCTGAACTATAGAAGGTGGAAAGCAAACTCTCCCTGTTGGTCAATACCTCGAGAAAAAGATTCAATTGTCTTGCCCTCCTTATGTCTCTGCAGAGATGAGTTTCTTCAGGAAGAGTCTGGTATCTTAGTAGGGGAATATGGAAAGAATGTGAAGTAAAGATATTGCAGATAAAAGAGTTTCTTAGCAATAGAGTGAGAATTCCAGAGGATCAAAAAGAGGAGGATAGGGATAGAAGAATAGAAGAACTAGTCTGGAGGTGAAGTTAGTACTAGAGAGACATTAGGAGGAGAGGATTTGTGCCTCTGCAGCTGTTGAATGAAGTATTACAAGGACAGGAATGTGAGCTAGGAAGTTGCCCCTCTCTACTGATATAGTCTCGGGAAAATTTAAAACTGATTCTACTGTCCTGACTCTCAGTCTAATGTTTTTCCTATCATATAATGAATGCAGAATCTCACAAATTCATAGGCAGACCAATAGCCAATTTTAAAGATGTTTTTCTTTGGAAGCATTGAGATATTGCTGAAGAAAGGGAGAAATGTTAGGAAATCTAGATTCCATTTTAACTTTGACACCAATTTCTGTGCAAATTGTACCTGAATGAATGCCCTTTAATAAATGAGGTGAAGATCTCAAATATTAATGAAGTTAATTATAAATTCTAGGTCTCTGTTTTATCATCTATAAAATTAGAGTGTTGGATTAAATCATCTCAAAAGGCCAGTCCAGTTCTAAAATTGTGTCAACCAAATAGTTTAATAACCTGCCCTAGAATTTTACTGAGGATGGATGATAAGTTTATCAGTCAATATTTTATATCACTGATTGTTCCTGTTTTGAAAAATAAGACATGTAACCATTTTCAATCTTCTGGTCCTCTCCCATTCTCTTTGATTTCTCAAAGATTATTCACAATAGCTCTGTGATAGCATCTGGAAATTTCTTCAGCATTTGCTATAATATAATTCATCTGTGTCTTTTACACACACACACACACACACACACACACACACACACACACGTGTTCATTTCTAGTCAAGTTTCTGAGTTCTAATTCCACTTCATCAACTGCCTAGTGGACATGTTGAATGGAATGTGCCAGAATTATCTCTAACTCAAAACAAAACTCATTATCCTTCTCCCAAAGCCCATCCATCTCCTGAATATATCTGTTTCTCTTGAGGATGTTACCATCCTCCAAGTCACTCAGGTTCAAAACTTTGGTGATATCCTCAAATCTCCACTCTTGCTCATATAACTAATCACTTCCTAAATTTTGACAGTTCTACTTTGAGGATGTCTCTCTCATTCTTCTTCTTTTTTTCCACTCACACTGATAACATCTATTGTAATAGGTTCCTAAATAGCCTCTCTGATTTGAATCTCTTCCCAGTTGAATCCATCCTCCTCTATACAATCTCCAAAGTGATTTTCCTAAAGCTTATTATTCCCCCATACAGTTAATAAATTCCAGTGCTTCACTATTAATGATCTGTAGGAACAAATATAAACTCCTCTACTTCTCAAGTTTTTCACAACCTGGCTGTGACCTATCTTTCTAACTTTTATTATACTTTATACCCCTTCTACACTCTATGGGCCAGGTCGTCTAACTGCTTCTCATATACAACACTCCATTTCCCATATATATACATTGGACAGTACTGACTGTCTTCCCTGTCAGGAAGGCATTGAATTCTCATTTCAGTCTCTTAAAATATCTAATTTCCTTCCAGACTCATTTCAAGTGCTACCTTCTATATGAGACCTTTGCTGATTCTCCTAGAATTAGAATATCTGCCCAAACCCAAACCATCATGTATATTTTTTGTATATGTATATAATGTATGTAAACATTATCTCCCCTGATAGAATATGAAGTCTTTGAGATTAGGGCTTTTACTTTTATCTTGGTATGTTTAGTGCCCAGAAGAATGCCTGGCACATTGGGAAGAGGATAGGAATAGGGCTTGGACATGCAATTTCACCAACATAGGAAATTCCTTCTACCAATAAAATTTAGTGCCTTATCTGCAACTTATAGTCTTAGAGAGTTGCTTATACCACTGAAAGAGTAGGTGACTTACCCAAGGTTGCATAACCAACGTATGTCAGAAGTGGGTCTTGAACTCAGGCCTTCTTGACTTTGAGGTCTCCTCTCTATGAATTAAGTTACATTGACTCAGCCTGGCATGTAGTAGGCACTTAAGAGATCAATCTATTGACTGATGATTTGCTTGACTTTATCCTTCTAATTTATAGACTATTCTTTCTTTTTACTGAGCAAAGTGAATTAGGAGTTTTGTCATCTCACCATTGTCTAGTAACATTACACTGTCTTCCTCCTAGCAATAGATCTTTCCTTTTGGCTTCTTGCTATAAACATTGGTTCATTGCATAGGTGACCTCACAATACCTTTCGTTTCTATGTCAATAAATTATGATTGTGTAAAGTCCTTGTAAGTTTGAGCTGTGTTTCTCAACTTTGAATCCAGAAACAAGTAGGGAAGTCTAATTTACTATTTCTCTAACCAAAACATTATCTTTCCTTTCCATACTGCCTACATACCAGAATTATAGGAAATTTTGCATGTCCTGATTCTGCACTCACAATTTCTTAACATTTTCTCCCCTCCTCTTTTTTTCTGGTGGAAATTTTAATGGTCTGACGAGACTAGATTCTAATATTACATATCAGATGATCCGATAATGTTACATATTAATAATGAAGGAATTGTCCTCTGATTTGAATGACCTAAAGGCAGCTTGTTTTACTAAGGCCTGCCGAAACACGGATGCAGTTTTCATCTTTGACTTAAAATATCCTCACCAAATCAGTTTCTGCTTCTTTCTTTGCCATTAGAAAATTTAGAAAGTTGTGCACCAATTCTTCTCAGTCTCATGTTGCATCTTGTGTATTATTTAAAAGTAATTTTAAATTCCTATACATGGCAATGCATATTGAAACTTTCATTTCACCTCTTGCACCTCGTGTCTGTTCTAGCTAATTCACATCTTTGTTTTGGGGCAAAACTATTAAGCTGCAATATGAAGCTAAGCACAACTGACAAGGAGAGGTATACGTGTCAGCAGTTTTTGCCTGTCAAGAAAGGAGTGCAAAAGTTTTCAAATTCATGTTCTAGATATGAATTATCCTGAGGAATGTACAGTAGGCTGTTTCAGTAAACTTCAGAGGAAATCAGAAATGTATTCCTGATGAAAATAAACAACCCAATAGCATCGCACTCTCAAAGAAAAAAAAAAAGGGTGATACCTGCTTATCATTTCATAAGCAAAGGAAAAATGAGGCCTTGTTTTGGAGAAATATTTCCCCAAGTCCTGTACAGAGGAGGGAAATCAATCCTTGGCTTCATATATTTGGCTGGAAATTTTATCTTTGTTAGGATTTGCCAGATGACCCAATGGTGGAATTGACCAGAAACTCATTGGGAACAGTTGTTTTTGATTCTATCCTACTTGATATACTCAACAATAGCAGGAATAAATGCAGTCAAGACAAATGAGAAACTACCCAGAGATAGAAAATTATTGGACTGGTATCATAGATCAAGAAGGGTTTGCATTAGTCAGCCCAGAACCCAACTGTGGATGAATATTCACGAGTGATACCAGAGTGGAAGAGATCAGAGAAGATGTCTCACTGGGTGTGGGAGGTAGGAACCCATCCAGCACCTCAGAAGATGCAGCAGAACTCAAAAGGACATTAATTAATCAGAGAATATGACCAAAATATAGAAGGAATTTGGAGAAAACAAGAGCAGAGTAACTTAACCTTGAGAGGACAAAGGGAATGTACCAAAGAAATACGAGTTTCAAATAACTTGTAAAATCAATCAAGATAATTATGAAAAATTAAATAAATTATTTATATGATATGTAGCCCCAATATATAATTAATTGATATTTCATTTTTCATCTTATTCAGTCTGGATATTATATGATTAGAGGTAGGGGCTAGAGTTCCTATGTCATTGATATAGAGCACTCCAAGATGGGGAAATTCTCGTTACCAACACAGGTAAGCACATTCTGTCTAATTTATCTTTTAGAGAGCTGTCCAGAGCACTGAGAAGTTAAGTGACTTGTTGAAGGTCACATAGTCTACATGTGTCAGAGGCATCACTTGAACACAGATCTTGGCTTCAAGGTCAAGTCTATACTATACCATACTATTTCTCATATCTTTGTAGCAAACCTCTATGAATTCACTATTCCAACTTCCACAAACAATAGTAATTTGGGTCCCCAGAAAGCAATGGACACTTCTCAGAGTCCTAGGGGCAACCCTGAGAGATTGTGGTTTAGCTAGAGAGAATAGCACTTACATAGCATTTTAAGGTAGGTAGATAAAGCACTTTACATTTCTTAACTCCTTTAAATCTCACGAGAGTGGTGTTATTATCATCCCAATTTTACAGAAGAGGAAACTGAGAGAAAGTTAAGTGACTCGTAGGCCTCATGTCATGCAGCTAGTGAGTGTCTGAAGCAGGGTTTGAATTCTGATGTCCCTGACTCCAAATACAATGGTCTATCCACTGTACCATCTAGCTGCCTTATGGTAATGTCATTTCACCATCCTCCATCCAATGTGTTACTCAAAAATCATTTAATCAATTGATCTCTCCCAAATAATTTAACCAATTGATACAAATTAAAGAATACATATGGATAAGGAATAGAAAAGATGGAAGAAAAAAAAAAACTTTACTTCAAAAGGGATGCACTCTCCACTCGGCACACACTTGGTTCCTGAAAAGAGTGGGTTCAAACCTAAAGTGGTAGGTACAAAACCACCCCACCCAACCCAGCATATAATAATACTTCCTGCCAACTGAGAGTCCTTTTCTCTGACCAAGTTCATTTCTGGGTGTGATATAGCCAATGGATGAGTTATTCCTTTGCTCAAATGCACTACTGCCACCAGTCTGGGGATCTCTCATGGCTTTTCCTACCTTTCAAAGCACTTGAGGGCATAATTAGTTCCGTTTTCTCTCTGGATATCCATTCATGTAGGAACAGGCATTATGTGCTTAGCAGCACATGGTAGCTAGGTGGGGAGCTAAGGCAGTCAAAGTCACTCTCTCCTCATGGTGGTCCACAGCAACCCTACATCCCTAAAAGACAACCAGGGAAAATTACAGCACAAAAAGACCAAGGAAAGGGAGTATTGATTCTTTTGATGAGAATTCAGTTTTGGCTCTGTTGTTAGTCTTTCTGCTGTAAAGTCAGGTTGAAAATTATTTCTTAGCAAATAGCACCAGTCCTTCAGTCACTTATGGCTAGAAAGTGGCACTCAAAGTACTACGTGTTGGATTGGCAGTAAGCAAAGTATATGATGTATTCTCTCTTTAACCCCCTGAGGGGGTTAAGAATGGGCCCTCACTGGCAAGTGCCCTCTCATACTTTGTATATATTTTGTATGTTTCCATGTGTTTATATGGTGTCTCCTGTGATAGTGTATGCCCTCCTTCAGGGCAGTGACTGTTTCATTTATATCTGTGCATTCTCAGAGTTTAGCACAGTGCTTGGTACAGAATATGTACCTAATACACGCTTTTTTATTGATTGTTAAATTGAAAGAACACTAAATTTAGCCTAATGTTTGCAAGTGTAAAATAACAATTAGAAAACATAGAGTGCTAGTAACATTTTTATTTTTAATCCAATCACTTTTGAAAATCAAAATGTGTTTTTATTAGAATTATTAGTGCATCTAATTGACAGTGAATGATACCAGTGATTGAATTTCATAAGTCTTGAACTTTACAACAGGGATTCAGGCTTAGTTAATAATTTGACAATCTGATCTGCACCCTGGCATTTGCAATCAAGGCAGATGGCCTTACTAAAATCCCTAAATCATTACCTTCACCGTACAGAAATGATATTTCAATACTCAAGGATCTATAATTAGGGTGATATAAGTAATATAAAGTAAATGGCAGCCTTTCTATAACTTAACTAATACATCTCAAGAGTTTTCATGGCCAAAAAGATAAAGCCATCCCCCAGTGATAAACCAAGTGATGAATGTCTCTTAATTTACCTAGATTAGTCCTCAGAAAAATAAATACACAGCTTATCACCAGAACTGTACTTGAAATTTTGGGTTGTTTTGAGTTTTGGGGGGGGAAGGAGGTTGGGTTTGGGTTATTGCTGGTTTTTTGTTTCTTTTTGGATTGTTTTGTTTTGTTTTAGGAGGGTATGTAGGATGTATCTGAGTTTGTAGGTTGTCAGAGAGGCAAGACTTTTATGCCTCACTGAACAGTAAAGGGACCCAGGAAAAGTTCAAGTTTTATGTGGCATTTGAAGGCTTTCTTTTTCACACCAATCAGTGCCTTTAAATCCATATTCCTAAAGTAAAAATATCAAAAGGGGTCTTTCTTCATAGCATACTGGAAGATCAGCAGAGCACTAGCATAATTTTCTAACTCTCTTTTCCTAGGACCTTGTCCTTCCCAGTAGGGCTCCATCTTACCCAGTGCCAGAGCACAGAGTACTGCAGGGCCAATGATTTTTCCCCCACGTTGTAGACTTCACTGTATGCATCTGCCTAAGACAGTTGTAGTAAATAGAGTAGATAGTGATTCACCAGTCATGGTTTTAGGAATTCCAGTTAAAGAAGAGGCACTAAATACTACTCTTCTCCTAGGTTGTTGATACTTGAAATCCTGCAACTAAACATTTATTCCTTTGGTTTAAAGCTTATTCTTTTGTTGTTGTTGTTTACTTAGAGAAAATGCAAATTTCCAGGTGGCTAGATGGCCCAGTGAATAGAGCCCTGGAGTCAGGAGGATCTGAGTTCAAATCCAACCTCAGACACTTAACACTTAGTAGCCATGTCACCTTAGGCAAGTCACCTGACCCCAACTGCCATGAATTCCCCTCTCCAAAAAGCAAAAAAGAAAAAAATTATACTTTAAAAAAATTAAAAAAAAAAGAAAATGCAGGTTTCCCTGGAAGAAGCAAAATATTAGGCCTTATCACTGTTTACACTTTAATATGAATGAGTCTGTCATTCCCTAAAAGTGGTTTCCTGAGAACAGAAGCCAAGGGCAACATTGGTTTAGAAAATGTATTTGTTTATAAAATCTGATAGATGGTAGAAGTTCATGAGCAACATGACCTCATAAAATTCCAAGAAGCAGTGGAAGGAAAACAAGTTTAAAGAAAGCTTGGCTACAGACTCAACTATGAAAAGTTATCCCAAAGGTGTTGAAAAACGAAGCTGGAAGTACAATATACAAAAGATAGAAAAGATCTGTCAAGATTTTTGTAATAAACTTTTTTCCCCTGTAAAGGATAGTAGAACCACTGCATCATAAATATGGATGTGATTGATGAGGAAGTGGAAATAGTATTGAAGAAAATAAAAATGAATAAACAGCTGGATTAGGTAGAGGGTATCACAGCTGATAGACTGGTCTGGGCAGTCTGCTTTGGTAAGGGACAGTTACTGATGAAGAAGAGTACCAGGTTTCTGGACCATGGCTTCCATATAGGACAGGTAGTCCACTCTGATACTGGACAGTTCCCTCCAGGCTGGGTCAAGCAGGTAGCTCTACCACTTGCCAATGGCTGCTGGACAACTGCTACCAGGCAGGGTAGGGTAAACTACTCAGTTCTACAAAATTATCTCCTAGGCTTACTTTTTAAAGGACAACTGTAATGATACTGGGATTTGAAGATCTTCCATGCCCCTTGAACTTGCTGACATAGCAGGAAGGGGTAGAGCAAGAGAAAGCCAGAACCAAGCTAGTGTCCATGCCTGGTGACTGGAAACAGCGGTAGAGGCAGCAGCTGTGGTTGTGGTGAGAACTCCTTTTTCTTTGAGCCTGCCAGAATCTCTGCTAAGTACTCCTGCTGAGGACTAGCAGGGACGGGAACTGCTGGGGGCCAGAGCTGCTGGGAGCAAGCTGCCTGGATGCTGAGCAGTTGTCGTGAGTGAGGAGAGGAGGATCTTTGCCTGAGGTAGCCTGTCCTGTTTTGAAGGCTTGAGAATGTGGGTGTTTACTACTTTAACTACATGTGCCAACTTCATAACTACTGTGTTGGCTTTGACTTTCTGGTTTGGGGACTCAGTTTTCTGGTATTTAAATAAATGATCTAGCCATATTTCTCATGTAGAGAGCCTGTTACATTTTGTGATTAATAACCATATCAGCATACTTATAGTTACTGTAGGCATTGTGAATGCTGCATTGCTGATACAACAACTAAAGTCTTTTTTTTTCTACCTTCAGACACAGGCTAAGGGAGAGTACACTTTCTTCGGCTGGAATGCTATAAAACTCTTTCAGCTAGGACAATGAACTTTAGAATTAGCAGAAGTCCTCCCCTTTAAATCCTAAAGCCTTAGCTCTGGAATGAGTAAACTTCTTGGTGCAGGAAAGGGGAGATTTGCTTCTCCTCTTCAACCTGATGTTCCTGCTCAAATGCCCTTTCTCTCAATAAACGCTTCCCTGTTCTTTTAAGGCAGTAGTTTTCAAATTGTTGTCTAGGGACACCTGAGGGGTTCCTGAGACATTTTTGGGAGGTTCCCAAGGTCAAAACTATTTTCAAAGCATTACTAAGGTGTTTTAATTTCTAATATAGTAAATATTGATAGATATAACTCACATAAACAAAAGCTTCTGACAGGTGATGGATCTTTGATAGGTTTTAAGAGTATAAATTAAGTTTAAGAAGGCCTAATTTCCCATGATCAGAATTTTTCACCTCCCTTACTACACTGGTCATCTAATGTAAATAAATAGAAATGGACTATTGTGTAAATGCAGTCTATGTCCTGGAGACGTTGTTCATTGTTTTACTGGCCTCTTCATATCCAAGTAAGATATTTGAGCTTTTTGCCCTTTCTAGGGACTGGAATGTCTACTTCACATCTTACAGCTTCTTCATTACTTTTCCATGTCTCTTTCCTTTTACTCCCTGGAATCTTTCTACTTTTGCCTAAGTCACAGCTGAGCATTTCCCTTACAAGTATATATAACTTGTATAGATACCCTTTAAGTAGAAAATGAGCTGGGACAAGAATTGAATGGCAGGAGAAGAGTGGGCTGGATTTGATAGGAATTGCAAAATGCTTCTTCCAGAAATGAATTTTAATATCCTTTTAATATCCATGTTCTCCAGGTGGTGTTGTATGATTGAGACTTATGGAAGGCCAAAGTCTGAAAAATTGAAGCTGAAGATCACTCAAAGATCAACTGAAAGGCAGGTGGTAGGCATTAGTAGATTACAGGAAAGGCAATGTAAAAGATAAAATCAGAACCAATCTATGACTGGGGGAAAATTATGAACTAGTGACATAACAACAAAAAGTATGATTGATTTACACTCCACATGTTGCAATGGTATTCATTCAATGTCAAGAAAACATAACAGAAGGGCCCCAGAGCATTGACAAGACTCCTGAAGCTAACATATAAAAGAAGCAAATGAATATTGAACAAGACAGGGTAATGTGGTTGGGTTGCAACATACATTATTGGAAACAATATTCTCATTATATCTATTGGAGTATCAAATAATAATTTTTGATAGGAGGGAGAAGAAAGCAGGAGGGTAGTGAGCGTCTGAGGGGTGTAGGTTATTGTAAAAATCTGTTACATTGACAAATCCCCTGTAATCTTAAATCCTCATCATTTGCCTCTTTGCAGCATTTGCTGCTTTTGAACACACTTTGCTCCTTTGTGCTCCCTCCTCTCTGGGTTGTTGTAACACTACTCTCTCTTGATTCTGTCTTATTGTTCCTTTTTCTCCTTTGCCAAATCTTCATCTGTGTCACTCTCACGAACCGAGGTTCTGTCCTTGGCCCCCCTTCTCTTTTCTTGCTAAACTCTCTAAATTGATATCATCAGCTCCCATGGGTTTAGCTATCATTTCTGTAACTAATGTTTCCAAGTCTAAGTATCTAGCCCTAGCCTCTCCCCTGAGCTCTAGTCTCACATCATAAATTGCCTATTGTATATTTCAAAATGGATTTCCATAGGTATCTGAAACTCAACATGTCTGAAATAGAACTCATTACATTTCTACTCAACCTCACTTTCATTCCAAATTTTCCTATTACTGTTAAGGTCACCACCATCCTCATAGTCATCTAGGTTCAAAATCTTAATGTCATCAACTTCATACTCTCACTCACCCTGCATAGCCCATCATCTCTATCTCATGTATGCCTTTCTCTCTTTTCACATAGCCACAACCCTAGTTGGGACCCTTATAACCTCTTGTCTTGACTATTTGTTTTTCTCCAATCCAATTCATCCTCTATTCAGCTGCCAAAGTGATTTTTGGAAAGTATAGGTCTCAACTTGTCACCCCTCTGCCCAATAAAACCCTTTCTGTGGCTTCCTATTAACTTTGGCATACAAAATTCTGTACAACCTGGACCCAATCTATTTTTCTGATATTTCATTCTTCTCCTCCAAACACTGTGGTCCACTCATCCTGACCTGCTTGGGATTGCTCCCACACAACACTGTATCTCCTTTCTCCGTGCCTTGAAATGGTCTGCCTTCCAAGTCTGGGATGTTCTTCTTTCTCACGTCCACTCAAACACCACCTTCTGCAGCAGACGTTTCCCTAGCTCCCCAGATGCTAATGCCATTAGGTTTTTACCTATTCTCCATGTATCCTTTCTCTCCATACATGCATACATACACATATATATATATATA
>CM053582.1:252714451-252773260 GCA_028627135.1 Pseudochirops cupreus
TATATATATACATATATTTGAGAAATAAGAATTCTATAATAGGATATCTTTAAGCAAGAAAAAAGATTGCTACTATGCATATTAATAATAATAATTTTGCAAAATGCTACCTTCATTTTTTTGTGGATGCCATGATGATCACAGACATCATTTCAATGATGATCCATTTAAAAAATTTTTTTTAAATGCTAGCAAGTAGATGCACCATTGGTTTTAAATGGAGAGCAATGGCTGGTCTCATTGTGTTTAAATTGCCCATCATTACCATGGCCCTTAATAGGGTTTAAACTGCTAGCCACTGCCAATTCCTTGTGCTTCAAGTGCTTCTCTCAGGAGGCAATCATTTCATCATGGTTGAAAGCTCTGGGGGGGGTCCTTTAGCTTTTAAGGAGGAAGTCACAATGACACAACCTTCATTGTAGGACCTAATATAGACAAATGGCTTTGACAGGATTAGGTATGGAAATAGGATAGTTTTTAATCCTGACTGTAAACTTTGGCTTTCCTAAAATACAAAGTTCCCAGGGTCTCCCTGGAATATACATAAAAGCACTAATCAAATTAAGGGACTGAAAGAAAAAGCACTTGACCATTAAATTAGAAAACCTTGCTGCAGCAAAAGGGGAACTGGAGGCAGATCTTGATGAGAACAATTCTGCATCAATTTCTAATCTCAATGGAATGGAAAAACTATAAGCACCGGAAAGCATGCATGCATTTGTACTGGTTAAAAAAAAAAAAAAAGAATGGGGGCAGGGAAAAGGGGAAGTAGGGAGGAGTAGGAGAGTGATTGTGTTTATATGAATGAAATAGGCAGAGAATATAGCCCATTTTAGTCTTCTTACCAATTCAACGGCTCTACCATTAGCTCAGCTTTGGTACTTTGTCTCAATTGTGAAGACTGAATTGACAGCAGTTTATAAATGCAGCCAGAGGCTTTTCCTATACTGTCCAAGTGAAGTGTATAATTAGTCTATGGTCTAGAGAGCACTGAAATTTCTATACTGGTAGCCTGGATTATTTTCTCACTTCTTTAGAAAAACTCAATCATGCCTGTATGGATATCATTGTGCTCTCCAGTGCATTTTCAAATAATTATTCTTTGTTTTGCCAGTCATCAGGTCTGAAAACAGCAAAAGCATTTAGAAGATACAGGAGACATATAATAGCTAAAGTCTAAATTAAGAGAAATGTCCTTACAGGTAAAGTCAATTAGCAAACCTTGAATTCCATTTGTAATTCTATTATAAAAAGTAGTAATATGTTAGTTTGGGTTAAAAAAAAAAACCCATGCATTAACTACATTATCGATAGGAGAAAATATTGACTGATTTGTCAACTCTGAATACCATGTTCTTGAGTTGCTAATGTACTGGTAAATTCTAATCAGATTATCAATCACTGACAAGCACTAATAACTGTAATGAAGCCTAAAGATTTTAATTCAAACAAACTGATAACAGTTGACAACATATGTAAAGAGGACCCTGATGGTGCCTTGACTTAGTGTTTTCTGCTATGGACCTAGGCCTGCATTCCATGTTCTTGCCAACCTATGTGCTAAAATATAACTAAATCTCTTTTGTCCTCAAATTGAAAGTAATCTGTGCATTTTCTGAACAATTGTAGGGAATGTTCCATATAAATTTGCCTTGGGCATGCCAGCACAAGTTCCAATGGGACAACAAGATTTGCTGTTCCTTATGGAGTGGTCCTCGAATTGTCCTCATGAATAATGCTTTTTGCCATTTCCACATTTTACCTCCTGGTCAGGGTTCTCTATTTGCCATGAAGGCTCAAGTTCTTGTTTCAGTATTTTCTCTGCAAGATACTGTACCAAAGTGAGGTAATGCCTTGGTTCAAACAATTCATTTCCCAGCTATAAAAAGTACCTATCAATTCTGGAATCAAAGAATCATTTTGTTTAGTAGCTCAGCATGATCTAGAAACAAATTTAAACCATCTGTAAGAAACAGGGTATTCTTTTTCTAACACTCTGAGCAATGGAGATTTCAACATTTTCTGAATAATTGTCCCTAGTATTGTTCACTTGCACCACAACATGAGTCATTTTATTGAGAGTGAAGGGAGGACAATACAATAGAAAGGACATTGGCTTTGGAGTCAGGAGGGATGAAGAGCTTACCTTAGACATTAGTTGTGTAATGTTGACCAATTCTCTCAGCCTTCTAATGGCCCAGTTTTCTTATCTGTAAAATTGAGATAATAATATGTATATTACCAGTTAATTGACAAATATTTATCAAGTGTTTATTATTCGCCAGGCACTATGCTAGATGTTGGGGTTTCAAAGACAAAATGAAGTAGTCCCTGCCGTCAAGGAGCTTACATTCTAGCTATTTCACAAGGTTATTGTTAGAAAAATGCCTAAAAATCTTAAATCCCTTTAGTAAAATAAGTTTAACTAGCACTGGTTATCAACCAATATGTTTTTATTATGCCAGTACTATCTGCTAGATCCTATGCTAAGCACTGAGATTCCAAATAAAAAAGCAACAATCTTTGCCATTAAGGACTTTACATTAGTGGATACAACATGCACACACATATACATATATACACACAAGTGTGTCATGTACATGTGTGCATGTATACATATATATATACCACACATATATACACACATAGTATGTCTGTGTGTGTGTGTGTGTGTGTGTGTGTGTGTAATTGATACACATAGAGCATGCATTTTCAGTGGGAAAGACATTAGTAACTGAAGTACCTGGGAAAAGGTTTCCTGCAGAAGGTGGCATTTGAACTGCGTCTTGAAGAAAGTCAAGATTCCAAGAGGTAGAAGTGAAGCAGAGCATTACAGTGCAAAAGCCAGTGAAAAGGAGTGGAGATGAAAGATGCATCATCATATGTGAGGAACAATAATAGGTCACTAAGACTAGATCAGGGTCTTTAGTCTGGGGAGAAACAAGGAATTTTCATTTGCATCGGATGAGTTTGACATGTCTATAGGCTGTCCAATTTGAAATGCCCAGTAGGTGACGTCAGACGAGAGCTTAGCGCAGAGACTAGGGTTGGATACATAGATCTGGGAATCATCTGGGGACCATAAAGATGACCATAAAGACCCTTTTGTGACACTCAGTTAATGGGAAAGAGTGTAACATAGTTGAAAGAGGAATTGCTTTGTAGTCAGAGGACCTGGGTTCAAATCTCACCCTCCAATGAGATCATGGACAAGTTACTTAATCTTCCATTGGATTTGTTTTCTTATTTCTAAAATGTAGTGGCTGAATTAGATTGCCTTCTTGCTCCCTTCCAATTCTAGATCTATCATCCTCTATTCCCATGATAGGAATGGAAATGTTGGAAGCAGTAAGGCCAAAAGGAAGAGAATCAAGAGAGAGCAGGGTCAGAAAAGCCCAGAGATAAGAGAGTATTCAGTACTGCAGAAAAGCCAAGGAGGAAGAGGCTTGAGACAAGATCCTTAGATTTGGAAATAAAGAAGTCACTGGTAACTTTGTAAAGAGTACTTTCAGTTAAGTTGTGGGGTCAGAAGTCAGACAGTAAATTAATATTCTTTGAGATCATCAGATGGAGTGATTTCAGTTGTTCCAAAAAATTAATACTCTTTTGTCACTTACATTCTACTCTGATGCTTCAATGTGACATGGAGGTGAGTTTAGTTTCCCAAAGGCAGGCAGAAGATAAGCTCTGACAGCTCCTACTAAGCTGGAAAATTTTCCAGTATAAATAGGCCTCATGATAGCCTGCCAACATGGGACCAACCTAGCTAAGTTTGAATTGACTTCTTTCAGCCCCAGTGACTCATGCCAACTGTCTTAAGTTGTGGAGGGGTTCCCATGTGTGTTGGGTGAAGGAGTAGTACCCCCATTGGTGAGATCACAGTTCCTTGAAGTAAGTATGCCTCTTCCTACAGTGTGCGATCTTTAAGAACCGAACAGAAAACAATATACGGCGCTGACATTTTCTTTGGACAGTTTACTAAGTTATGCTACTATACACAGCTTAAGAAATTTAAGAGCCTCCGGCTAAAAGGCTAAAGTGTAACAGGAATGCTTAGGAATTGTTTGTATGCTTGATTTGTTTTACAGTGTTTTTGGTCTTTAGTTTTGATTGGATTGTTTTACTGAAACATGAAGGGCATTTAGAAGGCAAGAAAGTGAATAGGATACATTTGCAACAGTGTGCCCCAAAGCAACATCTTAATGTCAGAAGTAAATTATAACAACTTACATTACTGATGACATCCATTATAATTCAAAACTGAGACAATGGTATCAAGGTTGTTCGTGCTATGATAGAGGAAAGACTTTCCTTCATGCCTTATGTAACCAGGCATTCTGTTCCTCTATGTTACTGTGACATATGAAGACCTTTAGTGATAAGAATGAAACCAACAAACGGGAACGTAAGAAGAAAATGGACATTTTTCTTAGAATGTATTTTAAAAGGTGTTTTTTTTTAATTTTCAGGAGTCATTCAATGCAAATGCAACAATTTTATTGGGAAAACATAGAATATTTTGTATTTAATGCTACATAGTGACTTCCACAGATGCCTTGATGGACTTCTAATGAAAATGTTTACATTGGACCCTATAATGGTGATGATTAATGAATGGCAATAGAGGCAACTAACTTCTTAAAACAAAGAGATGACTAGGAATTTCAAACTTACTTTTCTGCCCCAAAGTTTATTCCCTTAAATACCTGATGGTCCTTATTTCTCCTGACCACCACCTTTGGCATAGAAAGAATGATAGCATTTATTATTATTGTTGTTGTGGCTGTTATTGTTGTTAATCCTTCATTTTTAAGAGGCCCAAGACATCACAGGTGATGTCTTGACTTGTGAATGAATTGGATTTAAGTGAGGCAGAGGCACACAAAGTCATCAGCCTCACTTTCTCTTCCAGTCATCAAAGCCCAGTGGCAAGAAAAAAGTCAACTGGTGATATACCTTAGCAATATTAATACAATAATAGTAGTAACAAGAAAAACTAACATTAATATTTCATTTTAAGATTTACAAAGCATTTTCTTTCCAACATCACTGTAAGGTTAATAGTGAAAGTAATATTCCCATTTTGCAGATGGTTCAGAGAATTGAATTCATTCACAGTCAAATACCTAGTAAGTGTTGGAGACAGAACTTGAACGGAGGTTTCCTGACTTGAAGCCCACAAGAGATATTAAAATCCATGGATCATGAGGGCAAAAGAAGTGAATCAAGCAAAGGGATTGACAGAGCTTACCCTCATTATGAAGGGCTGAGGTTTCCAAAGCAGAAGCCAACGGGGTGTCAAGGACCAGGGTATGATCAGAATACAAAGGATAAAATAAATTTTCTGCCAATGGGTATTCCAATGGCTGTCACCTCTTTCTTACTTACCTTCCCAGCATTTGTGTTCAGCACTTTGGCAGGTCCAGGACCTGACAGGCATAGTGAAAACAGCTGAGTGGACTAATTTGAAAAACCCAAGGAAAATTCTGTGTTAAGTAAAACCTCACCTATTCAACTTGGTTGGTTTCTTTCTGAATACGGCCATGTGGATTTACTCACCATTCACATCCTCACAGATGAATAGGAAGACAAATCCTAATTGAGGTTATGGCTTTAAAAATAAAATATTTGGTAGGATCGATTTGGAACTGCAATCTCAAACTTGCACAAAAAATGAGCCTACCCAATACATTACAACTATTAATATGATTATTTTGTGCTATAAATACACATAAGTTACAATACGTATTTTTGTTAAAGATTGGTTCAAATAGTAATAAAATATCCTTTTTTCATAAATACATGAATGAATGAATATGATAAAAGGAATTGCTGTCTTAAGAGGAGACTTTTTGGAAGTGTTTTAGTGGCATACTCCACTAGGACTCAGGAAAACTGAGGTCTAGGGCTGCCCTCATTCACCAGCTATTTGATCTTAGAGTTTGGGTGCCTAAATTTCCTCCTTTAATCTTTTATCTCTCAGGTTTTTCTTTTGTTTTGGTTTGGTTTTATCTGTCCAATAGTGTTACTCATAATTGTCCTACCATCACATATCTCATAGGGTTGATGTGAGCATATATTGACTTAATATATGAGAAAAGTGGTTTGAAAAGATGCAACTCTTATGTTATGCATGCTTCCCTTCTTTTCTTTCATCTACCCATTCAAAAATATTCAATGGCTCCACATTTTCTACTTATCAGGGTAAAAACTCCTTACCTTGGCATTCAAGGACCTTTACAATCTAAGTCTAATCTTGTTCATCAAATTCAGTTCTCACAATTCCACAATTCGGCAATAGTCAAATTGGTCTTCTTTGCTGTTCTCCAGTATATCATGCTTATTACTACCTCTTTGTCTTTTCACATTCTCTTCTCCATAGCCAAAGTACTCTCCCTCATCCTCTTCATTAATCTAATATTTTCGAAGTCCATCTTACTTCAGTCTTCCCTCCACTATCTGTGCAAATGTTGCTGTGAGGAAATTTGCATGGGCACATTCAGGGAGAAATCAACCAAATTGATTAAGTGAGTAATTACTTACTAAGCATTAAACATGCATAGAAACAAGGCTATTTACCTTTTTAGGTGTTTATTTTGTACCCACAGCAAGACTATATAAGCTCTTGGAGAGCAGAGGATATGTATATCTTATACCTCTTTGCATCACCAAAATGCATAGCACAGTGCCTCACACCAAGGAGGTGATCAAGAAAAAGTTTGTTGAAGATAATGTTGAAATAAAAGAAATAATTAAAGTGAATCTCAAAAGGAGGGTATTATTATTATTATTAGGTTTAATATACAGTAGGCTGAGCCAAGATGGCAGAGCAGCAGAAAGAAATATAACCTAGCTCCCCTAAAATATGTCATCAACAAAGATACAGAAAACACACCAAATTCTGATTGGGAAATACAGGGGGAAAAAAATCACAGTGAGTCATTTTTTTTAGCCTAGGTCAGTTTGGCAAGACAGACAGAAAGGATTCCTTGGAAGGATGGTATCCCCAGTACAAACACTGGGTTTGAGATCTGACTTCTACTACCATGGGGAGAGCATTCCATCATCCAGAGACTGAAATAAGACTGAGATTGGCCACAGGAGCATGAAATTCTAGGACAGGAAGAGATACCAGAAGATCTATGAACTAGTACAGACATACATCATCTAGAAGCACTGTCACTCATGACCCAACTTGAGTAATAGATCCACGGTAGACTGAAGAGGGAAACTGCTCGTAGTGTTGTTGACTTTTTTTTTTTTACCTGGGCTACCAGTCTTTTGTCCAGGGCTAAGCTGGCACTGTCTCCCCTGAAGAAAGTAAACCTTGGGCACAGAACTCTCTAGTCCAAATAGGCTAGGCTGAAGGACATGGAGGCATTTGGAATTGCTGGGTCTGCCACCCACCTCCCCATAGGAGAACTAAAAGGGGACCAGTTGCAGTACCTGCACAACCTCCTTTCCCAAAGGTCACATACCACCCACCAGAGAAGGTTACTCCTTTTATCTTAGTGTCCCCCCCAAAAGGAATTGTCTATTCAAATCTCTCCCTGTTTTAAATCAGGACATGGGACTCCTGGCAAGGTTGAAATGGCATTTTGCAATATGTGACATGTATACTTCCCCAACCAGCTATTTTTATAAATTCTCTGAACCTTCCTGGACCCTTTTTATGGAAAGTCCACCTGACACATTACCAAAATGTGTTTGAATAGATCCCTGGGTTGATGCAATCCAAATTGCCTTTAGCAACTTTAGGACTGTCCGCACCCTTCTGTGTTTCATTTTCCTCTGTATTTTCTTGGGTAAGGTTTTGTCCAACTTGTTCAAGTTGATAATTTCCTTTTTTTTCTTTGAGGTTTTGCTTAATATTTTGAGTCATTCTTTTTTTTTGAGTTTATGTCTTAAACTTTGTCATCCTAATGGCTCTTTATGTTGGGATTCTTCCCCTCCTTCCTCCTCCCCATTCTTCAAATCTACTTATTATTTGATTTTAGACTTCATGGTAAGGCTGGGCTCTTTACACTTCCTGAGGTAATATCTGGGATGAGTTTGTGTTTTCTTGGATTCCTATGGTGCTTTCTCAACATGCTTACCTAAGAAAATAATTTCCTGAAAATTAGAATTGACCAAATAGAAGCTAGTAATTCCTTAAGGCATCAAGAAATATTAAAACAACTATGCCCAAAGGGCTATAAAAAAGTGCATACCCTTTGACCCCACAATACCACCATTGGGGCTGTATCCCAAAGAGATCACAGAAGTGGGAAAAGGACCCACATGTGCAAAAATATTTATAGCAGCTCTTTTTGTGCTGGCAAAGAATTGGAAATCAAAGGGATGCCCATCAATTGGGGAATGGCTAAACAAGTTGTGGTATATGAATGTAATGGAATCTTACTGTGCTATAAGAAATGAGGACCAGACGAACTTCATAATAACCTTGAGAGACTTATATAAACTGATGCTGAGTGAGGAGAGCAGAACGAGGAGAACATTGTACACAATTACAAACACATTGTATCTGTGATGACTGACTTTGATAGACTGGGCTCCTCTCAGCAAAGTAAGATTATAAGACAACTCCAAAAGACTCATGATGGACACATCCAGAGAAAGAACGACAGTCCGAATGCAGATTGAAGCAAACAAGTTGCTCTCTCTCTCTTGCGTTTTACTTTACTTCATTCCTTCTTTCTTGTTGTTCACTCCATTGGTTATAATTCTTCTCTACTACTTGACTAATATTTAATGTGAAGGTATTTGTAGAACCTATATTGGATTGGATGCCACCATGGGTGAGGGGAGGAGAAAAGGGAGAGAAAATTTGAAACTCAAAGGATTGTGGAACTAAATGTTGTAAACTAAAATTAAATAAAAACATTTTTAAAAAATAAAAAAGAAAGATTAAAACAGAGTGAAAAAACTGAAAAATAGGTTCAATGGACAATTCTGATCTAAAGATATCAATATGATAGCAAGGCTACTATTTAAACAGTCAACACAAGTGCATCACAGTCAAATTGACTTGATTGACTGAAATTAAATCATTTAAACTGCTTTATATGTATATGTATTTATATGTATATATATATATGATATATGTATATGTATTATATTTATATATATTATAAAGTAACTATACTTTATTATTAGTTGATCTGATTCCATAAAATATAACCTATGTCAACAAGCATTTATTATCATCATTATTTCTATTCACAAAGTACATTTAAGTTTTAAAAGCACTTTTTCATCTAATCATCTATCATCTGTGAGATAGCAAAGGCAATGATTATGAACTCCATTATATAGATTAGGCAACTGATACTGAGAGAATTTGAATGCTTTCTCAAGGTCAGACAGTTAAGTTGTAAGAGAGTCATGACTAGTAATAAGGTCTCTTAGTAAGGATACAGAGAAATCAACACAATTTATAAGGGAGGATGTGGTTTGTGCACTTACAAAATAACTGAGAAAAAAGTCTCTGCCCTGAAAGCACTGAAAATTTAACTGGGCAAGGCATAAGCAATAGTATAGAAAGTATCAGGTAACACCAGCCTTATTCACTCTGTCCTTCACCTTGCCTGATGGCTGGGAAGGCAGAAATTTGGCTATGAGTGGCAACCATAAGTGAGAGCTAAGGAAGAGAAGAGCCACATTCAAGCTCAAAGACAAAGAGAAAAAAGATAGGACCAGTAACAGCCACATAATTGCCTACTGGGGCTGACTACTGAATCCACTTGATCTGCTTTGAGATATATTAGCTATAGCCTAAATTTGTCTGAGGTTCTCACCAGAAAATAGGCTTCTGAGACCTTGGAAAGCCCCAAGCTTCCTGAGTTTCAAAGCACATTAAATCTCAAGTTCTATTTTCCAGGCTGAGGTAAGATACTGAATCCACTCCTTGCTCATACAAGCCCCAGAATCAATATTTCTTTAGAATTTCTGCCTTGTTTATAATGACCTACTAGAAGAGTGAGTCAAGCATCCCATGGTAATTGTTACGTATTCCTTTCTCTGCTCAATGGGGAAGGGGGGTTAGTGATGGTGGTATCTGATTGGATATATTCTCAAAATCTTGAACCCAGATTGATCCCGTGTCTTGAGGAATTTCTGAGAATTAGAAGAACCAAAAATAATATTCTTGGTAAATATTTTATTATTGTGATATGCATTGCATTTTTTATTAAGTACCTTTGAAAAATCATTTATAAGCTCAGAATAACATTTATATAATATTCAAAAATTTATATCTGTTTCTATTAAGAGGTGATACCATTATGCCAAAGTCATGTGACTAGGGCTTTTGAAATACATTCAGGTCAAAAAAAAAGAAGCACAGTTTACCGATATTGGGGACTAGGGGCAAAGTGTGATTGGGTAAATCCATAAATCCTCTTGATAATAGGTTACTGCTATCCTGTGGAGATCGGTGGCACTGAGAGATAGAAAATCACTGACTCTGGTTGCCACACAGACTGTGACACTCAGCATTTCTGCTTCAGTGGGGCATGTGCAAACTACCAGCATGAATGTGGGAATTTTCTGAGTGGCTATCAGTGTTAGCTGGTAATTAAAGTTGAATAGAGGAATGAGATCCAAATAGCATACTCACTCAGCCTGATAATACTGTAGAAGACATTATTCTAATAGTTAGGATGTAACCCTTGTGTCAGAAATTTCCTCCAATGCACAAATGAACTAAGTACATATTGAGAGATTTTCTCATTCTCCTGTAGCTCCTATACAAGAAAACAAGGAAAATATGTATAGCACCAAAGTTGAGACTAAATTCCCCCTTGTAAGAATGCAGTTCTGAGGAAATTTTTATTCTAAGCTGAAAAACAAAATAGGAATCATAGAAGAAAAGAACATTGGGTTTCACAGTGTGTATCTAGTTCAGATACACATATCTGAAGTGTATCCTGATTACACATCTTACTCATTTTAATCAAAGAACTCTTAAGCCCTTAATATGCTAGACACTGGGAAGACAAAAACAAATATAAAATAGTCCCTGCCCTCAAGGAACTAAAATTAGACTGTGAGTTCAATGTCCTTTGCTCTGATCTTTGTTGACTCTGGCCCACTGATCTCTGTCATTTAAAGGCAGAATGTGACGGATGGGAGATGGAATAACCCACATTTTTTCTCATCTTCTCTAACTAGATTCCCTCTTGTTGCTTCTCATGACTCTATAGTCTGACCATTAAGTTCCAAGTTTTTCATGTACATCATCCTCCAATCTTTTAATGCTATTACTCTGGAAATGTCTCTTAAGTCCTCCCTTGGTTGCTGCTATTGTCTGCCCACATATCTTTCTATCCAATATCCCAGTTACCATGGAAAGGATATGCTTTATTTTCTTCTGTTACTCATATGGGAAAGGTCCATCAATCTAGTCAGATGTTTTTAAGTCTCAGAGACAGATTAGCACACTGGGTTGAAACTACAGGTTCACTAGGTGAGGTGACACATGTCTATAATCCTTGCTCTTAGAGAGGCTAATGCTGGCAGATTTCTTGAGTTGACATCTAAACTGGGTGGTAAGTATCTTCTCTGTGATTTGAGAAGTCTTTGTGTCTGGTGAGGTTCAAAGTCAGTTGGAGTTTTTGGTGGTTTTTTTGCGTTTTGAAGGGCAATTGGGGTTAAGTGACTTGCCCAAAGTCACACGGCTAGTAAGTGTGTCAAGTGTCTGAGGCTGGATTTGAACTCAGGTCCTCCTGACTCCAGGGCTGGTGCTCTATTCACTGCGCCACATAGCTGCTCTGGTATTTTTTTTAAATGATTTTCCCCAAGGATATCTCATCTGTCATGTATATCCTCCACATTTGTTAAGATTTTGCATATTGGGAGTACAATAAGACATTTGTGACCATATAGATTTATATAGACAGTGAGTCAAAATATGAACCTTACAAGATGTCAGCAAATACCAGATTCAAGAGAGTAAAACTGATATTGTTAAACCTATCCTTCAGCACTAGTGAAATTTAAAAAAGAAAAAGAAAAAAAAATTCAAGGGAAAGTCAAGAAGACATTTAGTACTGGTAGTGCAATGACTTCATTTAGATCTTATTAGAACATGAATATTTTGACTTTTCTGAGGAATAATTTTCAAGTACTGCTCCAGGTTCTGTTTATAAATATTAATAACTGAAGGCATTGTTGCGTGCTTTTTGCTAACAAAGTAAATGCTTTGAGTTTTTGCCCTATTTCAGCTCTGCTACATAAGTACATATTATATCCATGTTCACAGTCAGTCATCTGAAAGATTAGGGCATTTCCATTCATCTCCAAATCTTTGATTTCTCCAGGAGACTGCTCCATTCACTAAATAAATGGAATGAGAGTTAACCCTGGAAAAGCAAGCTATAATTTCATGACTAGTTTTCTGCCTTTATTTTTCTTTATCAGAAACTAATACATACATATCTCTTTTCCGGGAACAGCTACCCTGAGCTTTCCCATAGCTATATTATAAAATCAACAAGCATTTATTACATACCTAGTATGTGCCCAGTACTGGTACAAAAGGCACAAAAATCCAACAATGCCTGCTTTGAAGAAGTTTGTTAACAATTTCAAGAGACAAAGTATACTTGAATAATTATAACACTAGGTGTCACTGTGAAGCAGGAGCGGGGGAATCTAGAACCTCTTCCTTTCTACCTTTGGATAAAAAAGGGTAGAACTTAGTGTCTGGAATAGCAGGACAATGGATCAGCTCATTCTTCCAGGGAAAACCTAAGTGATCCCTGAGTCACACAGAGGATTGAGGCAAAAAAGAGTCGGTTTAATAAAGTGAGTTTCCTGTACGCAGTTGCCCTGAAAATACAAGGAAAGTTCCAAATCTTCAGCTATACTACAAACTACTTGCGATCCATTTTGTTTGTTGTTTGTTTTGTTTTTCGGGTTTTGTTGTCTTTGTTAGACACAGTTTTTGCTCCTTTAGTTATTCACGTAATTTTGGCATCATGTGGTCTTCTGGGGATTGAATGTTAAATTCATAGTCAGCTAGTGCTGCTACCTATCTCTGGCAAATTAAAAAACAAAAACATTTATCACTTTATATTAAGCACATACCATGTTCTAGGTTCTGCGTTAATGTTTTATAAATCTTTTCTCTTTAGAGTGTCACAACAGCCCTGGAAGGTAGGTGCTTTATTAATTCCACTTTGCTTTTGAGGAAACTGAGGGGGAGAGATGTTAAGTAACTTGCCCAGGGTCACCCGGCTAGTAAGGCTGAGGCTGGATTTGAACTTAGGTCTTCTCGACTCCAGACTCAGTTCTCTATCCATTGAGTCATCTAGCTGCCTCTATTATATACACATAAAATCACTAGTAAAAAAAGTTACAGTCTTTGGATTGTTACCACTCTTGCTACTTGCAATGTACTTACAACTTTGCTCCATATATTTAAGTCTTTCCATTTCTCAATATTATCCTATTTCAAAACCAGAAACTTATGGAAGAAATAGTGGGTCTTACTATCATCCAAGCCTCTGCTGGCAAATGCAATTGGTTTTGTGGGACCATCATTCTCTTGGCATGGAACTGCCTCTGACTGGACATCTGTATACAAGACAAAAGGCCTGCTTCGGTGAACGGAGAGGTGCATGCATGAGACAAGGTCTTTGAAAGATCATTTATATCTGTCTGTCCAATATTCTCCAAAACCAATTTATTGGTTTCAAAATAATTGTCTTTTCTTTCTACTTATGCACCTCTTCAATTATAATGCTTGAGTGATGTCATTCAGTGGTTTAGTGATGGTAGCATTTTTTTTAGCAAAATTTTAATACTAACCAAATCTGACAAAAGTTCTTAACTATCATGGACATGACCAAATTGAGAGCATCTATCTTTTCTGGTTCAGTACTCCCACCTTGCTGTAATAAAATATGACAGAGGCTATAAAAAGCTTGTAATTATCAGTTGAAAATTTCAAGTTATTTTTCTTTAGTTAATTCAGTTTTTCACCAGACTCACTTGATAATCATGCAAGGCTTTCCCAAAGATAATGATGTCATCAAAGTATACCAACACTCACATGTAGTTCATGTCTCCAAATATTTCTTCTATCAATTTTTTGGGAGGTAATAGTTGTTCCCAAGATACTTTGAGGCATTTGTTCAAACTAGTAAAATCCTATAGGACCAATGAAAGCAGTCTTCTTTATCTTCATCCACCATAGGAATCAGGGAATAAATAGTCACTACACAAATTCGATATCGAAAACCCCTAACTGCCTAATAACCTAAGACATATTGACTTCTTGGAATGATGTACTGGTTCTCTTTGATTCTTTAATTTAAAGTTCTTTTATTCTACATGCATATATCTTTCTGTTTTTCTTTGGTACCACCACTATGAGTGTTAATGAATTTGGTGATAATCACATTCACAAATAGTTTCTTGAGATAGTCTCTGAGGTCATCTATTAGGGACAAAAATTAAATACACAGACACACACACACACATACATACATACATACATACATACATACATACACAACTGTAAGCATAAGCAAAGTGGAATTTTTTGTTGTTTTTTTTCTGGGTTTAGTTTCTTAGGTTCAGGCTAAATCATAAACATCTGAAGGATTAATCTCCTTCCAACCCTGATAATTCACAGTTGTGCTGAGTCAAGTAGGTTTTGTGCTTTCTGGCTCTGAGACAATCAGGGGTTGAGTCTTTGTTATATCTTCTGGGAGGCTGGTATTTTGCTCTGGTCCACCCATGAGAAGGACCTTTTGATTCCCTGGATGGGACTCTGAGTAGCCATTTGGTAAGAGCCCCGCCCTCTCCTCCCCACCAGTACTCATAAGTTTGTGCTCTCCCCTGATCTGATGGGATATGTAGGTGATTGCATTACTTTGTTCAGACAATAGGAGCTCTGTCTGTTGAATCTCTGTGCTAATTTCTCTGCATATATTTTCTCCTTATCTGTAAATAAGATTGTTGACCCCTTTAAATGGTGTCTTTCCTTTAGCAAAGCAGATCAAAGAACCTGTGCTAGCCAGCCATCCTGCATGTGCTAGGGTACTTGTTACTCTATCTATCTATCTGTATCTTTGTCCCTAATGGATGATCTCAAAGACTATTTCAAGAACCTGCCTGCATGTATACACATATTTTATCTATATCTTTACATCTTTATGTTTATATACCTGTGTATAGATATAGATATCTTTCCTGGAATAGTTGAAATCAGTGAATTGGATCTTGTTATTCACAAGTTATCATCCCATATCAATGGCAATATACCTACCCAGGAGGAAAAAACCCATTATGAATTATTGATGATGTCATTGTCATTATTTGTGTGGATAGGAGCAACCCAATATCCTGGCCTTATTTAATTTAACAAAAACTCATCCTGTAGTTCTCTGTTTTCACAATACCAAGGTCAAGTGCATGTGGCCATCTTCTCCAAAATTATAACAGAAATATAATTTGTCTCTGGTCTTCTTCAGATAATAGTATTTTGGTTTTTTGTTTTGTTTCTTTGGTCTGTATTCCTTTATTTCAGTACTTTTCCAAGAAGATCACTATTGTCTGTCATACTCTCTCTTTTGGAAGCTTGCTTCCAGGCTTCAATTTTTTTTTTTTAATCCATGTTTCTATGGATATTCCTGCACTATTTGCATACTGAGCTTCCCTGAGAGAATCCTGGGAATCTCTGATTCTAACAACTTTTCAAAGCTAGTTGGCTTCTCTTAAGGTCTCATTTATTCAATGCTACTCTCACAAATTTGTTGTATTTCAAATACTGATGCAGTCATTCCAATCCAATCTTGTTCTTTTCTTTGTACTTTACTTCTCCTATCTCTATGAACTGGTACAATTTCATGTTCATATCTAATTTCTAAGAAAGGTAGAAATAAAATCATCAGGATACTCTGCTCTTCTCTGAAATGTAGATGCCAAAAATGAAGAATAGGACTTCTTTAATATTTCATTACCCCCCTCTCACTTTTTCAATTAAAAAAAACAAACAAACTAGTTTGGATCACCAGGAATAAAGCTCTCCAATAGCATAAAAAACTTTCCTACTTAAGGCTCTCCATTAAACCAACCCTTGTAATTATGTGAGAAAGTCCTCCAATTCCCTACTGCCAGTGGTGTCCATGTAAGCCACGTTTCCCATGGTTCCTTTCCTGCCAAGACAGGACCTAGATCTATTATCAAGTCTGTTGAATTCAATGGACAGCTCTCTTCCCTGAGGCTCAAGTGAGGTTTCTCCCCAAGATCCAGAGGAACTAACCCTACTTTTTTATCACCCTCTTTAAGGGTGATAAACTACTAACCAGTAATTAGCTCACCGCTCAGTTAGTGCATTTAGTCCTGATGCTACACTTCTATCTATTACAGGGGAATTTTTCTTCCATTGATGTCTAGGTATAGATAGGCCTTTCAGAGAAGACACCAAGTATACAGAATCAGAATTGCCTACCTTATGAAAAGTCTGAATATTCATTTAGTTTTCCATATAGGTGACAATCCAAATGTGGTTCCAAATTTAGGCCTACACAGTGTTCTATGTCATTATCCTCATCCATTAATGACACAAGTTTATTACACAACTCTTCCACCTCTGATAGACGATAGAACAATACTCTGCCACTGTTTGCACATGGTTTTGCATACTAGGCTAGTTAATTGGATCTAGTAGTACACACAGCACATCCTTGGTGTGCTATACTGATGATATGCCTATACGGGCTATGATCGTGTCCTTCAACACTTTCAACTTACACTTAAAACACTTATAATAGCTTTATTCTTATCCTTGGGGACTATTCCCGTTATCAATTAAAACTTATGAATATTAACATTTGCAAGGTGAGAGAGTATATTCTAAATCCTCTCTCAAAAATTCATTATACTGATTTATAATGCTAATATTGAGCAAATCACCAAAAAGCAATTTGCCAACTGACTATAGAATTTTTTCAATTCAGTTAGGTACATAGAAATACACAGCTATACAATAATAATATTTATATAACGGCTATTTTTCTCATTTGCATTATGAATTAATAAGTATTTGTATTCATAAGTGATCGAGTAAGTACATAGAGTTCAGCTCTGCTAGAAATAAAAATCGCATATCAGCAAAAGAGGAAGATGAACATAAAAATGAAATGAAGTACAAAACAAATTAAAAGAAAATTCCACATACAAATCATCAAAATTAGCCATTATTTGGCTTACTTCATCTTTAAATTTAAATTTTAAAACATAATTAAAAATTTTAAAATAAAATCCATAAAATAAAAATTCAAGATAAGAATTAAAAAACATGTAGTATTATAGAAATAGATATACGTAAATTAACATTATTGAACCAAAAAAGGCCTTCTTAAAAGAAAGAAAAAAACAAAAATTCAATGATATTCAACTCAATGTTGATTTTTAAAAAAATTTTTTTTAATTATCCTGGGATGAGATTTACATTTTGTAATACTTTGTACCATTATAGAACAAAAGGAATCTAATACCTTCTATGTCCCTTCTCCTTTCTACTAAAAGGGGATGGACCAGCTCTGCAATTTGCATCAACTTATTCTTCTAAGGGAAATCTAAGTGAGTCTTAAAATCAAATTTAAGGGTTCTGCTTGGGAGAAACACACAGTGACTCATCAAACATGAATGACTCTGTTCCCTCCAAGGAAGCTCTTTTTGATGTCCCACATCAGCATTGCCTTTAAGGCCATCCCTGCAGGAACTGTCTAATCTCAGTAAAGATATGCCTTGTGGGTCATGGGAAAGAACTCATTTATAAAAGAGAATGAGGTTAACCAACTACGGAAAAAAGGGTTGATATGTTTCATTTTAATTTAAATAGTCTGAGAGAGGAGAGAAGGTAAGGAGAAAGAAGATGTCTCTCAAACACATGGCTTCCCAACTAAGGAAGAGGAAGTAGAGAGTGGTTATTGTTAACCAGGTCCTAGAAGCACGAACAGAGGCATGTTCAAGCAAATAGCAAATTCAGCCCAGGCAGAACCAGATTCCTTAAAGTAGATCAATGAGTAAGACAAATCTCCAACTACTCACATTTTATTTGACTCAGGGTAATAGTATGATTTGCTCAATTCCTACAGCTGGTTTGCAGGCCTGTACTATGGCTCCCGCTTCCCAGGTCCCTCTCCTCTTTATGGATCTTCAAAAGTTATCAAGCTTACCCTCATCCTTTATAGGTCCTGCTTCTTAGAATCCTCTGTTTCCTTCCCACTAGGAAAAAAAAAGTCTACATTTTAGAATGACCTCTCACTGCTAATATGGGGATAGACTAGAATGTGGGTAGGTAGGTGGCACAGTGGATAGAGAATTAGGCCTGGAGGCAGGAAGACCTGAGTTCAAATTCTGACTCAGACAATCTCTAGCTATGTGAGTCTGGGCAAATCACTTAACTGTGCTTGCCTCAGTTTCCTCATCTGTAAAAGGAACTAGAGAAGAAAATGGCAAATGATTCCAATGTCTTTGCTAAGAAACCTCAAATAGGGTCACAAAGAGTCAGACGTGACTTAAATGAAGAAAAAAGTACAATCACAATAAAGACATGTAGAACAAACACAAAATAAGCACAAGGTACTTAAATAAAAGCCAGTTAGAGGAGAGCATTATTAGTAGGAGAAATCATGAAAAGCATATTTAGAAGGTATTGTTTGAGCTGTATCTTCTAAAAAGGCAGGGTTTTTATGAATCAGCTAGAAGAATATTCCATAAGGCAGTAAGGCCAATTCATAAGTGCAAAGTTGAAGAAGAGAGTGCTGCACATGAGGAAGAGAGAGAAGTCTACTTTCACTGGATCACAGAGTGTGGGGAAGAGAGTAACAAGTATAACAAGTATTTTATAGTATACTTATTATTTTTATGTGAGAAAATGTCTAATAGTAGGCTCTTTAGAGAACATAATTAGGTCTCAATGTATGTTTGTCCATATTTAAAAATTCATTCATTTACAGAGAACCAAGTAGCTTTTATCCAAATTCAGTTAATCACATAGAACCATTCAATAAGTCCATCAGTCAGTCAATAAGCATTTAGTAAGTGTCTACTGTGTGCCAGATACTGTGTTAAGTGCTGGGGATTAAAAAAAAAAAAGGCAAAAGACTTTGTTTGCTCTAAAGGAACTTACAATCAATCTAATACACTGCAAGAATTTTGAGTAAGATTTATGACCTTTCTAGGAAGCCTTATCCCTGGGCCTTATCCAAAACAATGCATCATTCTAGGGAAAAGACCTTCAAATCTAGGCCTGCTGGTTTTATAGGACATCTTGAATTCCATAGGCTACTGAATTCCACAATTTGCTATTCACCTCCTGCTTGGGTGGATAGAATGTGAGGGAACTCTATGGACATGATACCTCTTCCATATCCTACCCACAGGGTCTTCTCCAGGACCAACAAGCGATATCCACCTCCTAACTAGGCTTGGATACAGAATACTCCACCAACATACGTCAGGAAGCAAAACCTCACAAAGGACATTGTAATCTTGCTCTTCTCTCAGTAGTCTTCCTCCAATGCCTGGAATCACTCCTCAATGGTCACTATACACCCAGTCCCTAGACTTCATTCCCATCCTGGTGATCCTGAACTCTGAGCTGTCAATGTACAATCTCAACACGTCATCCCCAACTTTCCAATCTCACCTATCCACCTCAACACTACCGTACGTACAATGTTTCACTCAAGCTACATGAACTGCCTCTGTGTCCCCTAGAATAGTATAGTACATCATTTTAAAATTTTCTTTGATCTTAAACCTCTTCCTTTCTCACTCCTTCCATTTTTTTGGCCCTCATAGAGACGTGGCTTCATCTCGATGACATCATTTCCCTTGTAACCCTTTGCCCCATTGACTACATTTTTTTTCTCCTCTCCCACAGCTCATTGATGATGGTAGGTGAGCAGGGTTAGAATACTTCTTGCTCTCTATTGCCAATTTCAGATATCCTCTGCTACCTTCACCAAGTAACCTTTCTTTCTTTTAGGTGCATGTTATCCAAATTTAGTAACTAATCTAGATCCTGCTGGATGTCTTCTGGACAAGACATTCTCTTTCCTTCCGTTCAGTGATTGGCTCAGTCTTTCTCTCTTCCCTATCTCCTCCACCATACTAGGGGACTTTATATTACTGCTTTAAATATCTTAACTTTTCAGTGGTTCAATTACCCTTGATCTTGTCATCAACCACAAGTATTCCACTTCCTCATTCAAGAACACTAAAATCCCCTTATCTGATCATAATCTTTTATCTTCCCATCTTTATTATGCTTTAGGACCTCTAGCCTGTTTTTTATGCTCATTGTGACCTCTGTTTCATCCTGCAGTTCTATCATATGTTAATAGCTCTGCCCCGGCTACACTCATTTCATCTCTACCTCTGTGGTAACCAATTATCATCTACCCTAAAATCCCTTGCCCCCTTGTATATCACTTATCACGCCTTGCCAAACCTCCACCTTGATTTACTCCACCATCTGTCTCCTTTACTTTATTCATGTGCTGTTAAGCAGAGCCAGAGGAAATCATGAAGCCATGCTAACTAGGTGCACTACAAATGTATTTAATCTGAACTGGGCCCTCATGTTAGCAAGGCAAAAATTCTATTTCTCCCTGGTCAGTCTACTATCCTACCCTGTACTGTGGCTATTTCAAACATTTTCATCTCTCCTCAAGCCTTCCATGACACCTCTCTCCCCATCATCTCAGCAGAACACCTCACTTCATTCTTCACTGCAAAAAAAAAAATGGAACTCTTCAAAAAAAGGTCACCCTTCTCCTTTTCTTTTCATTACACATCATTCAGACATATTTTCTCCCTAAGTCCTCCTTCTCTTTTCCTTGCCAAGAGAAATCCTTCTATGCCTTTTATCCTATCCCTTCCCAACTTCTCAACCAAATTGTTCCAATTATCCTTGCTATGGTCTTTTTTTTATCATCAGTCTCTGCCTATCTGTTGCATACTTCTTGCTACCTAAAATCATGTACAAATTTTTCCTGTCCTTAAAAATCTCCCACTTGATCCTGCCAATCCTGATATCTATGAGTTTGTACTTTCCTCACATTTGTGGAACTCCTTGACAAAAACCATCTACTCTTGAGCCTCTCCCATTTCTTCTTCCTTCTCCCTCTCCTAAGTCCCCACAATCTGGCTTCCAACTACATCATGAAGCCGAAACTACTCTCTCCAAAGTTACCAATAGTGTTCCCTGCCCCCCCAATATAATGACATTTTCTCAATTTTGACTCTTTTTTTTTTCTTCTCTGCAGTATCTGATACTGTTGGTCACCTCTTTCTGAATACTCTTTCCTAGATTTTCGTAACACTGTTCTCCCCTGATTCTATTTGTTTGACCTTTCCTTCTCAGTTTCCTTTGCTGACCATGCATTCATGTCCTGCTCTCTAAAAATAGATGAACACCAAGGATCTATCTTGGACACTCATCTTTTTTCTCTACATTTGACAATCTCAACAGCACCCATAGAGTTAATTATCATCTTTATGCAGATGATGTCTATATGTCTAGCCCTAGTCTCTTTCCTGAGTTACCTACATTCACATTACCAACCGCCTTCTGGTCATCTTTAACTGGAAGTACCTATAGTGCCAACGAAATATTCATAGTGCCAATGGCAACTGTAAATATGCCAGTATAGTGCTCAATCATAAGCTATCACAGACTATCCATATAGAAGACAGAAGTGAAACATTTATTCAGATATCAGAAACCCAAATCCCAACACTAGCAAACTGAATCCATCACAACAACATAGAAATTAATACAAAACAACATAGCAGAGAATTACACTATCCTTTAGCCTTCCCACAAACCAACACAAGCCTAGCTGTCACAGCAGGTGGCAAACAACCAACATTTACTCACAAGCCTGTCTCTCTCAGGTGCATCCTTTCCTCCCTCCATCTCTAACTGCTCTGACTCCCAGCTTCCCTGTGGGCTCTGCTCCACCCTTCAGCAAACTCCTCCCACCACCGGCTCCATGTGATTACATTCAGCCTATTAGGGAGCAGGAAAGATCTTCAAAATCCCTTAGGCTTATTAAGGGGCAGGGAAGATTTTCAAATTTCCATTACCATTACAGTACCATAGACTCTCAAACCCAATATGTCCACAACAAAACTCATTATCTTTTCCTTAAAACTCTCCTCTTTTCTGAAATTTCCTATGTTGGATGAGAGCACTGTCATCTTCTGAGTCACTCAGTGTTATCCTCAGTGTCTCACTCTCACTCAACGTTCACGTGCCATTCATTGACAAATCTAGGCATTTCCACCTTCACAACACTTCTTCTGTATGTTCCCTCCTCCTCTTCACACAGCCACCACCTGATTTGTCATCACCTCTCACCTATATATCACTACAAGAGTCTTCTAACTGGTTTCCCTGCCTCAAGTCTTTGCCTAAACCAATCCATCCTCTAGTTGCCACAGTGATTTTTTTTCCCCTGAAATATTAGTCTGATCATATCACTCTTCCTGCATACAACAAGCTCCAGTGGCTTTCTTTTAACTCCAGGGTCAAATAAAAATTCTTCTGTCTGGTATTTAAAGTGCTTAATAAGATAATCCCTTCTTACCTTTCCTACACTTTATTCCCTTCCGATGTTGCATCGGTTCCTAAGCATCTTTCTAAGATTCTCTGAAATTATCCCTTTTACCATTTTTTATGACACAAACAGTATTATGTTTATATTCTATCAATCTCCAGAGTATGATCTAAGAAAGACAAACAGAATTAATATTGTTTCATTATACTATGGTGTGTTTTGTTTTGTTTTTCTCTCAAGCAGAGGATATGCATGCATGTGGATCTACAGTCAGAACTGAGCTTGCTCTGGGGTTAGTCTTCACAGATAATGAAAACAAAGAGAAACAACAAAGCTGGACAGGACTGACTGTCACATGGCCTAATCAGGTACTGCCACAGTTCCTTGGGTTCAGCTTCCATTTCCCAGGGAGGGGCCATTTCACAGACATCAAGAGATGCCTACATGGAACAAGGAAGAGGGTCAAGCTAAAAAGTCCCCAAAGTCCCAGAGCTAGGATGCTTGTGGTAGTTATGTTAGAATGGGTATGAACCAGCTTAAGTTAGTTCAATAGTCACCAGCATAGCAGAGGGAGTTCCAGGTTCAGCCAGTGAATTCTGCAAGACATATTTCTGGGTTCGGCTAGTGAACACTGCAAATGACCTCTGGTATGCCAAACTTACGGCATGATCATTCTGCCTTCTGATTGGCTGATTCTGATTCCCAGATGTGTCTGATCTCCTTTGGATAGTAGGGAAGCTCAAGCAAATCAAGGTGGTTAGTAAAGTCATTTTTCACAATTCATATATCATAATTTGTTCAAACATTCCCTAATTGATTGGCACTCACTTAGTTTTCTGTTCTTTGACACCATAAAAAAAAGCTGCAGTAAAAAGTGTTCATACATATGGATCCAGCAGTCTACTTATGATCTGTTTGGGAGCATAGACCTAATGGTGGTATCAATAGGTGAAAAGACATACACATTTTAGTGATTTTTGGACACGTTTCCAAATTGCTTTCCAGAATGCCTAGACCAATTCACAATACTGTCAAGAATGCATTAATGTGTCTGTGTAAAGCAAACTGCTTTTAAGGCCCTTCTCAATAAAAGATACTAAAAATGAAAAAGACAGAAAAAGGCATTTTTCTGTAAAGGGATAAATTTACATTAATTTACAATAGGCATAAGATATTGCCACTATTTGGAGGAACATTTTTATGCTCAATACAAGTAGAGAAAGAATTTTGTGTTAATATACACTGCTAAAATATGTGTATGAAAAAACACAGCTTTCTCACAGTATTTGAAAATTTTTGGAGAGGAAATGATCTGTAGTATAGAATTGAGGACTTGGAACTTGACAACAATGTAGATTGATGTCTCATTGAGGCAGGAAGAAGTTAATATTATAAAGAGGCAGAGGGGGGAAAAGGCTTTTATCTCTTAAAACTACAGAAATAAGTGTGAAGAAGCAGTTATAATAGTAATAATAATAATAACAGCAGTTAGCATTTATAAAGCACTTTAAAGTTTTTGAAGGACTATGCCTGCTATCCCATTTGAACCCTGGGGGGTAGGCATGATCGTTATTTCCATTTTACAAAGGAGGAAACGAAGATAAGAAAGCTTAAGTGATTTTCCCAAGGTCATATAGCTTGTAACTGTAATCCAGTGGTTTAGCAAAGCTACTGGAGCATTTTTGCATTTCCTTCCCCAGGTCATTTTACTGCTGAGGTACTGAGGCAAATAGGGTTAAGTGACTTGCCCAAGGTCACACAGCTAGTAAATGTTTGAGGCCACATTTGAACTTGGGTCTTCCTGACTACAGATCCTAAGTTCTACTCAGTACACCACATAGCTGTCTTTTTCATAATCTAGGCCCCTCTTACCTTTCCAGTCTTCTTACACCTTACTCCCCAACCTAGGACTCTTCAAACCTGTGATATCGGTCTTCTGGCTGGTCCAGGAGTACTCTAGCTCTCAGCTTGGGCATTTTCTCTGACTGTTTCCCATGCCTAGAACATTCTCCCTCCTCTGCTATCACCACTGACTTCCCTGGTTTGCTTTAAGTCCCAACTAACATCCCATCTTTTATAGGAGCCATTCCCGATCCCTCTTGGTTCCAGTGCTTCTAATATATGAATATATATGTGTGTGTATATATATATATATATGTATATATATATATATGTATATGTATGTATATTAGATAAATTAGATATATTAAATTATATTACATATATTAGATAAATATATTTATGTATATTATATAACTTGCTTTATTTATATTTATTTGCATCTTGTCTTACCATTATACTGTAAGTTCCTTGAGGTCAGGAACTAGTTGTTTTTTGTCTCTTTTTGTATCCCCAGTATTTAGCATAGTGCCTAGGATATAGTAGGTGCTTAATACATACTGATTGATTGATTGGTTGATTGATTGAGATGGTATCTGAACTCAGGTCTTCCCAATTCCATGTCCAGCACCTTCACCCACTTGTCAATGTCAGAGAGCAGGAAAACATGATAATTTGTCAAACAGTTGCACATACATGTCGTGATTTAAGTGGGTGAAGCTAAAGCATATAAACACGTGGAGACTGAAATATGATTTTTCAAGTGACTATTGATCTGGCAAGAGAAATTTGGGTAGTTGTGACTTTTTAAGTGAAAGGTGAATCACTGAGTCATCAAGTTCTCACTTAACCATTGAACAGAAGACAAGCATCCCAACAGAGGCAGTAAGAACTGGGGAAGAAGAATGGGAGGAAAAGAACTTAATATGTATCAGAAGGGCTGGAAAGCTGCTCATTCTGAATGGTAGACATTAGAAGCCATCAGCTAAGACAAGGCTTCAGCTGAATGATTCCTGATTGGTTGGAGAGAACTGACTTCATTGGACAAAAGCTCCAGTGACAGTTACTACCTTTCAGTGCCCAACTCAAGTTGGAACAAGGCTGTTGTTGTTCAATCACATCTGTCCCCATTTGGAGTTTTCTTGGCAAAGATACTGGAGGGGTTTGCCATTTCCATCTCCAGCTCATTTTACAGATGAGGAAACTGAGGCAAACAGGGTTAAGTGACTTGGCCAGTGTCACACAGCTAGTGTCTGAGGCCAGATTTAAACTCAGGAAGATGAGTCTTCCTGACTCCAGGCCCAGTACTCTAGCCACTGTGCCACCTAGTTATCCTTGGATAAAGATAAAGTTTATGACAAGGGCTTAGCTCTCGGCCATCATCTCTGGCTTAAGAAAGAAAAGCAAAGAGGGGTTGGCATTTGCTTTTTGTATTCTTTCCAGGAGAGTTGTGTGGCTGTGAGTTCAACTGAGAATGGATAGGGCAGCATCCCAGTGCGTGAATAATGGAGTTGGTGCACATAGATCAGAGGTAATCTGTTAATTGAGTTTATGTGGTTCTCTAGATTAAAGAGAACTGCTTTTCGCATTAAAAGTTAGTACTTGCTAAACACACTTTAATTGAAAGAATTTATAAAAACTGTTCTAAGAGAAAAGAGGATTTCTCAGACTGAAGAATCACTAGAACCAACACTTAAGCAATGAGTAGAAAAGCACTTTCATGTTCCTGAATGTTCCTGAATGGACCAACAATTTTGAAGCCTTCAGTTAGAGTTGTGAGTTATTCTAAGTACATATATTTTCCTTTTCTCTGGAATCAGAACTTTTATCACCTCTCATAGTGAAATAATATTTCCTTTATAGTCGTATACCACAATGTGTTCAGTCATTCTGCAATTGATGGACTTAGTTTCTAGTTCTTTCCTTTTCTTTTTTTCTATGAATTCCCTTCTTTAGGAGGTTTGTTTTGCTTGCAACTATTCCCTTACTGGTATTAACCTTCCTTTTACACACCAATTCCTTTTTTTTTTTTACACTATTGAATTTGTCAGCTCTGGTAACAAATGACCAAAGGATCCCAGAGGTTTTGTTAGTTGTTAACTTCAAAAACACCAAATTGCTCACAGGCATTATAAGCAAAAAGCTTTCTTTATTCTTTTGGAGGAGGGAAATTGCATACATGTGCCAAATCTCTACATAGAAACCCAAGGCAGTGGGGCCAAGCCTTGATTTATATATTTGTGGCTAGACAAAGACTTAAACAATGTAGTGTGGCAACAGTGAGTGAGACAAAACAGCAACACTGAGGCAAGGTTGTCTAGTGACAAAAAGTCCATTCATAGCAGGGCTTCATATCTGGGCCTGTTGGTGCTTGCCCTAGCTCAGGGACAGTCAGTTGCATCCAGAGGGTGAGTACAAAGGATTATTGTTATGCCAAGCTCAGGGTACAGCTTACTTGCTGGGCCTTAGCTCTAGAAAATAGCATGCCTCCTAATACTAAAAAAGAAAGGAGAGGTCCTGGATCCTGATACGCTGTATATCATTACTCATCCATTCCCATCTTTTTATTAGCTTTTTGAGTTGTATGTATTCCTTACACCAAAGTGTATGCCTTCAACCTTCCTTTGGCCATTTCAGATAAGAGTGAGGTTGATCTCATGTCTGCTCACTGGTAGACCATTCCTTCTGGCATGTGTTTCTGTTCTCACACAGCCCAATGATGAGTAATAGCAACTTTCACCCCCATTCTTCCTCCTTTCTATACTCATATACTCTTCCTTACACTCTTACCTTAACAAAGGCCTTTTTAATCATGTGGCTTAGGCCCCTAATTTTACAAATAGGGAATTCAAAAGGGACTTTGTCCAAAGACACATAGATGGTTTGGGGAATTGCCAAAACTTCTTTCCTCTTTTCCAACTCCTGACCCAGAGCTCTTTTCATTAATCTTCCTCCTTATTTAATTATAAACTTTTTTTTTAATTTAGGAAAAGTAAGGATGCCATTTTGGCAGGTAAAAAGGTGATTTTTATAGTCTCAGATGAGGCTTACATACTTAAAAAAGTGGCATCTCAATATAGATTGCTGCCTTTTTGGTTAATAGCAGGTCTGTTTATATATTGATAAACAGTCATGCCAAGAACAGAAGGCTATCCTGTACTTCTCAATAACTGCTTAATAGGTTCCTGCCATTTCTCTGAAGAGAAGATCATGAGGAAGAAAATCCATTGATGCTCCTGAGGTGAGAAAGAAAGAAAATGGGCAAAATGGGTATTTGGCCAAGTCACTCATGCCCAAAGTGGTACAAATGATTATATAAAATAGACTATGAAGGCTGAACATTTGCAGCAGATGCTGTTTTAACAGCCACCAGTAAAGCATGACTGGCACTCAGAGTGTCTGATACATTCCTTACAAATAGCTTTCTGTGTTCCCTTAGAAGAAAAGAGGGGGCACCGCTTGGAATTTCTGCATATTTAAGTATATAGAAATGCAAATTTCATGCTTTTCAGGTAATAAAAGCCTGAGATAGTCTTGTAGGAGGCACGGAGGAGTACTACTCACTTCAAGTATTTTATTTATCTGTCTGTATCTGGCGTGGAGAATGTCTGGCGGGGCTAGACTTGACCCTCCTTCAGCTTGCTAAATGCTGTTGTTCCAGCTAGTCACTGACTCAAGAATTGGGTTCTCCCTCCCCCTCCAAACCCACCAGCTGCCTTGGTTATCCAATTCAGAATGGAGCCTTTAAAGCAGCAAATATCTGCCCTCAGCTCATCAGCTCACTGGCCAGGGGAACTGGGGAGAAATGCTAAAATAAAAATTAAAATTCTGACAGTTTCAAAGCACTTAAAAATTTAAAAGTATCTTACAAACATCATCTCATAAAGTATTCAATTTAGAGTTAGGAAAACCCGAATTCAAATCATGCCCCAGATACTTATTAGTCATGTATGACCATGAGCAAGTCTCTTAGCCTCAGTTTCCTCATCTGTAAAACAGATATAATAATATCTCTTCCCTCCCAGGTTTGTTCTGCAGATCATCTGAGATAACATTTGAAATCATAAAAAACTATAAAAATGTAAGTGATGATGATGATGATGATGATGATGTAGCTACTACAGGCTGAAGTTCTGAGAGCTAGGTGAGTTGGCTTTAACTCACACATCTATCAAATGTCAAATTTCTAAGCTTGGGGTGGGGAACCTGTGACTTCAAAGCCACATTTGGCCCTCTAGGTCCTCAAGTGTGGTCTTTTGGCTGAATTCAAACTTCACAAAACAAATCTCCACCCCTCTTCTAAACCATGTCTCACCTAATTCTGAGTCCAGGATTCTGCCCTTTAGGACCAGTCTCTCTGAATCCAAAGGAAGGCAGAGCAGGATGTAGGGAAGAGACAGATTTCAGCATAATATAGCAAAGAGAAAGCAGACCTCTGTGTCAGGAAGGGCTGGATTCAAGTCCTACCAATGACATTTAGCAGCTGTGTCATTCACTTCTCAGTGCCCTCAGGCATCTCTTTTAGCCATAAATTACAGAACAAGTTGAAGCTTTCTGCTGGAAAAGTAGTCACCTCACTGGCAATTTTATACGGTTCCCTAGAGCAACAAAATTAGAGGTCTGGGGAAAAAAAAGTGGGGGAGGGGAAACTTCCAGAAAGGTAATAATATACCCCAGACCAGTGGTTGAGAAACTGTTTTAAAAGTTTTTAAAGATTATCTCAGGACAATGATTAATTAGCTAATCAATATTTCAAAGTCCTGAAGCAAACAGATGATAACCATCTGAGACTCACAACCTGAATCAACTACATACAATGTGTGACCACCATTTAATATTCATTGCCAGACCTACTGAGCCACTCTTTCTCTCGCAGACTTTTAGTTCTGGAATAGAGGTCAAAGGAAATCAAGTTTAGCTCCTACCCAAAGCTCTTCCCTTTTTCTCCCCTCTTCTCTTTCCCTATCTCCTCTGTTTTTCCTTCCTCACTCTTTCTCTTACTCCTCTCCCTCTCCCCAGCTCTGTCCCTTACCAATTATCTTTCTTTATCTGTTTGTTACTTTTTAATGAGAGACTCCATTGTTCATGATACAACACTAAAATGTGTGTGTGTGTGTGTGTGTGTGTGTGTGTGTGTGTGTTTACTTGATATGCTTTTATTTACCATGTCTTTAATTTGGAAATCATGGAAATTGATCCTTTTCTTTTTCTCATAATAAGACATTTGTAAGATGACATCTTGGTATAGTAGAGAGTCCCATTATTGGACTAGAGAAGATCTGGGTTCAAGTCCTACTCCTGATGCGTACTGTGTAACTTTGAGCAAAACACAATTGCTGAGGGCTCCTGGCAAGGCAGCTTGGTATAGTGGGAAAAACACTGTCTCTAACTGACCCGGCTTCAAATTTCACCTCTGACATTTATTCCCTGTGTAACTTTGGGTAAGTCACTTAACCTCCATGGGCCTCAGTTTCCTCAGCCATACAATAAAGGGAGTGGACAATGTAACCTCTTTCCTGTTATAGATGAATTATCATAGGTAGAGAGAATTTCCCTACCCATACTTTCTCATTCATAGGTTTAGAACAATGAAAATTATTATAATTATATTGTTTGATTTTCTTTCTTTTTTGAAGGTGGTCCTCATTTTTTTTCTTCTGGATCTAGGTACCTGTAAAGGGGGGAAAATGTTTAATCCTGCTCATCCAATATACTACAGATTTGCATTTACATGCTGCTACTTGAGATGCCAAACTTGGTTACTTCACTGATTTGAATGATTGTAAACACTGGCTGCCCTTTAACGATGCGTCAAGGCCAATTTCATTGTTGGAGTTTCTTTTAATTTTGGTGCTCTAGCACTGATGCTTTACTAGTGCTAGGCAACAGATGGCGCTGTTTGGTTCCCTGTGGAAATGGTAAATTCAACCTACAAGTTTGGAAATTCTTAGTCTCCTCCTAATTCAAATCCCTTGCTCTGATGGTTGCCTTTGTTTTCCCGCTTGAGGTGTTTGCTTATTCTCTTTCTTTTCTGTACTCCTATCTGCAAACATCTGCTTTTACTCTCCTGGCTTGTGGCATTTCTCACAGTGCAGTCACTAATGCTCCGGATAACATCTTCTTGCCAAAGAAAATTCCTGTTTTCCCTTTGCTGAAAGGGACCCTGGGAGACACTTGTAAGAAACAGAATGCTCCACAAAACACAATCAACGCAACCATATTACATTTGGAAAAAAGTGTTCAAGAAACTAAAAGCTTCTTCCTTTGCTCACCATTTCCATAAACCCTCCTACTGTACTTTGGTGTCCTAATTTTGTATATATATATCAATAGGAAAGAACAATTTAGTTCATTTTTTAAAAAAGTCTAAAATCTGATTTATCTATGAGACACACTTCAGAACACAAACCAATTTTGCTGTAGTAATACCATGTCAATATTTCCTGACAGAAGACAAATGTTGTTATTATTTTGCCATTTCTTACCTTTGTAAAAGTTTAGAATTTTACAAAATGACTCTTCTTTACATGTCAAAATAGTAAGTTGATGGAAAGAAAAAAACTGGAACAATTTTTACATCTGGAGACAGTGATGGATAATCCTGGTGAGTTACAAATGATGCCAGCACCATAGTGACATTTAAAAAAAAAAAAAGGAAAACTGTGAAGTAAATATAATTTAGTGGACAAATGTATCATTTTACCTATATATATATATATATATATACATATATATATATATGTATAACTATAACTGTAACTATATACACACACACACACACACACACATATTTAAGAGAAAACACGTTTACCTAAACTTTTTGTCTTTTAATTTTCTTAATTCTCCATGATGGGACAAACAGATCTGTCCTTTGTATGCCCAGCTTACTCTAAGAGTTTTGCGATCTGATTGAGAATTATTTTGACCAGTCACATTCCACTAGCTGGCCATTTAGTGGCTTTGTGGTCATTTAATTTGTGGTCAACCACTTTTAGAGCTCTCCTGATGAAAAAAAATAGGAATGGGGTGAGAATCTTCAACTTCCTTACTTCATTCCCAGCCCCCCAGGATGACCCCGCCCCCCAGGATGCCCCCACCCTTTTTCAATTCCCAAATCTCAATTTATGCCAATGGTATTCAATATTCTTGTGGTTCCACATCTCCTCTGTCCTACTAGGTAGGAAAGGGATCAGACTGAGTTATTTTTTTTAAATGTAGGCAAAAATTTACCAGTTCAGCCTTCAGAATAATTGCTTGTGCCTATGCTGAGTGCACTTTCTTAGATGATGGCTGACACAAGAGAAAAGCTCATAATGCAGTTTGTGAACTTATGAGGATAATTTCTGTATTTCTTGAATTCCTTATTCCTGGTGCTTCTTTCATTATTTCATTCTACTTATAAAAAATACAAACTTTCAATTAATTATAGAGTAACCTCTAGTGGCCAGGTGCTGGGGACCCCCATGCTAACATTAAATGAGCTGAGTGCCCTGGAAGCTTTTGTGTCATGTGGCTCTGACTGAATACCTGGGATGAGGGGAAATGAAGAGAGAATCTACGATGGAATGGAGGAGGGGGGCAGGAGAAGGAGGAGAAATATAAGGAATTGGACATGAACATAACTTAGTGATTGGGATTTAGGGAAGGGGGAAATTTGACCCTGACCTCCTTCATATTACCCTTCTATATGGATGATAAGAGACTGGGGCATGAATTTATTTTTTTGTCTATTTCTCACATCCACCATCTCTATGTTTCACTGATAGATACCTATCCATACAAAGAAATCAAAAAATGGTTACGTCTAAAGGAATTTACATTCTAAAAGATGACCTAAAGACAATGGATTTTTAAGTTTCCTGTTTTTATTTTTCAATTTAAAAGTATTTTAAAATTAATCTGTCCCAAATTGATAAATTAAAAAGTAAATAAATAAAGACTTAAGTAACTGTATAGTCTGGCAAAACAAATTCCCACATTTGCTATGTCTAAAAATGTATGTTCCTTTCTGCATCTTTAGTTCATCAATTTCTACTAGGAGGTGAGTGACTTGTTTCAATTTCAGGCTTTCAGAGCTATGATTTCTATTGTGCTGAAAGTCTTTCAAAGTTGCCATTCCCCATAATGTTATTATTGTAGTCATTGTTCTACTTCCATTCTGTTCCTTCTGCATCAGCACAAATAGGACTTCTGAGTTGCTTTTGAAACTGTCCACTTCTTCATTTCTTTTGAGACAACATTATTCTGTTAAATTCATGAGTTAATCTAAAGAATGAATACCTAAAGATTCAACCTGAGGCTTTAGTTGGTGAGATGTTTCTAGAGGGTATGCCCATCAAATCAAAACACATGGGCAGTGTTTAACACCACCCTACTGTCATAAAGCAATTAATCACCTTGTGATTATTGCCTCCCCAACCCACCCTCATTATGTGCTCAGAACTGTGGTACTATAGGCATTATAAGAAAAGTATAAGAAGGTCCCTACCACTCCAAGGAGTATTCTGTTTTTTCTATAAACAACCCAGGCAAGCAAGGTGCAGAAGAGAAAACAACTTTATTATACACCAAAAAAGGATACTTGGGATGGGTAGATTTTGAGCTGGAAGGGAACTTAGAGACATTTAAGGTCAACATCCTCTTTTTTCAGATTTGGAAATTGAGACAAACAGAGGTTAATCCATATTCCCACAGTTACATAGCTAGTAAGAGTCTGAGATGGGATTTGAACTCAAGACTCTTGGATTTCCAGTCCAACACCAGCCATATCCCTCATATCACATAGCCTCAGGAAAAGACATAGAATCTTTTGTCCTTTACATTTTTTATTAGTTCTTTTGATATTCTTATTTTTTTGTCCTTCCAAATGAAATGTCTTGTGTTTTTTTTTTTCTAATTCAGTAAAATAATTTTTTGAGGGGGAGGGAAAAAAGTCACATGATAACTTGATTATTTAAAAGGAATAGATAGCAATTTGTACTTAAAATTTGCGGTTTCATGTACAATCATCTTTTTTTCTCTTCTGTTACAAAATGCTTGTTTCATTTCTTAAGTTCAGAATAAAATGAGCAAAAACCTAAAAATAAATAAGGAAAAGGGAAAAAAAGAAAAAATGCAGACCCACGATGATAGAAGAAATTATTCCTCTGTGATAAGCACCCCCTACCCTCAAAGTTCTATGTAATCATTTTAAAAGCATTTAGCCCAGTGCACAACACAGAGCAGAAACTTAATAAATGCTTGTTCCCTTCACTTCCTTCTATAAGGTATCTTCTATGTGGCTCTAAATCCTATTATTTTACAAATGAAACCAGTAGCTATTTCAAGGAAAAGAACAAATAGATTGTTGCCACCAATGTAAAAAATCCTAGTTCTCAATGGTGGAATGATTAGGAGATGGGGGGAGAAGGTGAGAAGCAAATGGGGTAGAGGTGTTAGAGGTGTTAGAGAATGATCTATGGTCAAAGTGGTTAGTTTATAGAAAAAACAGAATACTCCTTGGAGTGGTAGGGACCTTCTTATACTTTTCTTATAATGCCTATAGTACCACAGTTCTGAGCACATAATGAGGGTGGGTTGGGGAGGCAATAATCACAAGGTGATTAATTGCTTTATGACAGTAGGGTGGTGTTAAACACTGCCCATGTGTTTTGATTTGATGGGCATACCCTCTAGAAACATCTCACCAACTAAAGCCTCAGGTTGAATCTTAGTTAGTTTATACATAAGAAACAGCCAAACTTTCGTCAGGAGGCAAATGATGCTGGAGACAATGAGGATTATGTGGCCAGTTCATACCTCACACTTTTCTGTTTCTATTGCTCATCAAAACACTTCTCTTCTCACATTCCATTTATTTTTCCTTCAATATTCATCTTTTCTCCAGTCTATGTCATAAGCCAGTGGTCCCTCCAGTTCCTATGGAGAATGGCAGGATATAGTCAAAGAAGTACCTGACAATCTTAGCCAATACAATGGTTTGCGTTATACAACTTTGCCTAATGCTTAACATGGTTACTTGTGACATGGTGGGATAGGAGAGGATAAAATTAGTGAAAGGATGAATCTATGCCTAAGCAGAACTAAATCAACAGATTTAGTCATCACTATCAGAGGTGATAGTTAAAGATGACCATGTAAGTAGCAGTGGGAAATTGAGTGATAGGTCACTACCACAGGAAAGAAAAGTATAGCTGGCTAATTGTTCAACCCTCTCCTTGGCTTGGGCTCTAGAGACTGGGTTCTTCATGTCTCAAAATAAGTTCCATGTGGCACACCGTGAAAATTAAGATGACACATTGTTAACTGTAACGTGCTCTGGAGTTCAGTTTCCTACCAATTACTTTAATCCATCTCCCAGTTTCACACTGTTCACATAATTGAGAAAAGTTATTATTTTTACATGATTGAAACTATGAATACTCTCCAGCATCTGAGCCGTAGTATAAGACAGAGTTCCAAAAATGGGATAGTACCATTGCCTATCTTAGTTTCGAATATGTTAACATCTGTTCTCCCTTTTTCCTTTTATCCTTGACGCTTTTTGCCAACTATAAAAAGTAACATTTTTACTGAGAATTTCAACTTTATTTAGTTTTGTCTTTCACATTAATTATATCCAAAAACACTTCATAAAATCTTACCCTAATAATTGTACACACAGAGACATATACTTCACTTATCCAGATATCTGACTTCTGAGATGTTTGGCTATTACAAACATAGTTGTAAATTGGGGAAGGAGTTTTTAAAAGACCTATGAGCTTCATGGAAAAACTTTGTCACAAAGTTCATGTACCTTACTCCATGGGGAAAGTAATATGGGCAAATTCACTCAACCTATTGACTACATTGTGTGATTAATGTTATTGAGTTAACGATCTTGGTTATGTTTTTTCCTTGACAACTTTCATATCTTCTCAAGCTATCAAAAAACCCCAACAACCCTGAATTTCAATGTAGTGAGTAAGGCAATGCTATACAATGACATGTTAAAAAGTGGCAAAGATGAAAGAGATAACAGATATAATAAGCAAGATCACAATTTATACAGCAGCCTGGGGCACCTTAGTATGAGGACAAACAGTCCTACACACCTCAATGGCACCTGAGGGTGTTATTATCTAATGGTACACTATAATTACAGATATTTTATTCTCTATTCAGCTGTGGGCTTACATAGATCACACTTACTTTTAGAGGTAACTCTCAAATCATAACTCTTTGGCTCATCCTACCTAGCACGTCTAGCTCATGAATAAGTTTTTGCTGATGTGGGTAAAAGATTACCTTGTTCTCATACAAAAGCTCAAGGTAACAATGCATATCAGATATGGGTCATATTTTATTCCATGTAAGACAGAATACAGAAAGTGGTAAGGACTAATAATTAACAGTAGGGACTCCATAAATAGCCCCTATAATTATCTTTTCCTTGCTGGTGAATTCTATCTTCATCCTCAGATAACAGTACAGTCACCTAGACATAAAGTATTATTTTATCTATATTTTGGCTTACCCTTAAAAAAGAAAGATATGTGAGGTTGCCAGGAGACATACCTCAGGACATAATACTGAGCCTCATCTTCACATCAGAGTTATACAGTCTCTACCCTCACAATACTCCCCTAAAGTTTTAGATCTCCCCTCAGAAGAAAGCAAATTTGGAGATGGCCAGAAGTAAACCATCCTCATTCCATTGAATCTTTTTCTTTTATCCCCAGGGATCTATACAGGCCTTCAACTTCATGACACAAACTACAGACTTGTACTTACCTTAGAGGAGGAGTAAGCTTGCCCTTATTAAAGAGGAAACCCCATTGCCCATGAGATGACCACTTTGCTCCTCCCCTTCATAGCTCAATTTCATGTTGCTCCTCTATCTCCATGCTGCTTGTGTAATCTTGTTCTCTCCAAGAGATTATTGCTTTCCAGCAACTCCTCTTTCCCTCTCTGAAACTCTGACTCCCTAATTCTTTTTTTTTTTTTTGGAGAGTGGAAGGCAAGACAATTGGGGTAAAGTGAGTTGCTCAGGGTCATACAGCTAGTCAGTGTCAAGTGTCTGAGGCCGAATTTGAATTCAGGTCCTCCTAACTCCAGGGCCGGTGCTCTATTCACTGTGCCATCTAGCTGCCCCATGGCTCCCTAATTCTTAAATGTGTGGTACATAAACTCCTCTGGGACTCAACATTGCAGAGGCCTTCCACCCAACCAGCTTTAGGACCTAGCTTCACACTTAACTATGTTGCAGTTCTGCAGTATATATTCAGCTCTCAAGATCTCTTGCCCTGGCCAACAACAATAACAACAAAACACTGATTTTTCAGTGAGAATAGGTCTTACACAAATGGAAGAGTGGTTCAAATCCACAACAGCCTGAGTCAACCAACTCATTCCCAATCACTAAAATTTAGTCATTCTCAAACATCCATGAGTCTTACAAAAACAAAAGAAAAAAAAGATCTCAATCCTTTCAATATGGTGTCTATGAGAATGTCCATAAATGTCCCTCTTTCTCATTGTCCCTGTTACTGTAAAGGTGTATTGTTAATGTAGTTTTCTTAATGGGAAGATCTTTCCCATCCATGAATAGGCCCATGTGACTTGCTTAACTCACATAGAAGCCCAAGTCATATGAATTTGATTCACATGAAACCTGTGGTGGGAGGAGCTTGCTGGTGGGAGAATGGGAAGGATGGAGCAGTGTCCAGAGGAAGTTGGTCAGAGCAGTCAGAGCTGGGGGAGAGAGAGGAAACAGACAGTGAGCTGTTTGTTTGTGGGAAGGCTCTAGTAGGGGGAAGGCTTGGGAATGATGGTGCACTCTGCAGTGTACCACCAATGTAGATTTCTTTGTTGTTATGATGGATTTGGCTTTCTAGCATCTGAATAAATGTTTGGGTTCTGTCTTCCATGTGGAAAATCTGTTATATTTTGAGATTCAGAATTATATTGGCATGTTCATAGCCACCATATGTGCTGTGAATATTATATTGGCACTACAAAAGGGCATAACCATCCTCCCAGTAATTTGGGCTTATAACGTAGGAAAGGACTCGCTCTCTTTTATCAACCTCCTGCCTCCCAATCACCACCACCACCATATCCAATCTGTTGCCAAGGTCTATTAATTCTCTTGTATACAAGCCCTGCTTTTGTTTCTCTGACACTGCTACCACCTTAGTGCGGGTCTTCATCATCTCACCCCAGCTTGTAGATTTGCCTGCCTCAAGTGTCTCCTCATCTCCTCAATCCAATCCATCCTTCATTCAGCCACCAAAGTGATTTTCCTAAAGTGTAATTCTGACTATGTCACTCCCCAACTCAATACTCTGATGGCTGTCTATTGTCTACAGGATCAAATATTAAATGCTCTGCTTGGCATTCAAAGACCTTCAAAATCTATCCATCTCCTTTCTTTCTCTCTTACTCCTTACCATGAATTCTTCAGTACAGGGACACTGGCCTTCTGGCTACTCCAGGAACAAGATACTCCATCTTTCAACAGTCTCTCTGCCTATCCCCATGCCTGGAATGCTCTCCCTCTTCAACTCCACCTACTAACTTCCCTTGCTTCCACTTACTAAAAGGTTAGCTATTACCAATAACCTTAATCACAAATTGTTGCTTCTTGGTGTTGAATTTGCTCCGAGCTAAAATCCCTTCTTTTACAGGACATCTTTCCCAACCCCTCTTAATTCTAATGCCTCCTTTCTCTTAATCATTTCCTACACATAACTTGCTTTGTATATATTTCTTTGCATGTTATTCCCTGCTCTCCCCCCCCCCCCATTAGACTGTGAGTTCCTTAAGGACAGGATCTGTCTCTTGCCTCTTCTTGTATCCCCAGCACACATCATAGTATCTGACACATAGTAGGTGCTTAATAAATGTTTATTGATTACTTGGTTAATAATCCTCTCAGATTGCACTTTATTGAGGAAAAATTAGCTTTATCTTACCCATATCACTCACCCTGCATTTTTCAGCCTTTGTTCTTTCTTCATCAGAGATAAATAACTGGTCACCTTTTACTGCACAGCAAAAAGCAAAACACATTAAAGAATTCTATGATGAAGTCAATAGAATTCTGTATCTTGTCATTTCAATCCTTATCTCTAAAGTGGAATAATAGAACCTACCTCTCAGGGTTGTTGTGAGGATAAAATGAGACAGCATTTGTAAAGTGCTTTCCAAACGTTAAAGTCTATATAAATCATAGCTATTATTATTATTAGTTATTATTTCTTTGATAGTTTCCATGGCCACATGCCATGAGTCTTTCAAATGAGAAAAAAGTCCAACTGACTGAATTTCCTTCTTTCACCAACAACCTTACCCCATTGTTATACTCAAGACCATTCTCCAAGAAACATGAAGCAATTAATTCACCCTGCCAAACACAGGAGGAATGTAATGCTTTTTTCAAATATCAAATCAGTCCAATTTCATTTAGACTTAAATGATTTTTCTGGTCCCTCTTCATTTAGATACCTCTGCAGTCAATTAGCGTTGTCACTTTTAATCTGTGGTAGTCAGATCCTGGTCATTTCCCATTAGGGTCCTATTAAATAGATTCTTATGGCCAGCCTGAGCTGACTGCAGTGCAGTATCTGCAGAGAGCATACCCGCCGTCATTATGCAGCTGGCATTTACTAAAAGGTTAGATATTACCGATAACCTTAATCACAAATTATTGCTACTTGGTGTTGAATTTGCTCCCAGCCCTTTCTTGCTATCCAAAGCCCCAGTCTTTCTATAGCTAAAGTCACTGAGATTGTTGTTTAACCCAAAGAGCTGTGAGTTATGGATCTCAACTTAAAATATTTTAAACTGGATGTACTTTCTGCTTTAAATCTAAGGAGCCTGACACTTACAAAATCAGGACAACAGATGGCCACCCAGAGTGCTGTGAGCATGTTACCTAGGGAAAACGGGAAGAGAATATTGCCTTCTGGAAAAGAGAACATTAGTATCTTATTCACTTCAAATATAGCTTCAAAACTGAACATTGAGGATCTTGGTGATAACTATGGGATAGAAGACCTCCATGGGAAATTTGTGTACTCAAAGGAATCGGCAGTAACCTTAAATCTCTTATTGAATTTAAAGCAAATTAAATCCATAGCACATATTAAATAGCAAGGGTACATAGATAAAGTATTTATTAAATGCTTAGTATGTGCCAGGTACTAAGCTAAATTCTGGGAATAAAACTTCAAGAAAAACAAAAAAGACAGTTTCTTCCTCCAAGAAACTTACATTCTAATGGAGAAAATGACACTATAATGGGACCTGAAAAGTTGGGGATGGGGTAGTTCCCGCATGGTGGCAAAGTGAAAAAACATTGGAGAGTCAGGAATAGAGCCAGAACATATGAGCACTTGCTCAAATGGTTCCAGGTTCCAATAGATTGGAAGCTCCTAATGATTAGATCTGATCCAATGACAATTCAAGGACTGTCATTTTACTCTTTGTATTCAGTGCTGAGTACAGGGCTTGGCACAAAGTAGGCACTTACTAATGTGAATTGACTGACTGACAGGTAAGAAGAACTCATCACTGAGAGGAGAGAACTATAATCTAATGCAGGAAATCTGGGTTCAAATCCACTACTAATTTACTTGGTGACCTTGAGAAGGTCACTTAATTTCTCTGGGTCTCACAACCTACAAATAGCCCAATTGACTATAATTATATTACCTTCCAATTAATATCATATTAACACATAACAGAGTTTCAAGGGAATGGGATATAGGGAAGGAATATAGGACTGGAATAGAAAAAGACTTTAGAGATTATCTAGGCCAATGTCCTCATTTTCTAGATGAGGAAATTGAATTCCAAACCTGTGAAGTGACTTGCCAAAGGTGACACAAGTAGTGAGTGTTAGAGCTGGGATTTGAATCTAGGAGTGGAGCAAGGAGAATGACGAGCAAAATTCTAGATCATGAAGCACTACTGAAGGGGGGAAACATTGGTAGGCCATAATGTTGGAGTGCTCTTGTCTGGCAGGAGTATAACATGAGGGCCCTGAGTCTATGGGGGATTGGGGGTAGGGGGAGAGCTCATACTGAAAATGGATTGGGGAAGGTGCTAAGGACTCCATTGCCTGCTTCATAATTGTAGTGCCAACACAATATGTATAATGCCAACAGCAACTGTAAATATGCCAGCATAGTTTTCAATCACAAAATATAACAGAATCTCCATCTAGAAGACAGAAGCAAAACATTTGTTCACTCACACACACACACACACACACACACACACACACACACAACCAAATCCCAACACCAGAAAATCAAATTCATTATAGCAACATAGAAGTTAATACACCACAATGCAGCAGAGAGCCACATTATCCTTTAGCCTTCCTACAAACCAAACACTCACAAGCCTAACTGTTTCCCTGGGTAGGTCCTCTTACTCCCACCATCCAGGTACTCTGACTCCCAACTTTCTGTGGGCTCTGCTACACCATTCAGCAAACTCCTCCCACCACAGGCTCCATGTGATTACATTCTGCCTATTAGGGGGCAGGGAAGATCTTGAAATTGCCATTCCCATCACAACAATGTACTCAATAATGACTCTAACAATGGTGACAATGCCACCAGTACTGTCAATAAAGAACTGCCTACCTCTGCTTTGAATCAGTAGGGTCCAGAGATCCAGTAGACCCAAGTTTCCAGACAAAAGATGAAAATACAATATTGATGCCTCCCTTATCTTAATGTGTCTGATACTGTCTGGATTCTATTTTTTTGGCATTCCCCTCTTTTAGAATCTTTTGCAAAAATAAAAATAAAAAACACAAATTTTCCTCTCAGACATTTCATAGAAAATCTTCATATAAGCCTATTACAGTACAGTAAAATCCCGTTTATTAAGACTAAAGAAAGAAATCTCTCTGAATTAATGAATATGTGTAAAGAAATACAGTTTCATTCCTTTAAAGTACTGCATATTCAGTAACTCAAACTAGTAATCAGTTGTATCTTATCAAGCAGATTTCCTGGTGGAACTGATTTAATAAAAAAAAACAACAATAAAATCCATTGGCTGTTAGCTAAGGTCTTTAAAAATGCTATTTGTGCTTTTGTTTATTAAGTATAACTTGTAACCAAGCCAGAGCAATGATACCAGGTTCATTTATCTTGTCAAGACTGCCCTGTACTCCAAGGCCTAGAGCAATGGAGATTTGGGAATAAAGTACAGTGTAATCTTGCTGGTAATCACCAATGTTTTGTTCTCTATCACTAGGAGGCTCCAATGGTTTCTTCCTCACCTTTCAGGAGCCAGGGAGCACATTGTAGGAATTAAAAGAAGGTCGAGTTAAAGAGTAGACTAGCAACAATGTGATGCAAGCATATTGAATTGAATGTTCTCCCTTTCCCTTGCTTACCCCAGAGACTCAGACAGGACTTTCTTCATTGCACTGTTCTAGCAGAGCTAATGGCCACAAGTGCTAGCAACAGCTAACTTCCAGCAATCAGACCCATTGTACTGTGGTGATCATAGCCACAGTCTGAGAGATACTTCCTGGAAGCTATCCAGGTTCAGGGACAGGGAAAGTAAGCTAGTCAGATAACCCTCACCTTGTCAAAAAGCTACTGAGACCTTCACGCCTATCTTTGGAGTCTGGGATTGTTGCAGGATAGAAGAGACACCAGTTGGTAACCACTATGTGGAAACCGAGCCCAGACTGGAGCATTTTATTCCCATTCATCCACCCCTATGACCAGGAATTCCTTATAACAAAGAATTAAAAGGAAAGGGGAAAAAAAAACCCATCAACCAAGACTGATATTATATGTGATAATCTACACCCATGGTTCCTCCAAGTTCAATAAGAAGGGTCCGAGGCACATTCTTTTATTTATTCTGGGCGGCCAAGCTTGCTCATTAAAATTACACAATATTCAATTTTGATTATTATTATTATTAATTTACGTGGTTGTAGTCATCATGTATATTGTTTTTCTAATTCTGCTTACTTCATTTCCAGCAAATCTTTCTTATTTGTTTAAATCTTTACAGGAGATATAGAATGGGATCATGGTTAGATCTGACCTTCTAACTCAGGAAATATGGGTTCAAGTCCTATCTCTAATACATTCTGGTTATGTTTTGTACCAGTTAAGTTCCATACTGGGTATGGGACCCTTGCAAGTCACTTATTCCCTCAGTGCCTTAGGAAACTCTCCAAGATGAGAAACTGCTGAACAGTTGCCAGTCTTCATTTGTTGTCAGTGAAAAATAAGGTCCATAAACCTCTGGTTTTCACCTGCCAGGTTTCCTTCTCTCTTATTCTAAGGTCCTATGACTCTAAAGCAGGGGTGGGCAACCTCCTCTAAAGGTTTGTCATGTGATATCATGGGGTCTATGGGCCATAAAGAGTCAAATAAAAGAGCATGGGCTGAGTTAGTTGGAGAGACGATGGAGGAGGTGAACCTTGAGTTGGGGTTGGAAGCATAGGAAAGATGTGAGAAAATAGAGAGGAGAGGAAGGGTATTTTCTCAGTAGATGAATGACATTAGCAAAAACTCAGAGACAGGAAAATAAATGATATCCAGATAACAGTAAGTATATTCATTTTGACTGCAGCAAAGAGTCTTTAAGGGGGAGTAGGAAATAAGCCTGTTATAATAACAGGTTAGGAGAGATGCATTTTCCCTTCCCTTTAGAATCTCAGACCTGGGAATTCAAAGAGTTCAGATCCCTGTAATTCAGTGCCAATCAACTCGATTCAACTAGAATGTATCAAATATCTGTTCTGCACAAGGCCCTGTGCAATACAAAGAGAGAAACAAAAAAAACAGTCCTGCCTTCAAGGTGTTTACATTCTATTGGGGGCTGAATACAGCATGTGCATAGAAGTCCAAAGTCCAACCCAGACACTTTCTACTTGTGTGACCTTGGAAAACTAATCACTTTCGTTCTCTGGTCTTCAGTTTTCTCAATGAGAGGGTTGGATTAGATGACCCCCTGGGATCCCTGCCAGCTCTAAAACAATAATTTTATAAGTAAATACACGATCAAATGATTGGTCAGGAGAGAATATTGTCAATTATTGGAAATGACACCTAGGTCTCAATGATTTTGCCCTTAATCTTTCTTCCCATTGCTTCTCTCCTATCCAGTGTACAAAAATCCTTCATCATTTTTTTCTGGGTCTATCAAATATTCCCAATGAACCTCACCTAGCGTCTCAACCCCGAATTCATAGGCATTGCTTTAGATCGTAATTACAGATCAGGCTTCACTTTTATTACGCATCTTTGCCATGGACCTCATGTTTCATTTGCAGATGGCTATTTGCTTACAGTATCTTATTTATTTAATTGATTGCCTGTCTTCCATTCACAGTGATTGTATATCTCCTGTGGCATAACAGCCTGTACTGTTCCTACCCTATGCTCCTGAGGAGGGAGCTATCTGTACAGAATCATTCAGCGTCTCATTAAGAAAATGAGAATTAGACTTTGTTTCCCAGACCCCCTGCCAAAGTACATTTTCTTCACAGATTTATTGATTTCATCTTCTTTGCAAGAGCTCAAGCACAAAGAATATTTCTTGTTCTATTCTAACTGAAGGGCATCTGAGTTTTCAGTAAAAAAAAAATCAGACCTAAAAAATTCTACCTTCCAAAATGCCTGAGATGGTGATTCTGGATTGCTGCTTATTTTGGAGAGAATAGTAAATTTCACTTAAAACTGAAATTTGATTTTGATTACCTGACACTCTGCCAAACTACAGTTTCTTTCCAAATACCTGGGAGTTATCTTCAGCAGTCAATGAACAATTGTGACCATGAGAAAAGACTACCTGTAGATCAACTCTTTTTATACATATGCTGAAACATACAAACTTGTGAGAGCCAGCCCATATATTAATACCCAGATCGTTTCTATCCACGGCTGCAGAACTATTTAGGACTACTTAAAACTAGAAAGTGTCAAAATATTTTTAAAGAAGACTTGTAGTGATGTAAATATTAACTTGATTAATTAATATTATAATTATATTTGATTAATATTTATGTTATATTTTATTCATATGTTTATATTTGTTTTATTATAATATATAATTGTAATTAATATTGACTTGAGCAGAGAAAAATAAATTTCCCTTGCCCCCAAATATCCTTTGAAAGCAGCTCTGATTCATAGGGATAGCTGATGAGTGTCTGAACTGGGGTGAAGGTAGCATGAACAGTCAAGAAAGGATACATGCCATATCTCTGGTAAATGCTTAGATGTAGGAGGCAGGAAGAGGAGAGAGTCAAAGATGACACCAAAGTTAAGCCTTCGTGATTAGGAAAAAATGGGGAATTGGAAGGAGAAAGCAGGTTTTGGGAGGGTAAACTAAAGCCTTCAGCTGTTGATGACGTGGGTTTGAATTCAAAAGATCATGGATTTAGAGCTGCAAAAGCCTTAAAGGCCTTTGAGTCCATCTTCTTCTTCTTCATTTCACAAATAAAGAAAATGAAGAACTGATGGGATAAGTGACCTGCTCAAAACAAAGAAGGATCACACAGGAGACAGGAACAGCATCAATATGGTGTGTCCCCCACCCAAAGTAACCAGAATGAGTCTACAAGGAAGAGAAAGGGCAGCTGACATAAACGGCGGCTTGTATCAAGAAGTCTTTGGAAGAGAAGGTGGTTCAAGTTGTCCTTGATCAACACCAACATTGAGTTCTCAAGTTGCCCACACCTCTGAAGTCAAACTTAGCTCAAAGCCTGTGTTGTGCACACCAGCAATCACGGCACTGTCAGTCAATCCCTTTCAACAGTGACACCCGATTAAGGTTGTTCCTTTTCATTGAGAATTTCTTCAGTTCTCTTGTTGAAAAAAATCATTATAAACTAGACAACCATGAAAAAAACATGAACATTTCCATTTACAAAGTGAGGGTTTTGCTTTAAATGGTGATTCCACTATATATAGTTTATTCCTTTTAAAATATATTGAATTTAGTGTATCCCTTTCTGATATACCCACCACCCCAGTCTTCTTCGGGTATTTTTTAATGCTTCATTGACACTCTTTTCTTTCCTCTCTTCTCTTTTTCTCTATCATTACCATATGCCCCCAGTATTCCCCTCTGTTCTTCTACCCTTAAAAAAAAGTACTGTCTTATAAGTATAGTCGAATAAAAAAACTTTATGTTTCAATAGTCATGTCTGGATATGAAGGTCTCATTGTGCATCTATAGTCTGTCACTGTTCCACCAAGAGGTGAAAGACATGCTTTATCACCAGTCTTCTAGAGTGATGTTGAGTTATTGCATTAATCAGATTATTAAGTCTTTTAAATTTGTTTTTATTATGATGTTGTGTTGGTATAAATATATCTCCTGGTTCTGCTCATTTCATTCCACACCAGGTCATGTAAATTTTCCCAATTTTCTCTAAACCCATCTTTGCATCATCTCTTAAGGGCACCTGGGTGGAAGTTAGATAAAAATGCCTGGCCAGGAGTCAGGAAGACTTATCTTCCTGAGTTTAAATCTAGCCTCAGACACTTATTAGCCATGTGGCCCTGGGTAAGTCACTTAACCCTGTTTACCTCAGTTTCCTCATATGTAAAATGAGTCTGAGGAGGGAATGGCAAACTACTCCAATAGTATCTTCACCAAGAAAATCCCAAATGGGATCACAAAGAGACAGACGTGACTTAAATGACTAAACAACAGAAATGACATGATTTCTTATGACACAATTATATTCACATGCTAGTGTAACTACTCCACAGTTAGTGGATGTATACTCATATAATTTCTAGTTCTTTGCTATAACAACAGTACTACTATAAATATTTTTGTATATATGAAACTTCTACCCCTTGCTTTGATCTCTTTGGGGGTATAAACCTAGTGTTCTCACTGGGCTAGAATTGAGTGACTTTTTGAGTATAGAGTGGTAGGATCAATTCACAGCTCTAACAATAGTGCATCAATGTGCACTATGGTTAGACCAGTAGGTGGAACAACATAGAGAGCACCAGGTCTGGAGTCAAGAAGACTCCTCATCCTGAATTCAAATTTGGCCTGAGACACTTAGTAGCTGTGTGACCCTGGACAAGTCACTTAATGCTATTTGCCTCAGTTTCCTCATCTGTAAAAGGAGCTGGAGAAGGAAATGGCAAATCACTCCAGTATCTTTGCCAAGAAAACCCCAAACGGGGTCACAGAAAGTCAGACACGACTGAACAACAATAGCGTCAGCCCTCATATAGTTCTTCCAACAATTGTCATTCTCCTCATTTTTCATATTTGCTAATCTAATGGCTGTGAGATAGAACCTTAGAGTTGTATGAATTTCCATTTATCCTATTATTTGCAAATAGGAGTATTTTTTAAAATATGATTGTTGACAGCTTGAATTTCTTCCCTTAAAATTTGCCTGTTTGCATCTTTTGACATTTACCTGTTGGGAAACCTTCCTTCTATTATGTCAGTTTTTTCTTATGTTATAAACATTTCTAATGAGCTAACTTACCAGCTACCAAAGTTTGAGTGTTTAGGGGAAGACAGAATGTGTTTTAGGAGGCAAAGGGAACTGGAAGTTTTGGTGAAGGTTCTAATTCTGGCAAAAGTGGATGAATTACATTTATGGAAATGCCACAAGGCACTCTGGAAAGAATGCAAGATAAGGAGTCAGAGGCTTTAGGTTTGAATTATATTTTTGCAATATAATACATTTATTTGCTCGAGGCACATCACTTTACCTTCTCTGTACTTCACTTTCCCCATCTGTAACATTAGAAGGTTGGAATAGATGGCCAATGATGTATGATCCCATGACCTGCCAAAATATCTTCCTAATGCTTATGTCTATACATGTAATTCCTTTCTAAAGCTCTTTGGTGATTCCCTATTGCCTACAGGATAAAATAAAAACTTACTTGCTGGGCTATGATTTAAAGCTCTCCATAGGTTGGTTCCAACCTAGCTTTCTAGTCTCAATTGCACTCTCCTTTATACATACTGTGATTCAGCAAAAATGGTCCATTACATTAGTTTTTCCCTTATTTTTTTTTCCTAAGCCCACTGCATGCATTCAGGTAAAATGTTCAACATCTAGTATTGGATCAATCTCCATGTTCAATTGTTGAATCTTATTATTGACTACGGTAACATTTAATTGTTAAGTCATTTTTCAGTCATGTATGACTCTCCATGATTCCACCTGGGCTTTTCCTGATAGAGATAGATGCTCTAGTGGTTTGCCATTTCCTTTTCCAACTCATTTTACAGATCACGAACTGAGGCAAATAGAGTTAAGTGACTTGCCCAAGGTCACACAAGTAAGTGTTTATAGTAAGTGTCTGAGGTTGGTTTGAACTCAGGTATTCCAGACTCCAGGTCCAGGACTCTATCCCCTATGCTACCTAGCCACAGTATTATGTCCCTCATGAATTTTTCTCTGAAAATATTCTATCCCCTTCTGTCTCTCCTCAAATTTCTTATAGCTTTCTATCTAGACCTTTCGCCTTTATCATATTCCATATTGTTGTATTTACTTGTATACATTTCAAATCCTCTCTACCAATTTCAAAGTGTCTTTGGAGAGGGGGTATATCTCATTTTTATCTTAATTTTTCTAATGCCTAGCCTAGAGCCTTGAACACTATTTTGTTGTTCAATTGTTAAGGCGTGTCAGAATCTTCATGATCCCATAGACCATATTGTCCATGGGAACTTCTTGGTGAAGATACTGGAATAGTTTGACATTTCCTTCTCCAATAGATCATTGCAAACACAGGTTAAGTGACTTGCCCAAGGTCACACAGCTAGTAAGTGTCTGAGGCTGAAATTTAACTCAGGTCTTCCTGACCCCAGGCCCAATACTCTATCCACCTAGCTGCCTCCTTGACGACATTATGCATTTAATAAACATGTTGGTTTAAATTCAGCAACATTGGACTTATGTGGGATATAAAATATGTATGTTGTGAATCCCATATTCAAAAAGTTTGTAATCTAGTTTGGGAGGTGGCAATTGAGGGTAGTATAAAATATATGTATCAAATTGGCTGGCATTGGTACTTTTGAGGTAAAAATTGTATAGGATTGGAGTAGTTAATGAAAGAACTTCACAAAAAAGGGAAAACTTGAGTCTTACATTTATGGATAGACAGAATATGGGTAGGCAGAGAAAAGGGGAAAGAAATATCAAAGAGGCAATTAGAGACAGCAAGATGAGGAGAATTATGCAGATCTTATGTTCTCAAGACTATAGCCCTCTAAGAAAGACTTTTTGGCAGACAAAATGGCCATATGCTCTGTCATTCTGATTTTTTTCTTAAGCATCAACCATGAGGGCACCTAGGTGGAGCAGTGTATAGAGTTTTGGGCCTGGAGTCAGGAAGACTCATCTTCCTGAGTTCATATAGAGCCTCATAGACTTAATAGCTGTGTGATCCTGCACTAGTCACTCAATCCTGTTTGCCTCAGTTTCCTCATCTGTAAAATCAGCTGGAGAAGGAAGTGGCAAACCACTCCAGTGTCTCTGCCAAGAAAACCCCAGATGGGGTCACAAAGAGTCAAGTACAACAGAAAAACCATTGAACAACAAGATCAACCACGCACTATCTAACATTTAAGAAACGGAGTTTGCTCTTGTACCAAGACTGTGAGCCCAACTACCTCCATTCAGCTGTGTCTGACTCTTCCTGACCCCATTCCACATATAAAATATAAATTTTATATGTGTGTGTGTATACACGTGTATATACAAAGATATATGTATATATGTGTGTATATGTATATTAAAGTTTAAATGCTTCACAAAGAAGGAAAGAGGAGATAACAAAATATATGCCCCTGATTAATTGCCACTTGTAAACTAGAACTGTATAGGGTTGGGGGGGGGGGGGTTGAGTCAGAAGCAAAGCCAACACTAATAATAGTAATTGATTTTCATGCAGCACCTTAAGGGCTGCAAAATGTTTTATCTGCCTTATATAATACATTGGTATATTATTTGAACTTCACAACATCTTACAGATGAGGAAAATGAGGCTCAGGTAGGTTAAGTATTCAGCCCATGGTAACACAGATGTTTTATGTCAGAGGTAGAATGTGAACACAGGTCTTCTTGACTAGAAGCCCCAAACCCTGTCCACTCAGCAATACTGTCTTCCCACGTTCAAGAGAAGCACCTACACTCTATGCACCATTAATGTCATCTAGGCACAACAGAACTGTCCCTAAATTCTCATTGCATCTCTGAGCCCTTTTCTGGGGAGCTTCAGAAAATGTTTAAATTAAGTCAGTTGCAGCTGCTCTGTCAGGAACTCACTAAGCGCTGCAGCCATCGAAGCAATTAAAAAAAATTGCACAGAAGGTAATTAAAAGCCTTACTGGTTCTTGCGATTAGACTGACATTTTAAATGCCTCTGGATGTTTTATTGTGCCAATAACCTATTTCCCTCGTCTCCAAGAGAAATACAACTGACATCAGTAATTTACCAAAATACTCTACAGGTAACATGTGCCAAATACAAATCTGCACTGAATTAGGACCAGGGTTCTCCTCTGTGCAATCAGGATGATACATCTTAATGGGAAAGTCATTTTCCTGTGACTACCTTCTATATGTTGAGGTTTCAAAGGTTCACTATTCTCTTAGTCTTGCCTTGAGAAATCAGGAAATGCCTGGTTACTGAGGTGCAACTGAGAATGGCAAAGGGGACTCATTTCATCTGTGCTTAAGCAGGGACAAGGAGAAAAACTTTGGAGAATAGAGACCTACTTTGTCATCGTAATGGAGTGATGATGACTTATTAGAAAATATGAATTCCTTTATTCTCTTCTCACACAAAAGCCCCCCCCTCCCCACCCATCTCAAGTATAAGGGTTAGAGTGATCATTTTTTAGAAATAATCGAGCAAAATCTTTGTCACTATGGAGTCTGTAAGTTTAAGGAGTTGAGAATTTAGAGCATGTCCTTAAAAAAAGTGTTTGATTCCTCCTAATTCTCATCCTTTGCTTCTCGTAGCAGCTGCCAAGTGTTTAGTGGGTGCCTCATTATGGTAACAGAGCACGCTCAGTGGGTTAGCTTTCCCTCCAGCATTTAAAAAAAAAAGAAAAAGGAAAAGAAAAAGAAAAAGGAAAGAAAAGAGAAAAGAAAAAAAAACATAAGAAAACAGGAATGCCCTACTCCATGTTACCAACACCTAAAATAAAATATTATTCTTTCATTAGAGCAAAATATTAATGAGTTTAAAAAAAACCTTAAATGTAAATATGCAAATACATACATATTGCATAAAAAGAAGGGAAGAGAAAATGTAAATACAGTAAGTGAAAACAAAGGATTTACTACATTATCTAACTATAATCAACCTCAGCTTCTAACCATTTCCTTTGTTTATCTCTCTCTTATCCCAGGCTGCCCTAGGCCTTCTTCTTGTCCTGCCTATTTCAGTTAATTCTCTACTGTTAAGTAGTAGGAGTTGAAGTACTAAATGCCACATTAATGCTACTTCCCTCTTAATTACTAGAGACAACAATATTTTAATCATATCTCTTAAGTTCTCCTAGCTTGATTCACTGAAGTTTTAACAAAGGGAAATTTATTTCAAAGATATAGCAAGAACAAATTTAGAAACATTTCCCTCAATACCTAAAAGGGCATAATTTTCTTTCATCACCTGTACTTCTAGGACAGTAGGTTCAAAATTTATCTTGGTTCCTATGCAACATTGCTCCTAAGTCTATGGTCCAAAGGTGGCTTCTCTGCTGGATGTGCCCTTCTGCTGGACTGGAGTCCCAAAGGACATTTGCAAAGACTTCCCCTTTCTCCTCAGGGCATTAATTCTGGGCTGACAGCCACATTTGGCCTGAATTCTGACTCCCAGATTTCTATAACTTCTTTCACAACCAAGACGGAGATGCCAATCTCAGCTTCTAGAACGGGAGAGGCAGGGGATGATTGAAAATGCCAAGGATAAACAAGGCCCCCTGTTTCTTGGGGGCTGAAAAAAGGCATTCAAGCATTTTATTTTAAAGCATATTCTCCCACTGGATTCTATGCAGGACTGAGTCACTATGTTCCCCTGTATACACGTAAAAGCAGCAGAAAGATCATTGATTCACCTTCTCTTCTGTTTTTGTTTTTTAAGCTGCCTTATATACTAGAACATATAGTCTTAACATGGAGTTCATAGACAGAAACCCGAAGAACTGTGAACTTGGATGGGAAAAAAATACATCTTCATTTTCAATAACCTCTAATTGAAATTTAACACTTCTCCAGTTATTTACCAATGTAATTCTGAGAAGGGTTTATTGGCTTCACTAGACTGCCAAAGGGATCCCTGAGGGGGAAAAAAGGTAAGAATACCTTGAGTAGAAGCAAAAGACATCATTGAGTCGGCCCCATCTGGGAGTTGTCATGAAGTAGTGGATGAGGAGTTGAATGTAGAGCCAGAAAGACCTCAATTCAAGAGTCACCTCTGAAAAATACTATCTATGTTACCCTGCACAGGTCCCTTAAAGTCTCAGTGTTCTAGGCAGCTCTCCAGAAAAGGTTCTAAGTGGCACTGGTAACAGGGAATTTGATTATCTGGGAGTTCCCTATACCAAGGAAATTATAGGTCTAGTCCTTATCCTTGGCCTACCTGATATTTCTTATGATCTCCAAGGCTCACTTTTATAGGCAGAATTATGCTGTCGTGAATTGACAGTTTACAATCTGTCTTATAGAAACCAACACATTTGGCTATGAAACTGTTTGTTGAATTTAAACTAAACATAGATTAAACACATTTATACCATCGAAACACAATATTTGAATATGTTAGGCAAATATGAAAAAGATTTCTTTATGAAACTGAATGTAACTCACTGAATATAAACTAACAAACCAATTTAAAATTAGGTACTAAATGGACCTTTGAAGTCAATAGGGTGGTGACTGAAAACATGATGGCAAATTTCTATAGAATATGTTCTTCATCCTCATTAAAGGCAAAAATACTCAATATTAAGGGAGATTTTAGTTAAAAACAAAGGGAAAATTTTCTTACAAATAATAGTTCTTAAACATTGGAATGGGTGACTAAGGAAGTTTACAGAATTTCCATATTGAGAGACCATTGGAAACAAGCTATTTACTTATATGACTAGCATGATTAATGCTTATGTCTACACAGAAAACTAATTGGATTAAATCAAGTTTCAAAATTAACTCCAGTTAACTGAAAGTTGAACACATTGTAGATCCCATATTCTTTCACAATTTTTAGTAGACAAAAAAACACAGCCCATTCAAAATTCAGTTTTGAACTGTTGGATTCCAGATCGTGAATTCCTTTATATAATGTTTTGGGGAATACTTCCCCTTCCTCAAAATAATGAACAGCTTGATTGAATTTTCATTTTTCCCATGGTTATTTTGGTGTTGTAAGGCGATTAGTCAACTGAACTATAGCTAAATGAATAACCTATATGAAATCTCAGGATATTTTCTAGTCCTATAATTGTATGATACACGAGAGTCAGAGGATAGAGTACCAGACTTGGAGTGAGAAGATCTGTACTTGAATGTTGTTTCAGATACTTACTTACGATATGGCCATTTGGTAAAGTTAAAAGGGCCTGTCTTTGACGGCACAATTGAAACTGCACAGATCACATAGAACCAGAAGGCTCTTACATCAAGGTTCAGATCTAGCTGGCAATTACTGATGCATAGCTATTTTTAACTGGTTGTTGTCTATTCTGTTTTTCTATAAAGTTGTCTATATTCTTTTAATCAGAGAGAGCCTCGGTTTTCTGATTTTCCCCTAGGTATACAGTAAAAGGCTTCTTCCTATTACAATTCTCCATGTCTTCTGACTACTCTACACACTGGTGTTGCCCTTTGAAGATTTCCTGACTTCATGGTCAAGTCCCTTAATATCTTTGAGTCTCCACTTCTCCAGTTGTTTCAAAGTTGTTTGCTTAGAGGAGGGGAGAAAGGTAATAAGTATTTATTAAGTGCTTATTATATGACAGGTATTGTTCTGGGGTGCTTTACAAATATTATTAGAAAATTCTGAGGTAGATGCAATTATTTCCTCACTATACAGCTGAGGAAACTGAGGCAGAGATTAAGTGACTTGCCTAGGGTCACACAGCTAGTAAGCATCTTTAGTTGGATTTGAGCTCATGCCTTCCTGGCTGTAGGCTCAGTAGTATATCCACTGCAACACCTAACTGTCTGCCTATGCAGTATCATCAACTTTAAAATTAGGGCACCTTGGACCTACATATAAAAGGATATATAGAGTTTCTTATGTGAGGTTTTCCTAATCCCTCCAGTTATTGCTCTTCTCTATCATGTGAAATTACTCAGTACTTTTTTTTTCCTTTTTTTCTATTAACTCATTTGTGTTTATCTCCATAGTTGAATATAAACTCCCCCAGGGCAAGAACTATTTTGTCTTTTGTCTTTGCTTTCCCAGAGTCTACATATTTCTTTGCCAGTGATAGATACCAAATTAATGTTTGTTTGTCAAACTGAATATGTCAAATAGAAATAATGAACTTGCAACGCCTATCTCACCAGGTTCTTGTAAGGTAAAATATTCTGCAATAAATAAAACACCCTAGAATGTGATTTATCATTATCCTAATAATTATGAATTATTTGAGTCAGAACAACATTAGGAACCAGTGGGTTTTTTCCAATGTAATATTAGGATCATCTGAATGTGATATTTTCTTTAAATCATTTGTGTTCCATGTCATAATATCATAGACCAAGACCTGGAAGAGACCTTAGAAGTCATCCAGTCCAATTCCTCCCTTGCTGGTATGGTATGGTATGGTATGATATATGATATGATATTATATGATATGATAGATGATATAGAGTAGGGTGTGGTATAATATAATATGATAATATAATAGAATTAATATAATTAATATAATACCTTCCAGATGAGGAAATCAAAACCCAGGAAGGATAGTCTAAATGGCCTTTAACACGCCTTCTAATTTAAATTTATTATCCAATGCCCATTGTCAAGCAGGTAGTAAGTAGAAGAATTGAAATTTGAATTCAGGTCTTTTGATTCCAGAGAAAACCTTCTTTTCACGACACCATGTTAACTTACAAAAAAGAATAAAATATTAGAGCCATCTTCAAATATATAAGGACTATAACATGGGGCAATTAGGTGGTACAGTGGACAGTGGCAGGTCTGGAGTCAAGAAGACTCATTTTCCTGAGTTCAAAATTGGCCACAGATTCTTAGTAGCTGTGCAACCCTGGATCAGTCACTTAACCCTGTTTGCCTCAGTTCCTCATCTATAAAATCAGCTGGAAAAGGAAATGGAGAACCACTCCAGTATCTCTCCCAAGAAAACCCCAAATGAGATCACATTAACTCCAAATCTGGCCTTAGACATTTACTTGCTATGTGACTCTTGGCAAGTTACTTAACTCTATTTGTCTCAGTTTCCTCATCTGTAAAATGACCTGGAGAAGGAAATGATAAAGTACTCCAGTATCTGTTCCAAGAAAACCCCAAATGGAACCACAATGAATTGGAAATGAATTAAATGACATGAACACAACATATAGATTAGGAAATAAACATTTCTTCCTCTAGGAAGGGGTTTGCAAACTAAGGGTCAGAAGACCAAATCTGGAAGTACACTGTTTTTGTACAGCCCTTAAGCTAATGATAATTTTTACATTTTTAAGTACAGTATAACTTTATTTTAAAATGCAAAAACTATTCTTACATGTCCAGGGATCCTGGTGTGGGTCCCCAAGACCCTTTCAAAGGATTCATGAGGTCAAAACTATTTATGTGATAATAAGACACTTTAATTTCTAATACAGTAAATACTAAAATATGTAACACATTAAAAAAAATACTCTTGGGGGGAAAGTTTCTTGATAATTTTTTTAAGAGTATAAGAGGACCTAAGACAAAAAGTTTGAAAACTGCTCCCCTGCAGAGTAAAAGTTACAGAAAGGTTCATTTTGTTCACTGAAAGAAAGAATTTTCTGACACTTAAAACTTAGAGGATTTTTGTATTCCTTGGCAAAGAAATATTCCAGGTTTCCCAGGCTGAGGCTGAAACTCATTGTTTATAGTTACCATTAATTTGGAGTCAATCATTTCCAATTTCGATTTTTTGTTTAGAAAGCAAACATCTTTTTCTCATTTCAAGAAATAAATAGCTGGTAAGTGACCACCAGGAGTTGAAAATAAATGAGGTTCTTCTAGAGGTCACTAAATACACCTTTGACGAATGAAGTTTCAAGGGAAAGACTGTTCAAGAGAACAATAAAAGTGATCCTGGGTTTCAGCTGACAGCTGGTACTGCCGTGGGAGGAGTTTCAAACAAGACAGGGTCATCACATACCAATCAACAGCAGAGCCAGCCTAAATCCATTCAGTGGCCAGGGGCTCCCAGGTGCCAAGGTTATACCCTAGGAAATATACCAGCAAGTACATTCAATCTTGTGGACCTAAATGGGTCACTGAGGGATAAATGCAATTGTCAAAAATGCATGATTTGTTAAGAGTCAGTGAGTTGTCAGTTCGGAAATTTATTTGTGACATGCCTGCAGAAGTCATGAATGAATGCAGAATTATGATCCCTTCCCGTGTGATCAACAACCTGCCTAACAATAGCAGCAATAATGGTAAGATGATTTGGAGGAATGTGTGTTTTATGCGGATGGACCGAAATAACTTTTAATGACCCCTACTTAAAATTTATGCACAGACTGCCAGGGACAGATTGTAAATTTGATTTGCTATTAAGAAAACAAACAAGTCCCAAATGTAGAACTCATTTTTGTCTTTATAGTTACATCATACATACAACATCTACAGGTTCTTCTATATAAGGTAAAGCTCTCTAGAAAGTCAATGTTCAATTCAAATGAATTAAGTAAATATTTATTAAGCTCCTCCCATGGGCCAGGATCTGTGCTAGGTGCTTGAGATACTTAGAATATCCATCCTTCAATAAGCCAATCAAGAAGAATTTATTAAAGACTTATTATGTTCCAGGGCCACCTAGGTACTGGGGATATAAAGACATGAATAAAACATCAGGCCCTACCCTCAAGGAGCTTATATTCTAGGACTGGAAGGATGGGGATGGGAGATACTCAGATAATACAAAAAAGTGAACAAAATATTATTTTTCAATGTGGGAAGACAACTAATGAATAGAGGGATCAAAATAAAGAGTGGTGTTAGAGACACCACCTTATTTGTACTTTAAATTCCTTCCAAGCTATTGATTTCATGAGTTATAGGCAATGGAGAGTATTTCAGGTGAACAGCCTGTACAAAATCTCTACACTTAAAGCAGCCAACAGTCCAGTTTAGCTGGAACATAGAATGCCCAGAGGGAAATAATGTGAAATAAACCTGAAAGTATAGATTGAAGTCAGATCATAAAGGGCTTCAATTGTCCAACAGAGGAGTTTGTTGTTCTCAAGACAATAGGTAGCCACAGAAGTTACTTGAGCAGAGGAGAGATATGGTGAGGCCTGTACTTTTAGAATTGCCAGTTTGGCAGCTGGGTGAAAGATAGATTGGATAGAAGAGATATTTGTGGCTTGGTATATACAGTATTTCAAAAGTGGCTTACCTTTTCCTCTATTTCCTCTTTTAATTGATGTTTTTGGAGTAATCATTTAATTTTACTTTCTCAATATAACCATTTTTTGCCTGTCTTTTGTTTTTACAAAACTTTGCTAAAAACTGCATCAGGCATTCTGCAGTTGTTCCTTGTTATTTAAGATAGGATCTCCTGCTGTTCTTTTCAATACCTTTGGTCATGCAAGTGATTTATTTGTGACATTCATACTAAAACTGAACTGTGATGCCAGAACTAAAAAGAATCTCAAACTTAACAGCTTTCCAAAAATATTTTGCTCCCTTCCCTCACCATGGGAAGTATACAAGTTAGTAAAATAAATTAATTCAGAAGGCATCATTGCTCACTTCAAATAAATTGCTACTCACCCCACCTAAGTGGCTGAACTCTCTCAACAGATGTTACAATATTTTAGTGTCTCCTCAAAAAAGACCTTCCATGTTGAAGTGGTTGCTGACTAATGACTCAAACCATATCAATTCAGAGATGGATTTCAATGACAACAATAGTTTGACCTGATAATTTATGACTTACTTGGGAGCAAGAATTTAAATTAATAATGAAATTTCATCTCTGTTTCTTATGGTTTCCTTATTTCCCTGATGATATATTCAGTACAATTCAAACATTTCTTAAGGGCCTACTATATACAACTCACTGGGGAAGACCCCAAGAATACAAAGATGAAATCTAATGTGGTGCAAAAAGCAGTGGTTTTAAAATCAGAGTACCTAGTCTTCTATTTAATTCTTCTGTGACCTTGAACTATTAACCTAACATTCCTGGAGCTCAGCTTCTTCATCTGCATAATAAAGAGTTTAGAATAGACAACCTTCAAAGGTCCCACCTGATGCTAAAGTGGGGTCCTATGAGTTGCCCATATATTCTTTCTAATGCATGTGTCTGACCCTATCACTTCCCTGCTCAAAATCTTCAGAAACTCTTCATTGATTATATGATTAATTTAAAACAATTTTTCTATTAGCCTGACATTTATAGCTTTTCACAGTCCCTTCAGGTCTAAATGTAGAATGCAAAGATAGAGAATCTTCACTGAGCTTCCAGTCTTGTAAGGTGAATAAGACATACAAAAATGACTATAAGAGAGAATAAAGAGTTGTATGAATAACACAGAAAATAGATTATCGCTTTTTTAGGGGAGGAGTATATCAGGGAACGTTTCATGGAATATGTTAGGGTACCAGTTAAGATAGAAGCATGACAAGGCACAGAGGAGTCTTATCCTTCAGATACTCTGGCAATGAACTAAAAAGTGTACCAGAATATGAGTGGATGGAATACTACCATGTCATAAGAAATGACAAGGGGATTGGTCTAGAAAAACCTGGGAAGACTTGTATGACCTGATACAAAGTGAAGTGAACAGAACCAGGAGTAGAGTGTACATAGTAAAAACAATATTGTAATAATTATCAATTGTGAAAGACTTAGCTACTCTGATCAATACAGTGATCTACAATATCTCCAAAAGGACTCATGATGAAGAGTGCTATCCATCTCCAGATAGAGAACTGGTAGACTCAAGAGTACAGAATGAAACATTGTTGTTTTTCTTTTCCCTTCCATATTTTTCTTGCTTTTTTTCTGGCCGGGGAAGGAGGGGGACATGACTATTGTGGAAATACATTTTGCATGACTGTTTTTTTTTTAATTTATTTTATTAAAAAATTTTTTTGAGTTACATATTTTCTCCCCGTCTTTCCCCCGCCCACCACCCCAAAGCAGCCAT
>CM053582.1:252773760-252788893 GCA_028627135.1 Pseudochirops cupreus
GCAGAGTGGGGGGGAGGGCTGATGAATGTTCACATTTCTATAGAGGGATAGGGACAGGGTGGAGAGTGGATGGGGAGGGCAGGATAGGAAGAAGGGACATTTAATCAGACTCTCACAGTGTGCTCACTATGGAGAGGTTCTGCGTAATTTCACATGTTCAGCCTATATTTGATTGCTTGTCCTTCCAGTGGGGGTGGGTGACAAGGGAGGAAGAGAAAGAATCTAGAATCTAAAGCTCTATAATCAAATGTTAAAAATATATATCTATATCTATATCTATCTGTCCATCTATCTATATATATATGCAATTATTATTATTATTATTATTATTATTATCAGCTACATCCAACTGGAACTTGAGATACACAGGCACTGTGGTTGAGAGATCCATCCTGCCATATTGAAAAGTCAGAGAGGTGAGGGGGGAAGACATAGGAGAGAATAGATTGGGGGAGGGGGGATACATTGGGATGGCTGTTTTGGGGCGGTGGGTAGGGGAAAGATGGGGAGAAAATATGTAACTCAAAATCTCATGGAAATGGATGATGCAAACTAAAATAAAATTAAAAAAAAAGAAAAGTAGCACAGAACCTCCAATGTTTCATAATTGGAGTTATTTTATTTTAAAAGAAATACAAACCTTGAACAATGGTTTGAAAGTAACAGAAATCACATCAAAATGTAATATCACTGGGGCCTTGAAGACAGGGAAAAGATAGCAAGAAATTTTCATGGGAAAACATGATAGGTATTGGGAGGGTATACAAAAGGGTTTGAAAGTCAGAGAGAAGGAGGACTGTAAGAAATACTATTAGATTTGTCAATAATGCGTTTGAAGAGAACCGTTTCAGTACTATAATGAGAAAAGAAGCCAGATTCAATGGGGTTGATGAGTGAGCAGATGGTGAGGCCATCAATACAATAAGTTGAGACCATTCCTTCAAGAAATTTGGCAGTGTGGAAGAAGAAAGGCATAGAACAATAGCTTGAAGGAATAGCAGGGCCAAAGGGGGCAGGGAGGGAGAGAGAGAGAGAGAGATAGACAAAGAGAGAGAGAGAGTGAGTGTTTAGGATTTAAAGTACGTAAGTTTGGAATAGTTACTATGACAGGTGTGATCTAAAATCAGTAATAGATTAATCAAAAGAATATTATGCTGTGGTGAGAGCCTCACTGAGGATAGATAGATTATGTGCGTATGCACACTATATATATATATTCATATACAGGGACATATATACAATCAAGTATATATCTATTGTTATCTTTCTATATCTATTTATAGTTACATCAATACAGATAAATATATATGTATATAGTAGACCCAAACAGTATGACTTAGTAATAACCTCCAGCAATGTTCATCAATCCAGGCTTAGGAGTTGAAAAGAGAAATAGTAGAGAAAGTTACATTTAATACCTAAGGGTAGATATTAGATGGGAGGGAATGGCAGCATGTCTAAATGGGTGAAGTATTCAAGGGTGAAGGAGAGGAGAAAACAGTATTGGCATGACAGACCTTTGAGTCAAGCCTAGGTGGGGAGGGAAATAGCTACAGAATAAAAAAATATGATAGACTGGGAGAAAAGAGACTAGAGGTCATGGTAGGGCTGAAGAAAAGATGTAGGAGAGGTGAAGGATGGGAAAGGTGGAAGGATAGAATATACAAATAAGAAAGAAAAAGTCTGTAGTTCAACATGCAGGTAAAGTAATTTTATGTGTTGGTGAGGTATGACCATTCTGGTAGATGAATGAGGCAGAATGGGGATAGCAATTATAGGAGTTGGGGAAGTCAAGGAAGTGTAAGACCAACATTTTGGAAATGTTGTCTCCATGAATATTAAAGTCAACAAAAATAATGGCAAAGAGAAGAGTAGACTGTGGACATAATAATTAATCATCCTCATCATTGACATAGAATGTGTTTAAGTTTGCAAAGTAATACATATATATATATATATAATATATATTATATATATTGTATATATATAATATATATTATATATATATATATATATGTTATCTTATTTGAGCTTCACAATTACCCTATGAGGTAGGTGCCTAAGCAACTGATCAATTAATTAAATATGCTTTAGGTTGGTAAATGTCAGTGAAAGAGATTTGATACCACAGGTTTCAGAGGAAAAATTGTTGAGTAAAGGTGACAGAGCAAGGGTCTTAGGTGACAGTGAGGAGCAAGGAGTTTACTGATTCTACTTTCTGGCTTTGTGCATAGGGAGTGAGAGGTAGAGAGATGAGAAAACAAGTAATCAGGATTGAAGAGGGTTCTGAGAGAGGAGATGTTCTCAAAATATTCTCATGTTGAATGATTTATCAAGTCCAAATCTCTGTGCTTAGAATGGTTTGTATGTGGAAGTGGATGAAGGAAGAAATTATTCCCCTCAATGGAATCACCTTTTAGAAAAGGCATTGGACAAAGTTTCCATTATTTATTATGACAATGACAACTTTCTAATCAAAAAATGAAAGATTCACATTAAATACTCTTTAACAGTCTCCAATGAAATTTTCCTCTGGTTATTTCTTCCTGCTGTCTTCATCTTAACAAATGTTATTTAACAAATGAGACCATTTTCTTCTGTACCTGGTCCTCGTCCAAATTTCTTAGGCCTTTGCTTCGGAAATCGGTATGAACAATTTAAAATCCCTTGTTGTATTCCTGATAGAAGAGCTAGTCCCACTAGGTCAAATCCTGCTGCTTCAGCCATTGCACAGGGTACTACTTGGCCACTTTGTGAGGGAGACCACTTTTTGGTGAAATGGTTTCTGTTAATGAAAGGAGGTAGGAATGCTTAAGAAGATTGTGGCTGAAAGGGGAGCTTGCAATAGAATAGGGTTTACAAGAAGCACAATGGAAGTGATGGACAGAGGGTAGAGACTCAGGAAGAATAGTGTTGACCTATTGCCACATAAGGCTAAGTAGGAAGCTTAATTTTCCTTGGTTTGGTGAATTGGATGGGGTTACAAAGCTTTTATTGGGGAAGAAAGAGCTAGGTTGGTGATGAACATGTCATAATACACTGAATTTCAGCTTAAGTACTCAGCAAGGAAGATAACAAATGACTTTTCCTTACATATCTTTCTTAAAGGTCTTTGGCAACAATCAGTAAAGTAAAACGTGTTTGACTTCCATAAGCAGTATTAAACAGTATGTTTGCATTACATGCATGGATGTCAATCCACCTTTCTGAGAGTAATGGCTGCATTTGTGACATATTCCTACATACCCAAAAGCTGCAAAGTATCACTAGCCGCTGTTTAGTATTTAGCTATAAGTACTAAATAAATATAACCAAAGCTCAAATGGCTGCTCCTGAGCTTTCAGAGTTGTGCCCTAATAATGTGTCATTGTAATCATTCTATTCATCTATCTATCTATCTGTCTATCTATTATCTATCATCTATCTATCTATCTATCTATCTCATTGTAATCACAAAATAATTGTGCCATTATAATCATTACCAATGAATATAAGTGATATCATCAATTTTCTTTCACTAACACCTACACACTGTGTAGATTGAAAGAGATTCAGAAAAACTGGGAGCTATTTTGTATTATATAGATTCTAATCAACATATTTTTGTGTGCTTGGTTCACATTTAAAATGTTTCCTCAAGCTACTTGAATGTGCTTATGTTAAATGTATTTTACCTGGCCCTGTTTATCTTCCTTTCTTTACAACTAACTCCATTTCTCACCCTCCTCATTCAAAAATGAAAAGTCCCAGAGGGCCTGTCTTGGAAAACAGATGTTTAGTGCTTTTACAATCAAAATTAACGGAGCACTTATGTGATATTCTCTCTCTCTCTCTCTCTCTCTCTCTCTCTCTCTCTCTCTTTCTCTCTCTCTCTCTCTCTGCTTTGGAAAAATAAATACCAGCTGCATCTATACAATGGTGAGGCAATCAGTAAACAAAGGGAAAAATGAAAAATTCAATGATACCGTTAGGTGTCATGAAAACATAAGTATTCTCATACTGAATGACTCATAGTTCATTGAGTCCAATTATTCCATGTTTAGAATGACTTGTATGTGATATGAGGTGAAGGTTATTATTTCCATCGATGAAATTACCTCAAAATGAAGTGATGGGAATCAGTAGATTTGAAGTATAAATACTTCTTTCCCACTAACTAGCCGTGTGACCTTGAATAACTCACGACTAGGCTCTTCCAGTCCTTAAATTCTGTGATACCTAGCCTTCCTTAATTATGTAGTTACAATCTAACATTTTGCCTTGAACTTTTTAAAAGCTTTTTTTCTACTTTCAGCTTACATCATACTTGAATTTTCTTAGTCTGGCTCAGGGATGGGGAATCTGAGGCCTCGAGGTCACATGTGACCTTCTAGGTCCTTGGGTGCAGCCTTTTGACTGAGTCTGTTTCATAGAACAAATCCTTTTATTGAGGGTATTTGTCCCATGAAGTAAGGATTCAGTCAAAGGACTGTCCTTGAGGACCTAGAGGGCTACATGTGGCCTCAAGGCCGCAGATTCCCCACCCCTGCCAGGTCTGTCTATTCCCCCCACCTATATAGAAGAGAACATTTTCCAAGATGGAAAAAAAAAATCTCACCAAATTTTTGCCAAACTTCTAAAGACTAGAATCTCTAAACTTGGCTGGACTGATCTTCAGAAAACATTTAAGGTCTGTTCCAGGGCCAGCTTTGATGGACTAGTTAGATCTTGGGCTGCATTGGAATAACCTTCAAGACCCCAAGGTTCTTTCTCATGTTATGAGGCATTTATATAGAACATCAGCAGAGGAATGAAATAAAATTAGCCCATATATTTACAATAAAAAAAATTTATAGTTTCTAAAATTCTTTCAGACTGCAAGATAAGTTCCTTTATTCCAGAATTCTATCACTTGATGAACAAATCTATGTTTGTCCTCTCTAATATCTCTAAGATTTGATAGACTGCTTAGACCCCCATCTCAGCCCACACCAAAGAGCTCTAATTTTTGATGGGCCCTCACAAAGTAACACCAACCTTCTTTTGATTCCACTGGCTCCTTTTCCAATTCAATTAAACAAATAATTATTAAGTGCCTACTATGTGCAAAGAATTATGCTAAATGCTGGGAACAAAATAAAAGTTTAGAAAACATATAGTCCAGGTCCTTGGAAGTTTACAGAATAAACATTTTTCTCCCACTAACTGCGTTACCTTGGATAATTCACTATTTGGCTTCAGTTTCCTTATCTGAAAATGGAAAGTTGGGCTGGGACGATCTTAAATGCCACTATCATCTCTGATGCCATAGCAATGGTTCCATAAGAGAGAAGGAGGAGAAGACATACAAATGAATAACTATAACACAGCAACACCCAAGTTCATGGTACTGTTGGGATAATCATCTATTTAAATTCACAGCTTCCGGATCCCATTGATGTATCTACTTAAAATAACCAAGACAAAAGACATATGATTTTAATGCAAAGGGAATTTGATGAAATGGACTGTTGATATAAACAAAAAGGAATTGAACCGGCAATTAAATGTTCATTATAAGCATTCCCAACTAGTGATTGTTCCTCAAATATCTACTGGGGGTATATGCCTCTGTTTCCAATTAAAATCATAGTGTCTTTAATATTAATTTATTAAAATATACACTATAAAACAATTTTATATTTTACTCCCAGAAAAATGCTAGGCTACTTTTAAAAATACATCTTCTTTCTTTTTTAAATTACATTTTTCTTACAGTTAACAGGTATTTCTTTTTTTCTTCCAACTATTTTCCTTTGCCCCACTGAAAGAAACAGAGAGAGAGAGAAAGAAAGAGAGGGGGAGACACAGAGAGAGAGAGAGAGAAGACCCTTGTAACAAATATGCGTGGTCAAATATAACATATTCCCACATTGGCTGTGTCCAATAAGGCATGTTTCACTCTAAATATTGAGTTGATCACCTTTCTGCTAGTAGCTATCCATTTTGTTCATTCTTATTATGTAGATGTGACAGTAACAAGTGAAGACATCAAAATCACACTGGTACAGACAATATATTCAGTACCGTGTTTTATTAGTAACAAAGTGAATGTGTCTGCCTCTACTATTCCCACAATTCTCTGAAGTTGGTCATGCAAAAAAAGGATATGAAGAAAGGTAGAAGAGAACATTTACAAAAAGTTCAGTCTCTCCCTATTGCTTCTAATATCACATACAAATGCCTCTGTTCAGCAAAGCTTTCCACCTTCTCCCTCTCCTGCCTTTTACACACTGCTTCCCTCCACATACTCTATAACTGGTCAGACTCACCTCCCTGCTGTTGGTCACACTTGACTAACTGGTAGGAAAACTAACAGCAGGGGTAGTAACTACTGCCTGATAGGCCTTGCTGCTGGCTTCTCTTGGTATAGTAGTTCCAGTCTCTTAGGCCTACAAGCTGGAGTGTGCTGACCTCTTTTTAGTACTGCATTCACCTCTACTGGTACACTTACTCTGAAAGAGTCTATCAGGGATTGGGAACCTGTCTGTGGTCTTGAGTTCACATGTGACTCTCTAGGTCCTCAAGTACAGCCCTTCAACTGGACCCAAACTTCACAGGACAAATCCCTTTAATAAAAGTATTTGTTCTATAAAACTTGGACTCACTCAAAAGGCTGAGGCCAAGGACCTAGAAGGTCACATGTGGCCTTGAGGCTGCTGGTTCCCCACCCTTGGTCTAGATAAAGCGTCTGTTTCCTTATGACACTCTTCTCCTGCTCCTTCCCAGTAGCTCTACATGATCCTGCCTCATGAGTCTCCTCAGGTCTTTAAATAGAACACTCTGAACATGCATCTACTCACTGACAGTGTCTGTGGTAACCCACACACAGGCCTTTGAGAAATCTAGTTCTATGAATTTCTTCCATTGAGCAGACACTTTCACAGGCCTAAACATTTTGGGAACTTGGCATCTATCCACTCACACCCCTCTTTATGCATGATAAATGCATTAGAAAGGTAGAAAGCAAAGTCCTATGAGGTGTCTGAAAGGCGTGATACTCACCACATCAGGGAAAACTTCAGGAAGGATTGGATGCTTGAGTTGACAGTTTAAGACTGTGAAGGAATTAAACAGGTGAAAAAGAGGGAAACAGAATACTGTGACTATGGAAACAACTTGAGTAGACAAAGGGATTCATGGGAATGGAGGACAAGGAGAAGTCCACTCTGGCTGGATCATAAGTAACATAGCAATCAGTGGTAGGAAATAAGACTAGAAAGGTAAAGGGCTACTCATTTCATGGGGGTTAGCAGAACACCCTCTTCGGCTTTAGGAATGTGGACGTGCACTAAACCTCTCATTTTACTGGTACAGGGAATTTACAGATAAGGGAATATCTCCAACCACTATAGGTCAGCATCATCTCAGCAATTTTAAGTCTAATGCCTGATGCATTAAGAGATTAAATGATTTACACAGGGTCACATGGCCAATATGTTTCAGAGACAGAACTCAAACCCCACTCTTTCTGCTTTCCAGACTAGATACTTTGCCATGCTGCCTCTATTCTTTCAGCCTGGTTACATAAATATTGAAATGTACAACCAGAATCACACCATTTTCTAGGTGCTAGACATGCTATGGTTTGGACAAGGGTAAGATGAAGTTTGGGGTTTTGATTTTTTCAATATGCTATTTGATTGTGCTCAAGATTGTTGGCCTTTTAGACCAGAATATCACATTTGACCAAGGTTTTTAGCAAACAACTTCCAAGATTCCCACATTCCTTTCTTGGATCATAGCTGATGACTCAGAACCAATTGTCCTCTAAATACAACTTAGATTATTTTCCCCCAAATGCAATGCGTTACCTTACTTGGTTAAATTGAAGCTCATTCATTATTTTTCTCCTTGCTTGCACAGTCTCACAGATCTTCCTGCAATTTATCAATTTGGCATTTCACTATCTGGAAGAGCTAGTGCCATTTGTAAACTCAGAGATTTCACTTTGCACTTCATCTTCTAAACCATTTATAAAAATGTTAAATCAGACTAATCCCTGAAGGACATCACTGTTTATACTTCTCCATTCAGAGAAGTGCCCATTTATTTCTACTCTTTGTTTCCCACCTCTCAACCAATTTCATATCCATGACAAAATACCTTCCCCCTTTTCTCCTCTCTCCCAATCAATTTTTCTTTAATAGTTTTTGGTGTGAGAAGAGATGTAAGAGTTCTCAGCCATCCTAAATGAATGAACATCATTAAGGTCAGAGGAATTATATCAGAGGATAATGAAAGAACACAAATGTACACCACTGTCCATGATCTTTGAGGAACTGTGGCAAAGTACTTAAAGAGTGGACATGGGCAACATCTCAATGTTCCAAAAGAGAAGAAGATAGATATGTCAAACTATAGGCTGGTGAGTTCAATAAAATATAAAGGGTTTTATACTCAAACACCAAGGATACCATTGTAAAGGCGAGATGGTCCTTTCAAGAGGTTTACATTCTACTATGAATATAATGATATTCATAGGTAAATAAGTATAGGCTACATACAAAACACAAAGTGGTTTTGGTAGAATTGGGGCATTAGTGACTAGGAGAATCAGGAAAAGTCTCCTGAAGGAGGTAGCACTTAGGATTAGCCTTGAAGGGAGTTAGGGTTTCTATTAATTTGAAGTTAACTCCTGGTAAGATTCTAGAATAGATTACTAAAGGAACAGTTAGTGAGTATTTGGAAGGGGAGAAAGTGATTGCTATGAGTAAACATAAATTCATCAGGCATAAGTCATACCAGACTAACCCAATTTTCTATTTTGAGAGCAATGTTAGACTACCATCCCAAGGGAATGTCATGGGTATAGAATACGTGGAGACATTTGACAAAGCCTCTTGTGAAGTGCTTGTGGACAAAATAGAAAGAAGTGAATTGTACTCAAAGTTGTTTGACTGTCCAGACCCACACCCAAAGAGTGAGAATGAATGTCATCTTAAAAGGAAGTCACTCATGAAGCAACCTGTAACTGTACACCGTATTTTCTCAAGGAAAGAATTTGATCCTAGGATCATAAATTTAGAGCTTAAGTGTCTTTGAGGGTCATCGAGATTAGTGGTGTCAAACTGAAATAGAAGTGGGACCACTAAACTGTATGTAAGAATCCCTGTTGGCTGCATATCAACTTAGAAAATCACATTTATTAATGTTATCTATGTTTTATTGAATTTTATTTATTTGGTTAAATAGTTCTTAATCATAATCTGGTTTGGGCAGTACTTGAGAGTGTTGTGGGCTCCTTGCAGCCCATTACCATATATTTGACCCCTCTGATCTAGACCAATTGCCTCATTTTAGAGATGAAGAATAGAGTTTTGTCCTTTATCCTATTTCCTCTCATTCCCCACCCCCCCGATGACTAAGATAAAAGCAGAGGTAGTATATTTACAAAATTCAAAAGGTTTTCCAGACCTGGGAAGGATAACAGATATGTCAAATGAGAGGATTGAGATCTAAAAATATTTTGTCAGGATGAGATGATAGGATGAAGCCAAGAAGAGGCAATCTAACAAGATTGAATGTAAAATCTTGCAGCTGGGTTAAAAAAGCATCTGCTGCACAAATACAGGAAAAGGAAGTTGTATAGAAAAGAGTTCAGATGAAAAACAAAAGCAAAACCCTGGAGCTCTAGTGAAATACAAAATGAATATGAATTACCAATGTGATGTGACAGCCAAAAAAGTAACGCAATCTGATGCTGCATGAAACATAGTGTTGGGGGGGGAGGGCAGGGTCGATTCTCCTTTTACTCTCAGTTTTGGATAGACCTGTATAGAGGTCTGGGAGCCATGTTTCAGAAGGAACAATGTCAAACTATACTTCTTCCAGACGAACGTGCCCAAGTGACAACTAAATTAAGAACCATGTTGTCCAAACTCTGGACTGAATGATTTGAAACTAGAAAATGGAAGACTTGGGGGAGAATGTGATAGCTGTATTAAAATGCTTGGAGAATTTTCATTTGGAATTCAAGCACCAGGCTAGCTCTGCCTGACTGTAGAAGGCAGAACTAGGAGAAGTGGAAAGAAGATATAGGGAGGCAAATTTCACCTTAACATGAGGTCAAAATTCTTAAATATTATTATTATTCAAATTGTTCATAATAATAACTCGAATTTAAGTTGGTCTTTTCAGTCATATCCAACTCTTCATGACCCTGTTTGGAATTGTCTTGGCAAAGATACTACAGTGGTTTGCAATTTCCTTCTCCAATTAACTTAACAGATGAGGAAACTGAGGCAAACAGGGTTAAGTGATCTGCCCAGGGTCACATAGCTAATAAGTGTCTGAGATAAGATTTGAACTCACAAAGATGGATTTTCCTCACTCCAGGCCAACCACTTCATCCACCGTGCCACCTAACTGCCCTGAAATTTAAATAGCATGTTACAATTTGCAAAATGACTTCACCTCATAATAACTCTGTGAGTCAGTTAATGCAATAGCATACTTATTTTACAACTGAGGAAATCTTAAAGATAAGTGATTTTCCTATACTACCACAGCTTGTAATTTTTAAAGCAGTTAATTCAGAGGCAATTTGGCATATTGGAAAGTGCTAGACTTAAAGCCAGGAAAAAACACGTCTGACACTATGTGTCCTTGGACAAGTCATTTAGCTTCTCTGAGATTCAATTTCATCATTCATAAATTGAGAGGATTGTATTAAATGGCCTCTGATGTCCCCTTCAAGTCTAATCTATGATTTAAAGTCCTATGCTTTCTAGGGATAGTTTCAACATCACAGGCCCTATTTCATTGAAAGCTGAAAAGCTACTTTGTCATAGATTTTGGAGATTCATAATTTTATCAGGAGGGATCCAAGACAACTCCTGAGAGTCTCCGATTCTGTTATTTTATCCAAAGCTTTTGAAAATCATGTATCTTCCACTGCTTTCTGGCAAGAAAAAACGTTTGAATTCAACCTTCAGAAATAAAAATTATTGAATTCAATATACTAATATCTTATTCCCATGACTCATTATTGCATGTAGATAGCTCTGAGTTTTCAATTCCCGGTTAGTAAAACTCTGACTTCTTTAGGAATGTGTGCATGCGTGTGTGTGTGTATGTGTGTGTGTGTGTGTGTGTGTGTGCGTGGATTGATACCTTGAATAGATGCTATAAGTCTTCCCTAAAAAGCTATGTGAATCCATAATACAGAACTTCTTTTTATATCGCAGTTTATGTGATTTTATATTACAATAAAAATATGACTTTTCTAATGAGACAGAAAGTCAAAGAAAAACAGAGACTCAGAATTGGAAAAGATTTTAAAGACCACTTTGTCCACCCTCTGATCCAAAATTTATTTCCTTCTATGATGTCTCTGAGAAATGTTTGTTCAGTCTCAGTTTGAATACTTCCAGGGAAAGGGAACCTATTCTCTCAAAGGAAACCAGTGGATTTCATTAAGTTGTAAACACTCAGAGAGGCAATGTGATGTGGTAAATTTGGAAAAACAGGACTTGGTTTGAATCCTTCTGCTTCTACTTACTGCACATATGACTGTGAACAAGTCACCTAACCTTTCTGCACCTCAGTTTCCTTATCCATAAAACAAAATGATTGGAATAAATTGCTAAGGTCTTTTCTGACTCTAAATATTATGATCCTCTTAGTCCAGAGACTTGGAGATGGATTGCTATTCTTCTTTGACAACCAGTCTAATTAATTCAAGAGGTTGAAATTCTTTTGACTGTACACATGTAAAGAACTTTACAAGCTTTAAGTATAAGCCCTACAGAAGATAGCTATTATCATTATCATTTATTATCATTATTATCATTATTATTATTATTATTACAAAGCCATGTAGGGATTGCAAGTCTGCAAAACTGGAGGAAGTACTCACTCCAGTAAAATCACACATGTTTGGAAATACTGAATTATTGAATTCAGTGGAGGCAGTTTGTATAGATCCAGCTACCATGTAAAATAAGCTGGAGAAGGAAATGGCAAACCACTCCAATATCTTTGCCAAAAAATCCAAATGGGGTCGCAAAGAGTTGGACATGACTAAAAATGACCCGACAACAACCATTTAAAAATTTGGGACGGGATTCAAGTGGAGAAAAGGTTTGAGCTGATGAAACTTGTATTACACTTTTCCCTTTATATATGATCATAGACCAGCCCTCAACCCTCATTCTGGATGAGTGTACTGAACTAAAATGGAAAGTTACATATCACTTAGTGAAGGGAAAACAGTACTTTCCAATCACGCCTTTGATCTCCCAATTTATGGAAATTTTAGATGATAATCCTTTTGCTTAGCCTAAGAAATCAGCCCGGATCCTTTCCATTAACTTATTTCATTACCCTGCACACTGATAACTTGGACTTTGGTTGTCACATCTATTTTCTATTAAGAAAAAGATCAACCCTCCTTTGACATCTCTCAAAAGTTAGGACTTTAATCTAATGGTGCCTATACCTTTTCCAAAGTAATTATATGTTTTTCAAGTAAGCTGTGACATGTAATAGAAACAGCATTCTAATGATGCCTAACTAGCCTGTGTGGAGCAATAAAAACCTACCCCTTTGATTTATATTCTGTTTTTTTCTAGTCATGGCATATTGCCTGCTTGATTTTTTCCCCCACTGCCATTACGCAGTGAGAAGATTATGGAGAATTTTCCTCATTTAAAAATATAGAAATTTCTAAATTGCTTTGATTGTTTGATGAACAATACTCTTCTTAGCTTCCATTCTCTGTTCTAGCATTCATTATTGTTAATTTACCTGGATAGAATTGCATTTACTGCTGATGAGCTTCTCTCTCTCTCTCTCTCTCTCTCTCTCTCTCTCTCTCTCTCTCTCTCTCTTTTACCTGTTGTAAAAACTAGGGTTCAGACTTAGACCAATTACTTGTTTATGTGTTTAATGGACAATTTGTGCATTTAAAGAAGCAAGCTATTAGATTCTTTTCAAAGGATCAGTTCAAATTCTCTTTGTAGTTGTAATTAAATTAACAGGCCCAGATTTAATGAGCCCAAGGTTATGTCGGCAAGACATTAACTTTCTTCAATGCATTCACTTAAAAATTTATCCAGACTAGTTGCTAAGCACCATGTAGATCAAATGTTATCTGGAAAAGTACTATGTACACAACAAGCACTTAGCAAATTCCTGGTGCATTGTAGAGAATGGAGAACTTGCCTAGAAGAATTGAATTTGAATCCTGCCCTGAACACTTATATTAGCTGTGTGACTCTAGGCAAGTCACTTAACCTCTCTGTATCACAATTTCCTTGTCTACAAAATGTAGATAACAAAAGCAGTACCTCCCAGGGTTGTAGTAAGGATCAAATGAGATGCTTTGCAAACCTTAAAGTGCTATTTAGATACTAGCTTCTACTGCTGCTACTACTACTACTTTTACTGCTACTACTACCATTACTACTTCTAATAATAATACCACTGCTATTACCACCACTACCACCACCTCCATTACTACTACTACCACCACCAGTACTACTAGAATTCTAATTTTGAACAAATTTGAACAAATTGGTTGGATAGAAGGTTCATAAGATAGTCAGCTTTAGAATCTGGAAAGAACCTTGAGCTGGTGAAATGAAGTCTTTTTACTATTTAATGGAAGATGGATATAGCCAATGTATAACGTATTAAATCATAATGGGTGTGTCCAGTGTGTATTTGCAGTTTGAAATGGGCATGGGAAGCTAAATAAGGAAGTTGTAGAGTAAAAAATTTGTTCATATTTAAATGTAGTAGCAAGCCACTATGGCATAATGGAAAGGAACCAGACTTGTAGTCAGGAGACCTGAGTTTAAACCCTGGTCTCATATTTCTTAGCTGTGTGATCTCATCATTAATTTTTTTTGTCTCTGTTTCCACATTTGTAAAACAGTTTATAATAGTATTTTTACTTCTTATCTCACAAGGTTAATATGAAGGTGAACCCTAGAGGTCATAAGTGCTATTATGATTCAGGTAAATAGTTTAACTCATCTGGTCTAAGTTAATTATTGATCCAAATAGTCTGATCCTTTAAAAAAAAAAAGATTGAGGCCTAATTAATCATTTGAAGAAAGTAGACCAGAGCAACATAATGTAGCAGGAGTTAAATCTCATGGAGCAAACATGGAGTTCAGTTGCCAACTTCTGGTAACATAATTCTGGAGGACTTGTACCTCAATATGACAAAGATTTCTTATAAGTCCCTGAGCTGAGTAGAAAGAACCATAGGTGGAGGTGATCTTTAAAGGAAAGTCACCCTGCTTCTGCCAACGCTATCAGGACTACTTGAGCCTTTCCCTAGAAGGATAACAACTGTTCCTATGGGAGCTCTGTTAGAAGAGTGGGAACTTGAGTTTCTGGTTGTGTCTTCTGATTTGTTCTTTTTTATATAATCACGGATGACTGAACGTCATTCCCAAGATGGACCTTCCAGGAGTATCTCTCAGGCCCTTAATCAATTGTCTAAGATTCTCAAGTTGCATAGCAAGTGCCAATCTACATGGGTGGATAGAGTTTCCTAAAAGTTCCATAAAACCAATGGAATTAAGGGTTTAGTTAAAAAAAATTATATTGAAATAGGTGAAAAGGAATGGGGAATTCAGAGAAACAGCAGGAGATTTTTATTAGGTGATTTAGAGTGAAGTAAGGAGAACCAAAAGAATGTACATAATGATTACAAACAAAAGATCGCTGAAGCCAAATTTTTGAAAAATGGAAAAACTAGATGTCCCACAAAACAGATAATAATAAAAACAATCACAAGAGCAAGGATTTGTATAGTACTTTATCTTTTTTTTTAATTTTTTTTTATTTTTAAATTTTAAATTTATTTTATTAAATTTTTTTGAGTTACATATTTTCTCCCCATCTTTCTCCCGCCCACCACCCCAAAACAGCCATCCCAGTGTTTCCCCCCTCCCCCAGTCTATTCTCTCCTATGTCACTTTTTGGTAGGGCAGAATGTATCTCCCAACCACAGTACCTGTGTATCTCAAGTTCCAGTTGGATGTAGTCAATAATAATCACAATAATGGCATATAGATAGATAGATAGATAGATACACATTCATAACATTTGATTATGGAACTCCAGATTCCAGATTCTTTCTCCTCCTCCCTCACCA
>CM053582.1:252789393-252845840 GCA_028627135.1 Pseudochirops cupreus
GGGGAAAGATGGGGAGAAAATTTGTAACTCAAAATCTCATGGAAATGAATGATATAAACTAAAATAAATAAAATAAAATATATATAAAAAAAAGAAACAACATGTGTGCGCTCATGTGCTTTAAAAGACTAACGATAACATGGGATTTTCTAGCAAAGTCATAGTGTACTTAACTGTTTCCACTTAAATCCTGAGATACTTGACCTTTGTTTGAAAGAGGCTTTTATTAGTTATGATATACAACATTAGCATTCATTTACATGTGAAGTGTCTCTGTAATTATTCCCCAATGCTTTCATTACAGATGTACTTCTATAGCACAAAGCAGCACATAATTTTAGACTCATCAGCATGAATGGTCTAGATTTTCTTTAGTTCGTATTCCTATTATTTAAAAGGATTTGGAAGTTCAGCTCTGTGGGATAACCTGGAAGCAAACACTTACACACACTGCAAGACTATTTTCTAGATTATGAAGAATTTGTCCTATGCAACTCCATTTTGCCAAAGATCTGATTGCCTTCTAGTGGAAGAATTGTTTCCTTAGGCTTCATTCTAAGGGAAAGATTATTCCCAGGACAGAACCGATAGCATAACTATTTGTTTCCTAGTTTTTCTGTTCTATTAAAAAAAAAAACCAACCAAACAACCTTTTTAGACATCCTAACAGTAGTTCTACAAATGGAAGAAGATGACCAAGGCATTAGAGAAGAGCAATGGACTTCCTGGTCACATGACCAACGAGATGGAGGACTAGAAACATTCTCTGTTCCTCAACACCTCTCAAATGTCTCCAAGATAAGAATAATGTGCAAGAAATAAAGCAATTCAGGCCGAATCTATTGGCTAAGAAACCAAGAACTCTAATAAGACAACAACCCAATGAACTAAAAGTAAAGGAACTTTTCTAATCCCTAATAAATTTGCTCAGCACCCTATCCCACACCAGGCATGAAACTCTAACAAGGTGGTCGTGTTTGTCCTTCATTCAGTATCCGCCTGGGGCACGTTCTATTCCTATAGAAGTCACTTGGGGCAGAAGCTGAGGCTGGTGAAATGAGAATTCACATTATGGGAGGGGGCTGAGAAATCTTTGAGCTACAGCCCCAAGGGAAATTAGACTCCAAACAGGAGTTATAAAGTGAGCAAAGTGGGAATATAAGAGGGGAGGAGAGGGTGGCAGGGTGAGAAGACTGAAATGACCAAAATCTCAGGAGCAAGAAAAATTAGCTATATCAGATTGCATACTGTCTTGGGGAGGGGGAGGAGAAGGAGGGGAAGAAAATCTGGAACTCTAAAGCTTGTGAAACTGAATGTTGTGAAACAAAAATAAATAAATTTAAAAACAAAAACTCAATTAAAGAGCTTGAGTACAAGCAGACAAAATGAACAGGAAAGATATTAATAACAGAAGAGAATATGACCTCAAAATCAACTAAAAAAACTCCAGACATTTATGAAGAAATGTTGCAAGACAAAAGAAAATGAATCACCACATGTATTACCTATCATTATCCACCAGCCAAATATCAAAGAACTCCTACAGTTCATTGCTGCTACTTTGTACTGAGGCAATGAAAAAAAGTGATGTAAGTTTTTTGAGCCTTTAAATCTCCTGAGTCAACCAAGTCTTGAGGAATGTATTCATATCTTTTCAGGGGAAAGTACTCTAATTCGCATGGGGTATGGGTTATAATAGTGTTGCTACCGTAGCTAGTTAAGACATTAACAACTCCCTTCCTAACAAAAAAAAAAAAAAGAGGGGAAGCTAGATGGCACAGTGGACAGAGCACCAGCCCTGGAGTCAGGGGGACCTGAGATCAAATCGGGCCTCAGACATTTAACACTTACTAGTTATGTGACCCTGGGCAAGTCACTTAAGCCCTATTGTCTAAAAAAAAAAAAAAAGTCCTGCTATCAGACTGCTGATGCAGTTATACAATGCTCAACAGTGATGGTGACAGTTGGGGTCTGTAGCACCAACAGCATTCCCTTCTGAAGTGCTTGAGGAAGTCCAAGGAGGAGATGCCTCCTTCACCCCCAGAAAAGCCCAAAGTAGTAAACACTCACCTTTAAAACAGTGTCATCCTGTCAAAGATAGTGGGCAGTATGGTGGGTGGATTGACCTTCAATCAAGTAGAAATTAAACTGGAGATAATTCCCTATCACCTACAAGCCTGTGAAACACCATTGGCCCAGTATTGGAGCCACCCACTCCCCTTGTTTCAGCCCTCTCAAGTATTCTGGATCCTAATAATAAAGGTTCTTAAAAATCTTCTCTGTGGAGAGGAAAAGAATAATGGGCAAAGTAGGTAGATGGTTCAAAGAAGTAGTTATGAAGCCTTTTTGCTTTTTGAAAAAATTCCCATGTACAAATATCTCTTTCACATCATGACTTTCCCCATCACAGTTTCAATATATCACAGGTTGGCAAGAAATTGAATGGGAATTTTGGGGGATTTCTGCAGAAGCTAGAGATGATATAGAAAAGCAGACAACACAGAAAAATTTTAGAAACTCAGAAATACATAAATAATGTGTATAATGTTATGTACATAACATCAATATATTTTATCTTTTAATACCATCATGATTCAGTCTTCTTGTCTGGTGCAAAGGGAGGGCCAAAAAATTTTATGCAGATTACAGGGGCACTGCTACCCTAACCCCCATGATGTGGAAAGGATAATTGTAGTTTATTGTGATGAATGATCACCTATGAAGATCATTTTTGACATTTCTCCAACTTCTTTCAAATGACCAAAGAGAATATGTGCCATCTCTTAAGTGTCTCATTTACAACCTTTTGGAAAGATGCAAAGGCTGAAATTGCTCAGAGAGAGAGAGAGAGAGAGAAACTGTGCAAAAGATTTCTGTTCTATTTAGCTTATTACTACTAAGAGATAACATGTATTACTTGGAGGAATACCAAGCTCAATGATGAAAGGGCTACAGTCTGCCTCTGTTGTTTCTTGGTCTTGAGTTTAATCAGAAGCAGGAATGATACATCATATTTATATAGTACTGTAAAGGTTTATAAAAATTCTTTACAATTTTCTAATGTAGGTAGTATTAATATTATTACCATCATTTTATAGATGAATAAACAGAAACTCATAAAAAGTTGAGATATTTGCCCATGGTCACATAAGTAATGTGTCAGGGCCTTAGATTTGAAACTAAATCAACATGACTCTAGTTCCAATCCATTTTACCAAACTGTTTGAAAAGTCAGATTCATTTAACATTAATAATGAAAGAAAAGTGATAGCATCATAGACTTGGAATTGGAAGGGACTTTATAATTGACATGTTCAACCTCTTTATTTCCCAGATAAAGAAACTGAGGCACATAGAAGTTTAGTGACTTGCCAAAATTCACAAAAGTAGTAATCAGCAGAATTAAAAGTTAAACCCCAAATCCCCAGATTCCAGGTCCATTGTTCTATGTTTTCTATATCCAAATCTAACCTTTCAATTGCAACAGGGGAAGACACATGACAACCTAATATACAGCAGTTCTGAAGACAGCAATTCCCCTCACACAGAACTCTGTCCAAAGTGACAATAAAGAATATATTCCAGAAATCTTGAGAGTATTGATTTTCAAAATGCTGCAATGTTTTTGAACATTGATTTAGATGTTTACCTTTTAAAGAAACCAAATTAGGTTGGGGGTGAGAACTTACCAGATATTCCAAATAAAAGAAAGATTATGATAAGATTCATGTGAAGCAACTATTCCTAATGGACTAAATGAGAAAGTAGAAATGAATTCAGTTTAAGAAGAAGAAGTTGGGAAGATTTGGCTGTATCAACTCTGTATAGACAAAATTTATATTTGAAGCAATACAGTTAGGAATATATTGAAGGATCAAGATAGCATAAAAAAGGAAGAATTCAAACTCCTGGAAAAAGTTATAGATTTTTATCACTACAAAAATTATAATAAAAGGTAAATAAGAAGATATCAGCAGCTATCAATTCATATACCTATTTTTTCATGTCCATAAAATACTTAGGAGAATGATCTGCATTTTATCAAGGATATCCTTGATTAAAAGATAAACAAGGAAGAGATACATGATGAAAAGAAGTAATCTTCTACAAAAAATTCAACTAAGTGAAAGATTGTAATGGTAATGGGAATTTGAAGATCTTCCCTGTCCCTTGTATTTGCAATCAAACAGGTACTTAGCACTTAGTTTCAAGTCAAATATTAAGACCCAGAACTTGTGAATCCCACAGTGGGATGGACTTGTTGATGTAACCAGAAGGGGCAGAACAGGAAGGAGCTAATACTGTATAAAAGGAAAAGCCCAAGCTGAAAAAAGCCAGAACTTCTGGAAGTGAGCATTGTGGAGGCAGAGCAGCTACTGTGGGAGAGAGAGAGAGAGAGAGGAAGAGAGAGAGAGAGAGAGAGAGAGAGAGAGAACTGCCAGGAACAAGAACTACAAGGAGCCAGAACTTCTGGAAGTAAGCTTCTGGGGGCTGGGCTACTACTGCTAGAGAGAGAGAAGAGAACTGAGAAGAACTGAGAAGAGAAATTTGAACTGATAATTGAACTGAGAATTGAGAAGAACTGAGAAATGAGAAGAGAGGAAAACTGGGAGGAGGCATGGCTGTGGTGTTAGTACTTTGTCTGTCTGTTTTGATGTTACTTTGTCAGATTCGTCTGCTCATAAAGGATGGTGCTGTTGTTACAGAAGCCCTGGGGAGTTGCTGCTGGTTCAGAAGCCCTGAAAGAGGATTTTTTGTTGTCTGTTTACAGAAATCCTGGAGGAGGGTCTTGCTGACTATTTTAGGGGTCCTGGGATTATACTGATGATTCGTGGTGATTCTTCAGACCTTGTTGTTGGGTCTATGTTGATTTCACCAGCAGAAAGTGAATGATAAGGGTGCCGGCAATGTGTATGAATGTTATTGTGACTTTGTTAAGCTTTGTCTTCCCAGGAAAAGAAATTGTAAAGGACTTGAGGTGGACCAGACACTGGGAGCTTCAATATGGAGAAAGAACTGCACAAGAAGCTGGACAAAGAACTAAGAGCTGTCTCCCTTTGAACCCAGGTGGTAGTTGGATTCAGGGAGGAGCTGGGACCATGGAAGAGGAACCATGAAAGCTGAGAGCCTGCCTTGAGTCAAGATGAAAAGACCTCTTCTTGGGTATTTAATGCAAACTGAGAAAATCATGACTTACTGTGGCCTAGGGGTGGAGAACTCTGACCTTTATATTTAGATGATTGAGTTAAGGACTTCTCCAATTAAGAAGAAAGAGGACTTTTTGATTGAAGAGATTAAGACAATGTGACTTAGGAGTGGAGGACTTTGACCTTTGTACTTTGTGTCAATTAAGGAAGTTTGCCTCCTTAAGGATGACTGAATTAAGGATTTACTAAATGATTGTGTTACTAAATGAATGTTATCTTTCAATTAAAACTATGTAGCCACTTTGGTGAAAACTATGTGGCTACTTTAGTGATAAATTGTTAGGTTATAACATTGTGAATGCTGTACTTGGATTTTCTGTGAATGTTCTGCCTTAATTTTTTACTGAATAAATAGAGAGTTCACTATCTTGTGTAATCAGAACCTTGAAAGCTGTTCACAGCAGCAGTTCTCTGGAAGGCTGCTTGTTCTTGGCTTTATAAAGATATAAGGAAAAAAAGACTTTATTGTTTCTACTTTATGTTGATTTTTTTAAAGCATTCTATTATGTAGAACTTTCCTCCAGAAAGAAGTCTTCCAGGTTTTGTCAAGATTACATGACTTTTCCTGATAAATGCAGCTAAAGGGGTAACTTTGGACAATGGATAGTTATATAGTTAGGGTTAAATATGTATTCATCCTTGTCACAGAGGATCTCCTATACAGATGCCCAATTGAAGACATACTTACCCTATAGTAGGTGGTGAAGTTCTACAGATACTTCTATTTGTTGGTCATATTATGTTGATTGTAACAGGGCTTAGAATGTTATAGGGAATCACTGGTGAGACCCTCAACCATTTGAAGGAAACAGACCTAACAGTCCATTCAAGGAAAACAAATTGGTGGGTGAAAAAATTCTTTTGCCTAGACCATGACATGTCACAGATGGGCAATCTATGGAATTAGTCAACTAGTACACACACACACACACATACACACACACACACACACACACACTCACACACACACATACAACACACACACACGTAATATAGACAAAAATGAGCTGGGCTTAGAAATGAACAAGATGATACCAGACAAGGTCACATTTAGGAAATTATACAATACTTTCAACAACCTCAAATCACTTTTATACTTTATTTGATAATGTTCTAGTACACTGGTATTACTGTGAATCATTGGACATCAATCTCCAAAATGTTAAAATATCATGAGACTGAGTGAAGAGGCACATGGTATCTATAAATAGACTGTAACATATTCCCAATGATGACTTATGAAAGAAACAACAATAAGCAATACCATCTAGGAAATGTATGATCAGAAAAAGGAGATGGACCAGTCATGTAGAAGAGCAAGAGATAACAGGTAAGAGTATATTGGTCCAAATAAATACTAAAAACAAAAAACAAAAACCTAGAAGAAGATCCCTAAAATATTAGATAGATCGGGTGGGCATGCAGAATGTGGAGGATTAACAAGGCATTAACAGGTATCTTTAGAGATGTTAACCACATTGAAAATTTCATTATTCACAGATATTTTTGTAAAATGGTGGTAAAATTGTAAAGTGGTAAAACGTGATTACAGATTACATTTTATATAATCATGATTCATTGAAATGCCTAAGTAATCGGTCAATGGTAGAATACAGAGGCAAGAAAGGACTATAAGAAACTGTCTTGTTCATTCTCTGGATTTCAATAAATGCTTATTGAAGTATCATTTTGGGTTTTTTTTTTAAAGGGCATGCTTGTAGATCCCAGAAGGTGGAGAACTGGAGAGAGAAAGGCAACTAGAGAAAGGAGAGGAGTTACACATTCAGTTACCTAGAAGAAAGCCAGTGTAACTACATCCCCTAATCCCCACACGGATGATAGGAGATGAAGACAGCAGAAAAATAGCAGTTTTGTGTATAAGCTATAAGAATTCCATTTGGTAGTATTAGAGCACCAGGGGAAGAATAGTCGGGGAATTCTTGGACTAAATCAAGGAGCAATGAGGAAGAACGATAAGAAGGATCAGCTGAGACCTTAAGTGGTATTATGAATCAGGTATTTTTGTGCAGGTACAGGTAACGAGAGTTGAAGGTCTAGAAACTGTGAATTCTTCTTACTTATGAGAGGCCACATCCAATATAGTGCTACAGATTGGGAAAACTGTTTAGGTCTCTGAAAAGTTAGGTTTTACTGTCAGAGACTCGGGTTGCTTAACTTCCTAGTTACAGCATCATCATTATTTTGCTATTGTTGAAACCTAAATCAGAGTCATAGAAATAGTTTAGAGAATAGATTTCAAGATAGAACACTGTCCACCTTAGCCCAGAAGTTTGGAAATAACTTGATTTGATACTTTCACAACTATTAATAAAAATTCAGGTATAAAACAAGGAGATAAATGTTTCCCAAAGGTGGTTGCCATTGTCATAAAGGATATCTTACACAGAATCCAGGTGGAAGAGGAATCTCCTTGAATGCTGAAGTTCTCTAGTAATCTATTTGCTGATGATATTGGGATTAATCCCAAGAACTTTTCAGGCATGCCTAAATAGGACCCATAATTGCTCAAAATAGTTTAAGTAACTACCTACACAAGAAAAATCAAGTGAATGATGAATGCCTATCATTCAGACTATGGTGTTTTGTTGGAAGGAAAGCCCATTGAACTGATCCATTAGTTCATAAATCTTAGGTGGCCACTTCCGTGGACCCAACATTGAATAACAGGAATCATATAGACTAGACTATATTTGGAGAAATTATTCAATGTTTTCCATGACCCTACTTTCTCCTTGAAGCAAAAACTCTTCTTTTCAACACCAATATTCTTTGGGCAATGCTACATAATTTCAAATCAAATCATGGAGTACTAAATTTCTGAAGAGTCAAAATTGTGTTACCAAAAGGGAAATGGAGACATTTGGCGGGTGTCAATAAACTGTATCATAATTCTATCTAAGAATTGCAAGAAAAAAGTGAGATAAGAGAAAAGGTGATATAAGATCAAAAAAAAAAGAGGCAAGTAGTTTGATCTTGTAGTAAGCATGAGAGAGAACATGACTGACAGCCCAAATTGACACCCCATTTATTGGTATCCATGTAGTGTCAAGAGAACTAGAAGCATCCCCCAGCAAAGGATATATAAGAAAAAATGGATGAATCACGTTAGATAAGAAAGGATGGATGGGCTGTAATCAGTACCTTTGCAGAGAATATTCACAATAAATAAATGATAGTTATATTGAGTTGCCACAGGATGAATATAAACAAGCTAGGCTGAGTTTGCATAGAAAATAAGGGTTTTCCACATTGCAGTTTGGTTATTTAAGAGACGCAGAAATGACTGTACAAGGAGCCAAAAGACGTGGGTTTGGTTTTAACTCTCTCACTAAACGTATATCACAGAAAAGGTTCTTTCAGCTCTTTAGACATTAGTTTCCTCAATTGTACAATAAGGCTTTGAACTAGATGTTCTCTAGGATGAATACCTATCTAACTCTAAATTTGGATTCTAACCAGGTATATAGGAAAACTTTCCAAGTCAGACTTATAGAATCACAGAACCAGAAAATAGAAAGGGGAACTCCAAGGCCATCTAATCCAATTCATTTCTGAGTAATCATGCCCTCTACAATCCCCAACAAATGAACATTCTGTTTTTGCTTCAAGACCTTGAGTGAATGGGAACTCATCACCTCCCAAGACAAGGAATTTCCTTTCAAATGACTCTAATTGTTAGGAAGATGTTTCCTTACATCAAGCTTAAATTTCTCTTTTTGCAAATTATAGTAAAAGTGTTCTGGGTTCTATCATGTTACCGCCTATTTTAGTTTAAATGCAAACATTTGCTTCTTCTCTACATACACAAGTTATACAATTGTATGAAAAAAAGCATTACAGAGTGCTCAAGTAGCTTCTTCAAGGACCAGACATTTGTTGTGAAAAGTCCCCACTTTAGTGACAATCTTTCAACACCTTCAGGTTTTCATTTACTATTTCCCATTGTGAGTCTTACATTTTATCAAGGAACTAACTGGGACATTTCCCCAACTGCTCAATGGCCTGTAGTTCATTTTTTTTTTCATTTTTATTAGATGAGTTCTAACAGATTTTAGTCCTGCCATCAGCATTATCTCAAATGCCATGACTCTGATCAGTGCTGCCCTAACTTCCATCAGTCTCCTTCTGTTAAAATAATAACAAAAATAGACTTGATTGCTTCCTTGAGCTGGATTTCAACTATCCACCTCCACCCCCCAGCCCCACCTTACACCCCCACACATACTTATTCTTTTTTGGTTCTTCAGCAAACTATATAAAGCAACAGTACAGTGTTATCTTGGCAAACATGTATTCTTCCTTAGTCATTCTGCAGTTCTCAATCTAGTCAATGTCAGGGTATTTAATATGACCCATTTTTCATAGAGAATAGTAGTCCCATTTACAGCTGGGAGATTGATAGCACAGCGTGCTATCAATCCCAAAAGCTCTGATGCGGGCCATGGACCTCTACCAAAAGATTCTTTTCGGTGCTATCAATCTCACCTCTCCCTACTGTCTCTGAGTCTTAAATCAGACTGCTTGATACCTTTCCAGTTTTGTATTCCTGCATCAGCAGTCTGCCTAAGCATGGTCATCACTCACTACCACTGTTAACTGCTCTTGCTACAAACACAGTACCACTTTTCTCATCCTGGGGCCAAATGGGAAATTCCTGCTACTTCTGATCATTTATGAATCCCCAAGAGACAGCAAGAAACTATCTGTCAGCTGGATTTTTGAATAATTGGAAATTTTATGGGATTTTTTCTAAATAATGGGTATCTTGGACTTAATGGGGAGCCAAATATTGAAGTGGATGCACTTAGGTTAGCAAAGTTAAAGGATCCCTTGGCTTAGTTGGGTTTGTATATGTGTATGTATGCATTTGTGCTCCCTGAAGAATTTCACTATAGAATACATTCAGTGGAATTTCTAAAAAATACTTTCATTTTTCTTGCTCAGTGTTTACTTGGTGTGAAGAATAGTTACTATGTGCATACACTATCTGTAGCACTATTATAGGTAATAATGCAAATTTTAAAGCTGAAAAAAATACAGAAATCTAGTTGAACTAGCTGCAGTTTATTTCTTCCAGTATATTCAATCCCATCTTCACCACACCTTAATTACAGATCAATGGGATCAGCAATATAATGAAAAGATTCCATTCAATTCAATAAGCAGGTGTTGAGTGCCCAGTACCTACTACATGTATGGCACTTTGCTAGGTGCCGAGAATACAAAGACAGGAATAAAATGTGATTCAACATCAAAAAGCCAAAATGACTGGGTGGATAGTCCCTCTGAGCAGCCATTTTAGAAATATACACATAGCCTAAAGGGATGCAGATGTGGTCTAAATTAAAGCCTTCTAGATTCGGTGTCAGATGATGCTGGGTCCAAATTTTAATTTTTTCCCTTCCTACCTCTGTGAATTTAGGGAAGGAAATTTTACTCCCATAACCTCAGTTTCTTCATCTTTAAAAGGAGGGGGTTGTATGAGTTAATCTAGAAGGTATTGTCCATATCTAAATAGATGACCTTAGGCAGTGTGGTGTAGTGGAAAGAGAGGTAGCCTTTGAGTCTACAGAAAGCTGGGTTTGAATTCTGCCTCTATTACTAGTTACATGAGCAAATCACATCTATCAAATGGTAACCGAGTAAGACTATAATACTTACCTCACAGTATCATAATAAAGACCAAGTGAGAGGAGAGATGCAAAGTGTTTTGAAAAATCTTAAAATTCTATATAAAACTACCTAATTTTTACCTTGGACTTACAGTCTTTCTCAGGTAGGCAGCTCAGGTTCTTCCATTGGCAGCTATATCCATGAACTGAGCCACCACTACCCAATGGGTACAAACCTTCCTATTCAGTGGAATTCCCAGAATCCCCTGCCCCTTTCCCTTTCCTTTCACTTGCTCCCTCTTCCTTTTTCTTCATCCTCTCATTTTCTGCTAAACCTGAAATCATTAGGCAGTTGAGGGTCATGGATGTGGGGGCAAGGAAAGAGAAGTATAAAAAAGAGAGAAACATCAAAAGAACAGTCAGGACTGAACAAAAAAAATATTTAAGTTTATATTTCCCATCCTAACCCCCCTCCTTAGTCTGTAAAAAATTTTCACTTTCTTCCCCCCTATTCCTGATATTTTTAATGTTCCATCTCTGGGAGCAGGAGCTGCTCAGCTCTGATGCTTTGAAAGCACAATTCTCCCACTCTATTGCTTTTCTTTTAACAGTTCACACTTCTATAGTCTAGGAAGGGCAGCAAGTTTGATGCTGGCAGGAGAAAGAACAAAAGTTGCTAGGTCTGCTTTGCCCCTCCACTCTTGCTAAGTGAAGCTCCTAGATGGCGATTTACATGGAGTGGTCAGTGGCAGGGTTGCAGTTGAAAGGAATTTTCTCACTCTAATTCAAAGAGAAGGCTGAATTCAAACAGTGGCAGCTGAGATAGCTGAAAAGTAGTTCAAAAGACAGACAAGGCAGATGCGTTTCTCTACTTGGCTGGCCCTTACGAATCACAAAAGAGCTGAGATAAACCCTGGGCTCTGATCTAAAAAGAGCTTATCAAACCTTTTCCTGCCGAGGAAAAGGCTAAAGTGGCAGTTACAATTTAGCAGAGAAGAAGCAGATGGCAGCAGAGGAGACCCATCCGGGAACTGTTGAGTTTGGCTACCAGCAGACGGCAGTGTAATAGAGATAATAGGCCAGCAGAAGAGACTAATAATACGCAGCAGTGGAAAAAGAAATTGACAACCTAATGACATCATCAGACCAGAAGATGACATTAGGCACTCTGCTGAGATAGAGGCAGCAGCGTAAGATGCAGAGGGGATATTGTCCTTATAGTATGAATGACCCTGGCTACGTATCTTTTTTCACATGTGCCTTTTCACACATGTTATGGAAGGTATATTCACCTTCCATGATATACCTGTTCCAATGCATGTCGCATTTCCCACTGGTGATGTGTTTACCCATGGTAAATATGTTTGTTTATGTGGTAAATTTTTCTTGACATTTTATTTTTCCCGTTCAATTTCCATCATCCCCAGGTCATTTCCTACAAATTGTCAAAAAGCATCTTCATTTAATAAGATAGCAAGTCACAGAATGGAGCTAGATGCCTTTGCTCCAACATTATATCAACATGATCATAGTCTTTACTAAAAGAGCACTTTAAGATTTATAAAGCACATTCCTGTGATATAGGTAGTATTCATTACTCCCATTTTGTGGATGAAGAAACTGAGGCCCACAGAGGTAAATTGACTTGCCCGGGCTATTTAAAGGCCAGGGTCAAGACTCAAAGTTAGGTTTAAAACCTAGTGGTAGAAAATTAGGTCTAGAATCTAGCCCTAGAACCAGTGTTCTTTCTACACTAGGAAGAGATATCATAGTGCAAACCTCATTAGGATCTAATACCTGAGAGGCATAAGGAATCCCAGCCTACTGCTCAGGAAGGAGATCAGAAGTAGCTGCTGTGCATGAGGCCCCCCTCACTATGAAGTGATTATAAAACTTCATCATTCCTGTCAACCGGAGATCAAAAATCTTTAACACCCTTGGAAGTGTCAAGCTATTATTCATTGAGATAGATTTGCAATTCAAACTGCACAATTATTGTTAATAACTTTATAACTTTCAATCTTTTGGAGTTCTTAATTTTAATTCCCTTTTGCCCCCTGTGAATAAAAGATATTTGTGAGGCTCAGACAAAGACCTCAACTTCGAAGGGAAAGAGTATAGCCTAGGGGATTTGGTATCAGAGAACCTGTGTTCAAGTCTTGGTTTCATTAGGTGAAGGTCACATTAGGTGAAGCAATTTCACCTCTCTAAACCTCAGCTCCTAACCTGTAAAATGGATTCAAAAATACTTGGACTACCTGGCTTACAGAATAGTTATGATGAAAGCACTCTGTCTATCTTAAAGCATTATATAAGAATAAATTCTTAAGATAATTGCAATAGTTATATCCTTCCTTGTATACCCTTCACAGGAGAAAGTTCCTGAAGAAACATAATAGTAGCCAACATAATCCTAAAAAGAGGATTTCTTGAATTAATTGCAAATTTATGCCTAGGAATATTAGATCCAGCATTGGTTGTGAGAACCGTCATTTGGTGAATAAAGACATTAGATGAATGGTTTGAAACCATTAGGATCATGCAGAAGAATGTCATGTTCTTAGAAAATATCCGAGGTCAAATTTAAAAGTAATCAAAGTTTACTTTCAGTCTCTTCACCTTTTTAAACTCTTATCTATGCTTTCAGCCTCTCTCATATGCTGACCTCTAACTGGCCAGGCCTTACCCTCCATCCTGCCCTTCTTAGGCAGTAACCCATACTCTAAATTTTGCTTGACCTTCTTCTCCTGTCTAGATTTGTGACTTCTATCCCCTATTCTCTAAGGGCTCTGCTTTAAACTAGCCAAATGACAAACTAAGGGTCTTAAGGTAATAGTGTTTGATGATTGAAATACTATATCAATCATCCCAAGCAACATATTCACATTTAACAGGGATTTTCTGGAAACTATCATCTTAACACCAAAGAGTAGAAGACAGGGTAGATGTCAGGCCTCCTAGTAGGCCTGTAGGGAGATTTGATAGGGGTACAGATAATGCTTCAGGAGGGTCCTCAAAATATGTCCTTTTCTTCTATGTTTAGATCCTGTGGCCTTACTTTTCATTTCATACCCCTCAATAAGTGTTCTCTAGAACAGTGGTTCTCAACCTTCCTAATGCCAAGACCCTTTAATACTCGTATGTAGGCGTAGCTGCATGTGGGTGGACCTGCCTGGAGACAGATAGAGGAGTAGTGTCTTGGTTCCTAAGACCGTTGGAAATATGTGTTTTCCAACGGTCTTAGGAGACCCTGTTTGACCCTCAAGGGGGTCGCGACCCACAGGTTGAGAACCACTGCTCTAGAAAAAGTGTTCTTAACCTTGGGTCCATGGATATATTTCAGTGGGTCCCAGAACTTAGAAGGGGAAAAAAATCACATTTTTATTTTTATTATTCTTTATTCTGAGAAGGGAAGGCTTTAAAAGGAAAAAAGAGATTTTACTGGCAAATGGGTTCATGACACATAAAAAAGTCCAAGAACTCTTGCCTTAGGGATGTTTTTTTCCTTTGAATTCAAATGCTTAACTAGTGTTTTGAGATAGTTGAAGCAGGAGGCTCAGTTATTCTCTTCTCTTGTTCCTGGTACAATATGATTTGCTAGACTGCTGGCTGACAGGCAGGATTGTCGTTTCTTTGCTGACAGGCTGCATTTTCCTCCATGGCTGTTGAGTCTACCTCAATCCTGGCCCCTCAGCTGTCAGGCAGAGTCTCTGCCCATCTAGCAAGGAGACAGGATTGTCTCACATCTGATTGGATGGAAGGAGAAGGGCAGCAGTCAATGTTGATTTTTGGTTCAGAGAGAAGAGCTGCTACAGAGTTATTGTAGTCCACAAAGGTGAAACAAGATGAGATGCTATTGAAGGTGAGGACTAGTATGGCTGCCTGTATGAACTCCTTTCCTACACATATTCAGTGATCCAAAACTTTCCACCTACCATCTCTGCATATTCCGTTAACAGCCAATGAACATTAGTTATGTTGCTATGCATAAGAGAGTTTTTGCTAGTGCTATGGATACAGAGAAAAAGAATAACCCCTTCCCTTGAGGCATTTACATTCTACTGGGACTAGAGATGGAGTAGAATACGTATATACAGAGAAGTGTGATTCTAAGCAAGGAGTGATGGGAACAAGGTGAGATACAAAGTAGAACAACATGGAGGGATAAAGGAGAGTTAAGACAAAGTACCTTACTGAAATTTGAGGAAAGAAAGAACTATTATTTTGGTCAGGGGTGCGGTGATGGAGGGATAAGAGTTATTCCTGGGCCGTTAGGGAAATTAAGGATTTTGAAAGGCAGGGATAAAAAGAAAATGCATTCTAGGGATGGTACATGATAGGGACTAAAAATGACCTTTGTATATTGACCACGGCATCTAGCACAGTGACTTCCAGGCAGGAGTGCTCAGTATATCATAGAATCAAAGAATGTCAGAGCCAGCAGGGAACTTGGAAATTATCCAGAAGAGTTCCCTCGGTTTACAGATGAGAAAATGGAGCGTAACTTGTCCAAGGTCATGCAGATATTTTCTGAAAGAAATAGAACTAGAACCCAGGTCATCTGATTGCTTTTCCCAGGATGACATATGAACAAGTCCAAGTTCCTGTATTTGGTGATTGATTGACTGATTAGTTTTCCTAGCCACAGAGACATGGGCAAGCATCCAAACCATCTGCTTACTCGATGACATTAAACTTTTGGTGTGTAAATTTTCACGGAGAAAATAACAACAATACCTTGCATTTTAAAGCACTAAAATGTTTATTTATCATCTCATTTTATCCTCACTATACCTCTAAAATTTAGTAGCGAGGAAACTAACTCTATTTTATAGGCAAAACCAAACAAAAACAGACCTTCAAAAGTTAAGGAGACTTGGTAAGGTCATAGAGCAAGGTAACTACAAGCCCAGACAACCCATGTATCCTGACTGCTCCTTCAGTGAACTGTTCAGTTGTCCAACTGCCAGATATGGTTTCTGTCTACCACAAACACTGACAGTCCATAAGGAACACAGGGATTGTTATAGCACAATCCTGACAAACAAGACTGACTTCATTCATTTCTTTCTCTAGAAAAAAGCCTTTTGTTTTTTACAAGACAGTTATTCCCAGATGCAGAAACCTCACCCCAACCTGAACCCCAAGACTGAACTCACCTTTGTATCAAAAACAACTGGCACAGTGACCGCTTCCAACACTCTGCCCCCATAATCCTTCACCTCTCTATTGAAAGCAGTTAAATTTCATTGTTTGTTCCCCAGGACACAGATTCATTACTTAAAAAAATATGAGATGTGTTGTGAATGCACATGTCATCCTTGATCAAGGGCCACGCTAATCTTTGTTATATTGTTCTAATTTTATCATACGTGCTGTTGTGTGAATGACAGTTCTCTCCTTCTAGAAAGCACTGAATAGCAACAAGTTTCACCCCAAGAAGGAAAGAACTGTGAATTACGGATATTGTTTCTCTGAGTAGATGGTAAGAAGACCACAATGGTACTTACTGCTTAACTGGTACTGCTCTTTGTCCAAAAACAACACAATTAGTTTCCTGTAAACTCCAGCATCAATGGCTATAAATCCTGTTTACGAATGCTCAAAACATAATGGACCATATAAAATTTCATCGTGTCTCACTCAACCTTTTGAAAAAAGAAAAGAAACCAAAGCACTTTTTAATACAGTGGAGGCTTCCAAACTGCCTGATCTGCATAAGGTAAATTTATTTAGTGAACACACTTATTTCTCTGTCAGAAAAGCAATTATTTCTTTATTCTGACAGGAATCATTATTCATGCAGAAAGAATTGATTGGGCTTTAACTGTCCACAGGCTATGACTATAAAGCAAACTATGATCAAGTCTTTACCATAGGCAGAAATGAGGACTCTAAAATAAAACTCTAAAATACATTTCAATAGGGTTACAGTTTAGGAGTTCATATCCCACCAATTCTGTAAGCCCTTTGAAGTAAATTACATTATAGCAATGCTGCTACTGCTGTTGTTAATCATAGCTACTATACATTCAAAGGGAAAAAACCTTCACATTTCCATTTACCTCTGTCTAAATTCTGGGGCTGAACAAAAATTGTTCAATTAGCCTCCCTATTGAAGGGAAATCAGGGAAGCAAGTTAATTACTTACCTTGATGATACTTTGCTTCTGAAGCCAAAACGTTAACATATGCAACAACAATTTAAAAAGGAATCATAAATTCCGTAAATAAAACTAGGCTTCCTATTTATGGGCAATGAAACAAACAAAGCCTGCCTTTAAAAACTGTTGAGAAGGTCACACAAAAATGGAAACAGTCCTCAGGGAAGAAAGAGGAGGAAGAATTCTTACGATGTTTGATTGATATCACTAATTAAGGTGTGGCAATAGAAGTTTTAAATAGTCCTTTTTTTTTTAAATTCACCAAATAGAAATAGAACTGAGCAAACTGATGAGTCATCAGAGAAAACTAGCCTGCCTCTGTTTTCAATGATTTCCCCATCTTACTGTTGGAGACACCGATTATCAAAATTCCTCAATTTCCAGACAGCTGAGAAATACATAGAACCTCCATAGAACCTTTCCTTTTCTGGTAGGTGGGATGGGTCATGATTTAGGTTAGCAAGCACATTTCTATGAATGTGTTCAGTAGAATGAAAAGGCACCTTCCACAGAATCACTGAATATCAGAGTTAGTTAGAAAGGACATGCTCCAAAAAAATTTCCCACTACAACACACCAGAAAAAAATGGTTTTATTGGAAGATCTCCAGGGAGAGGGAATTCACCACTTTCCAAGGTATCACATTCCACTTTGGGATAGTTGTAATTATTAGGACAATTTTCTGCCTATAAGTCTCTGCAACTTCAACCCGCTGCTTCTACTTTTCTGCCCTCTAGAGCCAAGCAGATCAAGACTAATCCCTCTTCTAAGCAATAGCCTTTCAAATACCTGAAAATAAGTATGTTGTCCTCCTTGAATCTTCTCTAGTCTCAATCTCCCTAATTTCTTCATCTTATTCTCATATGGCATAATTCCTAGGAAAAGAAGAGGGATGCCTGTTAACTTTTGGTAGAAATAGCTTGCGAGGATGTTTGAATCCAAGCATCTGAATTGGGTCTAGGAACCTGTGGATTTGCACTGTGACTAATGAGTTTTTAAGGACTCTTTTAGGTCTGGATGAAGCCATGACCATGCAGTATATATGCCAGTTATTTAAAATATTTTATTTTATTTTTCTATGCATATGAATAAAAACCCTATGTTGTTAAAATATGCTTAAGTGGTTGGTACCATTATGCCAAATGCACATGATTTGAGTCCATAGAAATGCACGCAAAGTGCCACTACTTCCTTTCTTTTCATCCTTTTCTTAAATTTCCACAGTCTGGATGCTGACATCATTCCACCAAAACTGCTCTCTCCAAAATTACCAGTGATTTCATCATTGCCGAACCTAATACCCTTTTCTGAATCCTTATTCTTCTTGATCTCTGTGCAGTTTTTGACACTGTTGATCATCCTTGTCCTAGTCCTGATATTCCCTTCTCTCTTGATTTTGGTAACTACTTTCTTTTCGTTCTCCTTACCTACCTGAGTACTCCTTAGTCTCCCTTGTTGGATCTTTATCCAGCTTATGTTCACTAAAGGTGATCTCATCAGCTCTCAAGGATTTAATTATCATCTTTATGCTGATAATTCTCAAATCTGCTTATACAGCCCTCACCTCTCTTCCAACCTTCAGACTCATATCTCCCACTGGCTATTAGAAATTTCAAACTAGATGTACCACAGACATGTTAAACTCAACATGTTCAAAACTGAACTCATTATCTTTTCTCCAAATCATTCTCTCTTCCTAACTTTCCTATTACTCTTGGTCAATCACCTAGGGTGATTGATCCTAACCTAAGGTTCATCCACAAATCCTCAGGCACTCTTACCCCACTCTGTATTCTATTTGTTTCTACATCTTGTCAATTTGACTTTTGTAACATCACTCATATATGTCCCCTTCTCTCTTCTGACACTGCAACCTGCCCTGGGGCAGGTCCTCAACACCTCAACCCTGCAATATTCCAATAGTCTATTGGTTGGTTTGCCTGCCTTTCCCAGTACAGTCAATCCTTCTTTCAGGTGTCAAAGGGATCTTCCTAGAGCAGTGGTTCTCCACCTGTGGGTTATGTTCAATTTATAACAATGAAAATACATTCTGCATATCAGATATTTATATTACAATCCATAAGAGTAGCAAAACTACAGTTATGAAGTAGCAATAAAAATGATTTTATGGTTGGGGGGTCACCACAACATGAGGAACTGTATTAAAGGGTCACGGCATTAGGAAGGTTGAGAACCACTGTCCTAGAGTATAGGTTTGACCATGTCTCCACCCCCCAACTCAATAAATTCCAGTGACTCCTGAGCACCTCTTAATCTTCTGGTATTCAAAGCCCTTTATCAACTTTCGAGTCTTCTTACACTTTTTGCCTCTTCTACTCCATGTATTATACAATCCACTGACACTGGCCACCTTATTGGTTCTCAAAAAAGACAATCTATCACTGCACTCTGCAACTTTAAATGACTATCCCTAATTCCTGGGAGGCTCTTTCTTCTCATCTTTGCCTCATGACTTTTTCTTCATGTCCCTGTTAAAATCCCACCTTCTACAGAAGCCTTTCCCAATACCCTTTAATACCAGTGCCTTCAATCTGTTGATAATTTCTAATTTATCCTGTATATTATTTGCGTATACATAGTTGTTTGGAGAATGGGAACACAACTTAGCATTAGGCTGTAAGATCCTTAAGAGCAGAGACTGTTACTGCCTTTTTGTTATCTCTCCAACTCTTGCCTCACACATGGTAGGCACTTAACAAATTTTTATTGACTGACTGACAAAAATAACAGCATAGAGTTTTCCAGTGGATATGGGCTTAGTAAAGAAACAAATTGAATAAATCCCCTCAGAATACAATTCTAATATGATGATAACAGCTCGCTAAGAACCAAAGAATTTATCATTTCCCTTGAGCCTCTTCTGGTATTGAATGGAATGCAGAATCACCAGAGTGAGCATGGCATGGATTCATTGTTAAATGGGACCAGGCAAATGGCCCTAATGGTTGATTTACCTATTCTGTATATGTTCTTCCAAAAACAATATAGAACATTCTTTCATTTATTTATTCACTATACTTATTGAATAACTATCATGCTCCTACCACTGTCCTAGGCACTGTGGATATAGGAGAAGTAGGATACATGGCATCAACAAGGGTACAATTTTTTGTACCATGTTTTCTATTATAGTAGAAAGGAAGGAAAAAAGAGAGAGAAACATTCTAATACAGTGGTTCTCAACCTGTGGGTTGTGACTGCTTTGGGGGTGGAATGACATTTTCACAGGGGTCACAGGGGTCACCTAGGACCATCAAAAAGCACATATTTCCAATGGTCTTAGGAACTGAAACACCACTCCTCTGTCTCCAGGCGGGTCTGCCTGCATGCAGATACACCCACATAGGAGTATTAAAGGGTTGTGGCATTAGGAAGATTGAGAACCACTGTTCTAAGGCAACAAATGAGGAAGACAGGACATTCTCTACAATGATTTCTCCCCTTAGTTGTGGCTACAGGGGCTAAGCTGGAAACAAGTATGGTAGGTGGAAGGATACTGCTATTTCTAAGCCTTTTGGGTTCAGTGTCCTGGGCTTTCTCCATCAGGGTCTGAGTAGAGATGGTGGTCACAATGGTGGTGGTTTGACCATGTTATTCCTTGCCTCTCCCTCAAGGTATATTGTTGCTTCAGCTAGGCTGGTTTGCCTTTTGGGTAGCAGTTGACTGGCAGTTGGAAGAAAATCAGTGGTCCATTCCCTTTTCAGGCTCAGCCTCATAGCCATCATCCTAGGAGACAATTCTTTTTGAGAAAGGACTAGCCATCTCCAACAGTTGGTATCAATAGGGTACGAAAGCCATCCTAGCTTGAGCAACAAGGCACATTGAGGGAGAAACAGGAAGCAGCATATACTAAACCAGCATGTACTAAACCAGTTAAACTACCAACATCTTGACCACTATCATCACTCATACCCTCTTGGAGAAAGACTGGGAACCTCAATGCAAGAACCTTGGGATTATCTATGCTTCTAGGAGAGTGCCATGGCCATCATCATCAGAAGAAACTCCTGTGCGAATGCATTCTGGTAACTGCTCCAAAGGTGCTATTGTCACATATATTAGGGATGGCCAAATGTTTCAGCATCAGAAATTTATACCATTTTTTTCAATGAAAATGACATTAAGGAGATCCTCATCTGCTTTGGTGCTACCTTTTAAGGATTATAAGACTTCATCTGACTTCCAACTGAAACCTTGCATATATTTTGCTTGCTAACATCCGTATTAGAATGAGAAGAATTAAAAAAAATTAATACCAAATTGCACAAATAAATGCAATATATAAAAGTCTCTTACTTTTTTACTTTTATCCTCAGCACTCAGCATAATGCTTTGCATATAGTAAGCACTTAATAAATGCTTTCTTTATTTGCTCATAAATGGGCCACTGGGAAATAGCACAGAATTCAAACCTAAGTGTTACAGAAAGTTAAAATGAGGAAAATTTACCTCAAACTGACTGATCTTGGGAGGTTTAATGGAGGAGGGAATGGAGGTTTTGAGAAAAGTAGACTAGGAGAGGGGATCACAGAGGAATACCGAACAGGGAAAATAGCATAATCAGAATAAGAATAAAAATGACATATTTTGGGAACCCAGAGGAGATTAATATGACTGAATCCAGAAACTTTGTGATAGGGATAAGGAAGAGAAAATATCAGAAAAATATTGAGAATTAGATCACAGTGGAACTAGAATATCTAGTCAAAGGAGTTTGCGATCAGCAAAAGTTTTGTGATCATCAAAACCAAGGGGAAGAAACTACATTTTGAAGTAGGAGACAAATTTCTTCCTGAAATACTTAGAAAAACTAATTATACTAGATATTAGTGTTCATTGTTTTGTTTAGTTACTGAAAAATAAAAGTGATTAAATAGAATTGTAAAAGATACCGAATAGACAATTACAATAAAAAAGCAATCCTGACTCTTGATTTTCTTTAATAGTGAGGAAACAAATTACTTTAGAAATCATAGCCGATAGGAAATATATTTTGGTCTGGAGATGGGCAAATCTAACAATGTTTTTTAAAAGTTTATTCAAAATGGTAGATTTCTCTAGCTATAGACTATTGAGCTTTATGCCACTTGCTAATAAAAATTTAGAATGAATTATTAAAGGAATTTTTTTTCTGAACACTCAGAAAGGGAAAAGGTGAACAGCCACTTGGGAGGGGGGGAGAGTGAAGAGGTGCAATTCCCTGAAATCAGAAAAAGAGATGTCACACTCCCCAAAGGGTCTATAAATAGTCAAAAGAATATGGAAACAATAACTGGTTGATCAGTATTGGGACAGATAAGACATATGGATTACTTGAGAAGTAAGAGAATATTCTTTGCATTAGTCTGGTTTCTGGTCAGCAGAACCAAGGCACTTGGTTAGTTGTCTCTAAGCAACAGATAGAGGTGATCCAGTTTCCCAGCCAGCAGGACTAGTTCCAACCAATACAATTAGGTTTTCTCCCAATTCCCACAATTTAATATAGTTTTCTCACAAGATGGAATTTGGAGTAGACCCATAATTGAATACAAAGGGAACAGAGCTAGCTCCAGAATTGAGTCACAAGATGGATTCAGTGGGATTCACTCGATTCCCACAATTAGCCACTTGCTGCTCAATCCCATTCCCTCAGTAGCCAAAAGTACTTATAATTTTAATCTATTAATAGATATATAATGCCCAGAGTGATGGAAGGGATAATCCTGTGAGATTTTTTTTTCTATTCATGCCAGATTTGCAATATTATATATAATTCTCAGTACCACACATTAGAAGAGATATTGACAAGGTGAATTTTATTGAAAGGAGAGTAACTAGGATAGAAAAGGACAGAAAGCATATAATAATTAAAGAATTTATAGATATTTTAAGCTGTACAAGAGAACACTAGGGAAATATAGGAGAACGAGCACTAGATCTAATGACAGGAGAAACCTAAATTCAAGTCTCATCTCTGAAATGTGCTAATTTTGTGAAGGTTGGGAAATCATTGAACTTTTCTGAGTCTCAGTTTTCTCATCTTTAAAATATGGAGACTACTGCCTCTCATTTCTACCATCATAAAATATCATATATGTACACACACACACACACACACACACATGCACACTCACACACTCACACACACACACACACCACACACACATTTGGTGGATTATAATATGAAAAAGATTCTAAAATTATTCTTCTTGGCATGAAGGGCAGAACTAGAACCAATGGATGAAACTTATAAGTTTGCAACTGTCATGTAGCATAAGGATAACTTTGCTAATACCTTGAGCTGTCACTAAGTGGAATGTGCTTCTTCAACGGGTGGTGAGTTCCATAATACTGGAGGTCTTCAAAAAAATTCTAGATGACTGGTGCTTGTGTGTCTTAGAGAGAGTATTCATACTTTGATTAGGTGTTAGACTTGTTCCCTTCCAAATCTATCTGTAATTGTATAAAATTATATTATGAATAATTAAGTTTCCTCAATAATCCGCAGCCATATTAGTCAATAGTTTTAACTCTTTATCAGAGTTGTCTATGAGGACTCATTTATTGATTAGAATGTCATGCCTTATCCTTCCTCTGTCCTTCCTCTTGAAGGAACAGAGAAGTAGATAATCCTTACAGGTACATAATCAGTCTATCTATTATTTAAAGATGGCTATATATGGTCTGTCTTTATAAAGAATAGGCAAGAGAAGAAAACATTTTACTCAGTAACTTGCTTTTGCTCATGTTGAAGGCTAATGCCACTAGAAGTCAGTGTAAAGTAGTGATAGAGTACTGAGTCAGGAAGACCTTAATTTAAATACTGCCTCATTCACTTACTAGATTTGTGACCCTGGACAAGTCATCAAACCTTTCTGGTCACCATCTCTAAAATGTGCAGAGTGGGAAGAGGAGCTCAAAACCTGTAAGGTCCCTTTTGGCTCTGAAGTGTAATTTTATGTTTATTAGTCATCCCCGTATAAGATGATCAGGCATAAGAAATTGCTACAAAAGGGATACTCAAAATTTTTCACAATCTAATGCATTCATGACAAGAGGTTTTTAAGATGAAACTATGATACTAAACTTAGTAAATCAATGCAATATATCATGTTAGTCCTCAATTTGAGTATACATTCCTCAACCTTATAGTCGTAATTCTAAAATACACCTTTTGAGTCCCCACCTCCATTATTTAGTTCCATGCTATATATTCAACCTTATTACCTATTAATTCCCAATTCTTTCTCTGTTCCACTCAAAAAAGTCTTCTTGGTGTCTCCCAAGATAATCTCATTCTCATGTTTATAATTTTGCTCATGCCTCTCACTCTGCCAGGAAAAGCCTCTCCTATCTTCTTTGCCTGGTTAAATCTTATCCATTCCTCAAAAGTGAACTCAAATGCCATATTGTTCACAAAGCCACATAAAATTATTTAGGTTCCCTAGGGATCTCTTCCTTCTCCGAACTTCACTGATACTTAGGATTTGCACCATACCACTTAAGAGTTGATTATGTATTCTCTCTTATTGCTTGTTAGATGTTTTGTGTGATTTACTTTGAAGGACAGAGATGATGTCTTACATTTCTTAAGGAACTCTCACATGACCTACCCTAGTGCTTGGCACAAAGTAGGTGATCAGTGATTACTCCTTTTATATTTGTGTACTTATTACCTAGCACAGTGCATTATAGATATTGAATGAATAAATATTTGTTGGGATTTTCTCAATAGTTTGTGACTGACTTGGAAACAAATATGTATAATGTGTCCAGATGGGTTGTGGTATACTGTACACTAAGCCTCTATTCATGCAGATTGGATATGCAAATCAAATAATAAATGCAGTCAAGACCATTGGCTGCCTGATTGGCTGTGATACAGAAAATAGATCAGGTTAACATCCTTTGAAAGCCACTGAGGGCTGTTATTAATGAAATGTGATGTTCTCAGGTGACCGTCACCTGATAAATCTCCTGTATAATCCCTTATGTATCTCATACACCTGCATACTAATTTTGAGGCTCCCCTATGACATAGGAGAAAAGGAGCCAAATTCTTCAGGCAATGCCTGTGGATGCTTTGGAAATCAACCCACCATCTAGTCACTGGCAATCTGCTCTGTCAACAATATTAATCATCAAAACCATGACTATGATTCATAGGACTGAAAGTTACATGTGAAAGGTGAGAAAGGAATTTTCAGGAAGTCACCAATAAAGGTGAAAGGAAAAAGGATGAAAGGGAAGCCACAAGCAGTAGTAGCTGAAAGGGAAAGGAAGTTGAATTAAAGCACTTTATAAGTCTGAGTTTCTGAGAATTTCTGTGGTCACCAGACAATTTTAGGAAACAATTCATATGTAAGGGATGTATGTAAACCAGGCATGCAGAGATTGATTATAGAGGATGAGTAGGACACAAACTAGGAACAGATCACTAGGTCTGTACCCAAGATAGACTACTTAAGTAGAAGAATGAGGAAGAGGAAGGGGGGAAACTGCAAAGTTTTCACAAAACAATCCTGATGTTAGGCTTCAAACCCAACAAATTGGCAAAAATGCCCCCTAGCCCCCCAAAAATGGCAACAGTCAATATTGGAGGAGTTGTGAAAGGGTAGACATTCTAATTCATTGTTAGTGGAGCTGTGAAATGGTACAAAGTTATTTATACAAATAAAGTAACTAAAATGTTTATACATTTTGAACAAGAAACTCCATTAGTGGGATTATATGCTAAGAAAATCAATGAGAATAAAAAGTCCCCACATGCTCCAAAATATTTATAGCAGAACGGTTCAGGGTAGCTAAGAATTGGAAACAAAGTGGATATCCATTAGTCGGGGAATGGCTAAACAGACTGTGGTAGATGACTGTAATGGAATATTATTGTGGTGTAAAAACAAATGATGTGGGTGATGAATACAGAAAAGTATGGATAGATCTGTATGAACTGATACAAAGTGAAGTAAGCAGAACCAAGAAAATAATATACACATTAACTATAACAATATAAAAGGAAAGAATGACATGCCAAAAAATCAAAAGTAATTGCAACAGAATTATAAAGATCAAGTAGAACTCAAAGGAGAAGATGTGAGAAGATACCTCCAACTACTTCTTTATAGATATGAGAGGTCCATAGCATTACATATTGCACATATTTTCATACTTTTCAATGTATTAATCAGTTGTGCTGTCTTTTATTCACTCTCCAAAAAAAATACTGTATATCATATGGTATGGACATGATACAGGAGAAGGAGAGGGAAGAAGGGTATTTGGAATAATTATGATGTTATATAAAAAACTTACTTTTTAAAAAAAGAAAGGAGAAATAAAAAGTAGAAGGGAGAAAGAAGGTTCCCCTCTAAATGAAAATCATATTTTTATAGGCCACTTACTTAAGGTGGAGACACATAATTTAGAACTTTTTCCTTAGTTCAATATGACCCCACTTTCTACTTTAGCAGCTGCAATACAATCAACTGCTGTCCTCAATGTCTAAGAACAATTTCCACTGCAATAAATACACACATTAGACACAATTACTTTCATTTCCAAGAGCATCTGTACACCATGTCCATGTACTAGTGGAGCCAAGGATGGCTACTGACCAAAGCTATGGTGGCAGACTAGCCTTTTGTTGTCGCTATTAATTTCTTTAGGGAGAAGTATGGAGAGGAGACAGATAGTTTAAGGTTGTGAAGTAGCATGGAGTGATGGATAAGAATGACAGCAGCAACAAATAGCACTTATATAATACTGTAAGGTTCCCAAAGCACTTCAAATAAAATATTTCATTTGTTCCTCACAACAATACTGTGAATAATGTGCTATAATTATCTCTATTTTACAGAGGATGAGACTGAGGCTCAAAGAGGTTAAATGATTTGCCCGGTCAGTTAATAAACATTTATTAAGTGTCTACCATGTGCCAGGAACTGTGCTAAGTACTTATGGTCACATAGTTCTGAAGGATTTAAAATCAAATCTTCCTATCTCCAAACTCAGCACTCTATTCATTGTGCCACGAGAATTTTGTTTTCATTTTTGAAGTATTTGATTTCCAAAGGGCTTTTGAAAACCCCAGGCTACTCATGAGGTTTTGATCAAAGCCCTGGTCTGCCTATGAGTAAAGGAAATATACTAATGCAAATGCAGTGCACTCCAAAGAAGCGAAAGACACTTCTACTCTTAGAAGTTCCCTCTGGGGTTAGAGAAGCTACTTGGACTCTAAAAGTTTGTTGAATTTTCTCAATCCAACAAATAGAGTTAGTGCTTTATGTAAGGATCAGTGCTTAGTGCACAGAATATGTACTGGGGATACAAGAATAAAAACTGTCCTTGGACTAAAGAGCCTACATTCTGTTGAGAAATCATAACATTCACAACACTAGGTAAAAAACATGGTAAATTGAAGAAGGAAAGAACGTTAAATTTCAGAGAACCAGGAAATGCTTCAAAATAGTGTCAGATGGGCTGAAGCTTAAGGGGAAATAAAGATTACAAGAAAGGAAAATAAGGAAGGGAGTATATTCTGGACCTGAGGGATAGTTTGCATAAATGCAAAGAGATAGGATGTTAAGTGTGCAAAACATTTAGAATGTAGAGTGCAGGAAGGAGAATAATTTGTCTAATAATGAAAGAGTAAGTTATAAATAACCTGTGGATGTCTTTAAATGCAAGGCTGAATAGTTTTTCTATTTTACTTTATGGGCAACTGGGAGCCAATGAAGCCTTTTCAGTAAGAGAGTAACAAGATCAGATCTGTGCCTTAGTAAGAATATTGTTGGTAGCTATATTGAGAATGGATAGAAGAAAAAGGCTTGACGCTGGGACACAAATGAAAGGACATTTACAATAGTTACAGTTAGAGGTGGTAAGAGTCTGAACTATGGTGGCAGCTTTGTTAAGTACAAAGGCATGAAAAGATGCAAGAGCCACTATGGAGATAGAATTGACAAGAATTCAGAACTAATTAGATATAAAAGGAGGTGGGAAGTCAAGAATGACACTGAGATTGTAAACTTGTCTAAGTAGAATAATAGTAGTGACAGAAATAAGGAGACTTGGGGGGGGGACATCAGGATGAAAGATGACAAGTTCTTTTTTGTACATATTGAGTTTGAGATTTCTGTGGAACACACAAGTGGATTGTTTTGTAGGAAGCTAGTAATTCAAGGTTAGAATTCTAGGAAAAAACTAAGGACAGATATACAGACTTGGCAGTCATTTTTACATATAGTGTAAGTGATCTGTGCAGGCTAACAGGATTCCAAAAGAAGAGAGCAGAAGGAAAGGAGAGACAAAGCAGTACAGAACACCCATATTTAGGGGACAGAAAACAGATGATGAACCAGCAAAGGACAAAAGGTTGTAGAAAGCTCCAGGAAGACAGAGACCAAGAAAAAAGCCATTGGATTTAACAGTTAAGATAAATATTAGTAACCTTGGAGTAAGTAGTTTCAGCAAAATTGTGGAGTCAGAAGTAAAGTGTGTGGTCAAGAAGTAGAGGAAACTCCCCTTGGCCAAAGATGAATCTCTCTAGAACCCTAGTGTGACAGAGAAGAAAGAAATAGGCTATTAGCTTGAATGTATAGCACCATCAAGTGAAGTTTTGTTGTGGTTTTTTTTAAAGATGCAGTCCTCAGTATGTACGCTCCTTAACTCTTTTTGTCTTTCTTTGCATCTCTAGGATTTAGCACAGACTTCGACACGTTGTAAGTGCTTAATTTGTTCTTGTTTTTCAGCCAATTCAGTTGTGTCTGACTCTTTGTTACCTCATTTGGAATTTTCTTGGCAAAGATACTGAAGTGGTTTGCCATTTCCTTCTTCAGCTCATTTTACAGCTTAGGAAACTGAGGCAACAGGGTTAAGTGACTTGTCCAGGATCACACAGCTAGTCTCTGAGGCTGGATACATACATACATACATACATACCATATGTATTAAAAAGATGTATGTTTCCTCAAATACCCTCGTAGTAGTATTTAGTAGTATATGATATAGATACTGATATTGATATAGATATCTCCTCAAATACCCTGGTTGAAGGGACACCTATCTATCTATCTATCTATCTGTCTATCTATCTGTCTGTCTATCTACCTACCTACCTATCTATCCATCTATCTAGATGAACCTCTCAAATACCCCAGTCTCTCAGTTCATTTAATTCCTTTGTAGCCATGATATATACCTCCATTACAATTCATTTACTCACAGATGGGGTGTGTGTGTGTGTGTGTGTGTATGACAGCCAGATGGCACATTGGATAGAGTACTGGGCCTGGAGTCAGGGACACCTGAATTCAAATCCAGCTTCAGATATTCACTAGCTGTGTAACCCTGGGAAAGTCACTTGACTCAATAACAACAAGTAACTCTCTTTTTCTCTGTCTTTCTCTTCTCTCTTCTCTCTCTCTCTCTCTCTCTCTCTCTCTCTCTCTCTCCCTCACTATATATATACATGTACATATATATTATATACACACATATACCCATACATATATACATATATACATATATACATACACATCCATACACATGTATGTATTTCCCAAACAGGGAAAGGAGTAAAGATAAAAACCATGAGCCAGTCAATCATCAGTTAACTAGCACTTAGCAGGAATTTACATTGTGCCAAATATTGTGCTAAAAACTGGGGATACAAGGAAAGGCAAAAGGTAGTCCCTGCTCTCAAGTTGCTTAACTGAGTTCCTTGAGAGAGGAGGAAGGAGAACCTGGGCGCTGACACATCACAAGAAGGATCTAAAATGGGTAATATGAGTGGTATGAACCTTAAATGAGAGAGGTTATGAAGGTGATGGCAATATGTTTAGTATTTCAAGTGAGAAACAAGAAAAAGGTAAAACAATCATCCTGGCCCAGTGTATATGGGGAAGGGGAAGGTTTGAGAAAAGGAGCAAACTTGCCTTTAGAGATGATCAGAAACATGATATCTTTTGATAAAATTCAAATGTCTATAAGTTTCAGAAGATGCCAAAAAAAAAAAGGGTGAGATTGAAAAGACTTAAGATGAATGAGAATTTGTTACCAATAAAAGAGTGGCTTTAGAGGGTATGATGGACTAGGTAGATGAATTGAATGGGAACTGTGGAGCATGGTAGTGCTAAATTTGTTAGGACTAGGAATGAGGGGAGACTTATAAGGGAAGAAGAGAGTCACAGAAGGTGACTCTGATTCACCAGGCAAAGGCAATAGGAAGTGGAAGTTTGTCAGCCATAGAAGAAGGAAGAATCAGTTGAGGTCCCTACCCACTAGTATCAGTTTCTTTGTCTTGTCACTCAAAAGAGAGTTGCTGGAAGTGGGAAAAAAATGAGGGGAAGTAGCAAGGAGTTTAGGGAATGGTTGGTAAATCAGTCCCTATTAATCAGGTTCTCAGGAACCTGATTGAATTTACATTTGGTATCTGCTCTTTTGCCTCATTCCAAGATGGCAGGACATGAAACACCCAAAGATCCCACCAATGAAGTTCCTAGTATCCAAGGTCCCAACCCCCTTGTAAGGCAGCCTGCTATTTAGAAACTCTAATGACTGAGTCATTTTTCACCTAAGTCCTCTAGAGTCTCTAGGCCTTGACTTTTAGGATCTCTGATAGATCTGAATTCCTTGGCTTCAGGTCCTCTTAGCTTTTCTAAGGCTCACAATCGAAATTTTATTGATGGAAGATAATCTTTTCCCCTGATGTTTACTTGGGAGATTGATGTCCTGCTGTCACTTCCTTTTTCTAAGATTGTGTAAAGACATTCTTTTATCTTCTCTTTGATACGGGAAAAGAAATGTCCTTCATCAAAGTAGCTGTAGCTATGGCTGTACCTTCCACACTCAACGGCATTCCAGTGACCTCTGTAGGTACTGAAAACATGGTCATTTCCCTCACTGGGGTAACTACTGATTGTTGTGCTGAGACAGTGCATCTCCCTGTTGCTATATCCCCACAAGTTGTCAATGGACCTCTTAGATGTTCAAGAATCCCTCAGCAACAGCTGAAAATGCCCTCCTCATTTTACAAATGTATAAACTGAGGCCCATAAGAGAGAGGTCATTTTTTCAAGGTTTCAGAGTGAGGACTTGAAATCAAGTCTCCAAACTCTCAGGCCAAGATTTTTTCTACTACAATAATGGTTCTAAAAGTGTGGTCCACAGACCTGGAGGGGTCCTTGAGGCCCTTTCTTTCATAAAGTCCATGTTATTTTCATTTTTACTAAGATGTCATTTGCTTCTTAAAATACTCTTCCCTTTTCCAACTACATACCTGTGTGGAGCCATATTTTCTTTATATACTTCAATCAAACCAACATACCACAATAGATTGAATTCAGAAGCAGATATGAGGATTCAGCTTTTAAGTGAAACATTAAAGGGATTTGGAAAAACATATATATATATGTGTGTGTGCGTGCATATATACATATATATATATATATATACACACATACATACATACACATACACACACATATATATACATATATATATATATATGAAACAATTCTACTCACCACTATTTTTTTTAAAAACACAATTATCTTTCAGAAAAATATTTCTATTAATACAGTGGCTCTCAACCTGTGGGTCATGACCCCTTTGGGGGTCGAAAAGGGTCACCTAAGACCATCAGAAAACACATATTTTATCTGTTTCCAGGCGGGTCTTCCCACATGCAGATACGCCCACATATGAGTATTAAAGGGTCACGGCATTAGGAAGGTTGAGAACCACTGTGTTAACATATAATGGGTTATTAGTGTTCTTTTAAAGAGAATTAATAAATAAATGTTTTTGAATGATCAATTGTAATTTCTAATACAATAATAACAATCAATATAACTCACATAAATAAAAGTTATTTGGGTAAGGGGTCCTCAATAATTTTAAGTGTGTAGAGGGATCCTGAAATGAAAATGTTTGAGAACCACTATACTGCAGCGTGGGTTCTTTCAATAGGAGAGGTAAGATATTCATATATATTAATTAGCTACAAGATAAAACATATGTGATACATGTTACCTGTATGCTATAAGCAAAGTACTATAGTGGATAATTGAAACCTGACACTACATGGAAATTGATGTTCTTTATAACCTCTAAGGGTAATTCACCAGATCAGGGTTCAGGTAAATAAATGCTCTAAGGAGATCTTTACAAAAACTAGCATTATTTCATGTCCTACATTAAGTTGATTCAGTTCTCTTCTCTGTGATGAAGAAAGCCTTTGAAAAGTAAATAGTGCTGTACCATAACAGTCCCAAAGCTGCAATTTGCCACCAATCTAGCAATTCTTCTATGGAACACATCCAGCTCATTAAAAGTGGCAAGCAAGCCTGTCTATAAATTGCATCACCATAATCAAATATTGGCAAAATAAGTTGTTGAGAAATACAGTGCCTGTTTGAAATATTAGCAGTTAATTGTAAAATAGCCAGTTTTCATAAAATGTCATGCATAGGATTATACACTAATAATGCCCAATCTCATTTCCCACAGTGGATAAATCAATCTTTTTCTTCTCCCCCAGGCCACAGTTGCACCTCAACCCCTAACACTTGTGGCTGTGGACTTAGCCAACTACTTTCTTTAGATAATTGAAGCTAATAGTTGAGAGTTCACAAAACTCCTTTCCTCTGTCTCTTAATGCTTTTCATCATCATCATCATTTCATCACCTATGGAAGCAAAGGTGAACTTTCTGCCTGTATGCTTGAACCAACTCTCTCTTGCCTCTTCTAGGACCTTATTCTAGCAATTATCCACCCTGTCTTGTTTATCTTCAGTACCTTCCTCAAAAATGGTCTCCTCTAGGTTACCCATAAACATGGCCATGCATTCTCCTATCCATTACATCCATTACTACCCCCTCTGACAATCACATGTAACCACAATATCCTTCTGCCCTTATATCAAATATTTTTTTTACATAGACTCTATTCTGCATCCAAATTGTATTAGATGCCATACATTTACACATGTCTATGCTTTGCTCATGCTCTTAACTATCTCTGTGCCTTTAATTACCTTCTTTGTGGAATTCCTACACACTCTCTAAATTTCAACTTCAATGAATGAATTAGAAAGAATTCATTAAGTATTCTCTAGGTACAAATATTTCCAATGTACAATAATTAAATGTAATTTCCTTCATGAAGCCATTTCAATTGGTAGTGACCTTTCTCTTCTCACAGGTCACATAGCAGAATGATAGAAAAATCACACTGAACTTTCTTTGTACTTCTCTCAGGAACTTACATTTTATTGTGTATTATAATTATCTGGGTATAATTTGTATTCCTCTTGTCATATAAACTTTATATTGCTAACTTACCAGTAGGCAAAGCCACTATCCTCCAGAGTCTATATGGTGACATGGGTACTTGTTGTTGGGTCAAGTCAATAATAAGAAAATATTTTAAAATGATATTAAAAGGACATATGTAGTATGTGAAGATGAGGATACCACAGAGGCCAGAAGGAGGCTTTCAAAGGATCTGTATAAACATTAAATATTTCATATCAAGAGAGCTCTTGAGCTACCTATGAGGCAACAGATCTTACCTAAAAGCCAGTGGATAAAACATGAGGAAGATAAACTATACCTTTGAACCATATCTGAAAGAGGTTATTTTTGAAAGAAAAGAGAAAAAGGAATGGGCCAAGAAATAATCATGTCAAAATAATCCATGGGTACAGTGGTCCTCAAAATAGTTTTTAATAAATATGTTTATGCAAAACATAAGATTAGCCTAGGTGGAGCAAGATGTAGGTGTTAGGTCTGAAATTTAAAAAGAGCATGAATTCAAATGTGGCCTCAGGCACTTACTAGGTGTGTGACCCTGGGTAAGTCACTTAAGCTCTTTCTGCCTCAGTTTCCTCAATTGTAAAATGAAAATAATAATAGAACCTACTTCTAAGGGTTCCTATGAAGATCTAATGGAATAATATTTTTAATGTGCTTTGCATAGTGCCTGACACATAATAGGTCCCCAATGAATTTTTGTTTCCCTTTCCTTCCATGCTTTGTAACTCTATACTATAAATTAATTTAATTTAAATATCAATTTTGAGAGGGAAAACTTATATTTTCCTCATCACCTAGCTCTGTACTTTGTATCTAGTAGGAACTTAATAAATATTTATTGAATTTAAATGTCCTTTACTTTGAACAACAGCAAAAATTCCCCTATTTGCATTAATAGTGTATGAAAATATCAGATTCCAATGTTGACTAACCCAGCTTTGCTCATTAAAAGAAGGATTCAGTATTCTCTATTATATGAAACCATCTAATTTGGGTTAGACAATTCCAAGAGATTCTCTGGCATAGAACAAAAATGAATTTGAGCCAAAAGAAAAGTATGCTAAGGTTATCATCTCCCACCTATCCTGCATCCTTTAATCTTGCCCTGTATTTTGGGCAATGAAAACCTGCCTTCTTACATATGAATATAAATAAATACCACATTGTATATGTTGATTTTCATGTATGTATACAAATATAATATGTATTATGTATCTGTATGTGTATAAGTATATGTAATAGCAATAGAATTTGAAGATCCCCTTGTATTGGCAAGCTAATAGGTACTTAGGACTTAGTTTCAAGTTAATTATATCAAACCTCTGATAAGAAACAAAAGATATGAACCCCTGTTGCTGATGTAACAGGAAGGGGTGGAACAGGGAGGAGCTAATGCCTTATAGAAGGAAAAACACAAGCTGGAGAGTCAGAATTTCTCGGAGCAAGCTATGTGGAGGTTGAGGAGGAGAGGCCCAGGCTGGAGAAAATGATTTTGATTTTGAGAGTAGAGCTTATAAGAGCAAGCTGAAACTTCTGCTGAGAGCTTCTGAGAACCAGCTGGAGCTGCTGAAGACTTCTGAGGGCCAGCCAGAGCTGACTATGGTGTTGATTTCACAGGCAGGAAGTGAATTGATGAGGATGCCAGCAATGTGAATGAATGTTATTGTGGCTTGGTTAAGCTTTTTCTTCCCAGGAACAGAAACTGTGAAGGACTTGAGGTGGACTGTACACTGTGAGCTTCAATATGGAACAGGAACTGGACAAGAAACTGGGAGCTGTCTGCCTTTGAACTCAGGGGCAGTTGGTTAGATTCAGGCAGGAGCTGGGATCATGGAAGAGGAATCATGGAAGCTGAGAGCCTGCCTCAAGTCTAGATAAAAAGAACTCTCCTTGGATATTTAATGCTGACAGTTGAGATTGTAACTTACTTGTGACCTAGGGGTAGATGGCCTTTCTATTTTCCACTACCCCTAAAGAGGGTACTGAGTAGTGACTGATGATATTATAAAAAAAAATTGTGCCCCATGGGTAGAGGACTTTGACCTTGGTACTTTGTGTTGAAAACTATGTTACCACTTTGATGAAAACTATGTGGCCATTTTAGTGACACATTGTGAAATTATAACATTCTGAATGCTGTACTTGATTTTCTGTGCATGTTTTGTCTTAATTTGTTATTGAATAAATAGAGAGTTCACTATACTGTGTAATCAGAACCTTGAAAAGCTGTTCACAGCAGCAGTCCTCTGGAAAGCTGCTTGTGCTTGGCTTTACAGTATAGGCATACATATGTAAAATAAATACAAAATAATTCCAAAATGGAGGGGCAGGAGATACTGGCAGCAGTGAAAAGTAACAACTAATCTGAGTTTTGAAGCAAGCTAGGTATTTTATCTAATAGGCTTAGAAGTAAGGAGGGACAGTATTCCAGGTGTGGGTGTCAACCTGTGTAAGGTATAAAATGGGAAGAAGGCAGGTCATATTTGGGTAACTGTAAGTAGATCAATGAGAGGGAGCTCATTGCCCAAAGCTATAGGCAGCTTGTCACTTGACATTTCTAGTTAGTTTTTTTTTAAATTGCTTTCTTATTGAAGCAAAGAGCTACCTATCTATAACTTTTACCCAGTAACTCTAGTTTTCCTCTCTGAATCAATAAAGAATATATATCTTTATATTTATCAATAAATCTATCTTTTTTTCTATTTGATGATCATCCCAGTATTCCTCTTTATTATCTCTTAGTTTCTGTTGCTATTTTTCATTTGTTTTGTTTTTTGTTTTCCCCCTAGGGTAAGCAGCCTGTCAGTCACTTCTCCTATGACCTGATTTACAAATGTTTTAGCTCTCAAAGAAGGGTAAATGACCATTAATACAAAAATTATAACAACTTTTAAATTTTGTGTATCTGTTATGCAAGGACAACTCTTGGATACTAATAATAACAATGGATGTTTATATGATATTTTAAAGTCTGCAAAATATTTCCCTTAAAATAAGCCTATGAGGATTCCAAACCGAACATACCTGCCCTATTTCTTTCCAATTGTTTCATTGATGCTATGTGTGTTTGTGAAAGAATGTACCTCAGGTTTATGGGAGAAATATTTTATTGTCACTTCTTACTATGCCATTTTTCATTAAATGCCTATACTTGAATAAATTGTGTCCCCTGACTAACAAACATAAAAGTGGGTATGTGAGCTTGTAAGATATTATTTTGAGCAGATATAGACACACAATGTGCTTTAAACATAGGGAAACTGACTGGGAGATTCATATTTGAGTTGGGAATATGATTGCAGTTATTGCAATCAGAGCAACATAGGGATTCAGAAAAAGTTGGAGTGAGATGGCTGTGGTCAAGAGAACAGCAAATAGAAGTGAGGGAAATCAGTTGTTGTTGATTTGTTTTGTCTCTGAAGAAAACGCCTTTTTTCTGCCTCTGAATCTTGGTGATTGGATTTAGAGAGGGTAGGAGTTTCCTCATGGAGAATTGTCACCTGTTTGAGGCTCCCGTCCTCAAAGGTCCTTTGTTGATGGCAGGCAGCATGAGTTTGTAGTCTCTCAAACACCAGAGAAGAAAGAATGAACTGAGCTGTCAGGGAGAGTAGATTGTGATTATAGATAAGCAAATACCTGGCTACTGGCTCTCACTTAGAGGCCTAGACATCCATTTTCAGCATAAGTTCTGGTAGAAGATGATGTACAATCAAGAGAATGTTCTGCAATTGAAGCATTTATTTCATTCATGGTCACGCCTGATACCTGTGACTCTACCCTTAGATAAGGTTCTTAGCTTTGAGAAATCTGATATCTGAGTCATAGATCCTTGGGAGAGTATTGGCAGTAAGTTGGCTGGGTTATGAAAGCTCAATGATTACAAACAGCCTACTCATTGTCACTTTTCTCTAAAGGTTCAATGAAACAGCATGGTATATGTGGCAGCTCACATATGGCAATGGGAGGTTCCTTCCAAATCCAATCCTTGTTCATCTGGTGATGTCAAACGTCTTCCCAACCCACCCTCCTGTACCCCACCTTACCCATCTCCTTCCTGTATTTTTATGTTGCTTGGTCTCCTCTTTCCATCGTTATTATAATGCAATGCAGAAATGATAAACACCTCCACAAGGTTCTGGAGTGAAGAAATTTCACTGAGAGGGACAAGGATGATTGAGATAAGAAGAGTAGGTCCTAGGTCAGAACTTTCAGTGTTTGTGAAGGACCTTACCTTCCTATTCACTCAGTAATAACAGAGAGCTGAGGTTTCATTGTAGAGACACAGGACAAAGTAGGGGCAGCCTCCAAGCAGGGCAATAGATTCAGTGAAGTAGATTCTGGGTTGAGGAGACCAAAATTCTTAATAGCTGAGCTGCATTGGGGCCATGGCACCTGTCCTCCCTGCCCAAAAGGCTCCCCATGCCTGTGATGGCAGCTCTCCTCTATCTCCAAGCTGAGGAATAGCAGTACCCCTGAGTTACCACACACCCCTACTACTTAATGATTTCAGGTTACCTTTACAAGAAGCTTCCCCAATGGAGTCTGTAAAGCATTTATAATGCCATGTTCCCCCCCACCCCATCCCTTCCTACCATTATCCAAGGATCTAGGTTAAAAGGAGACCAAAATATGCCAAACCAGCTTAGTCATCTTAAGTATTCTGGCTGAAGTCAGTGAAATGGAACAAAGCTGAAGTGGACAATTTTCCACTTTAGTATCTGCTGAAGAGCTAATGCAGTCTTTACACCCTTCTTAAAAATTGAGGGTTATCACATAAGCACATTCTCCATTCTTGCCTTCAAGTCCATCACAAACTGGTAAAGCTAGAAAGATCTCAATGCCTCTCCATTCTAACCCCTATTTGAAAAATAATTTACTATATCCAAGACACGTGGTCATTCTTCTGCCACTTTGATTGGGTAACAACCATCTTTTGTGGCAGCCTACTCCACCTTTTGGATAGTTCTAACAAATTTTTTTTCCCTTACATCAAGGCTAAATCTGCCATTTTGCAACCCAGTGCTCCTTGTTTTGCCCTTTGGGCCTAAACAAAATATATTTAATCTCTCTACCAGGTGACAGACCTTTAGATCCTTAACCAGAACTATCATTACCAACCACATCCCTTCCCTTCTGTAGGTCAAATATTCCCCATTTCTTCACCAGTTTCTCCATTAATCTTCATATCACTGAGCTCAAACCCATCTATACCATACTGGTTGCCCTTCTTTGAAAGAGAACATTATATTAAAGAGAAATAAAGCTTCTGGTTTCAGAGTCTCCTTATTAGTGACAATCCACCATCTCTAGCTATCACTAGATACATGTAATGGTAATGGGAATTTGAAGATCTTCCTTACCCCTTAATAAGTCCAAGGAAATTTGAAGACCTTCTCTGCTTTTATACTCTCCCCCAATAGACTGAATATAATCACATGGAGCCTGTGATGGGAGGAGTGTTCTGAAAGGTAGAACAGAACCCACAGGAATCTGGGAGTCAGAGCCAGGTAGACAGCTGGGATGAGAGCACGCTTCCAAGGAAAAACAGACAAGTTTGTGAGTAAAAGTTGGTGTTTACCACCTGCTGTGACAGCTAGGCTTGTGTTGGTTTGTGAGAAGGCTAAAGGATGGTGTGGCTCTCTGCTACATTGTGGTGCATTAACTTTTACATTGCTATGATGGATTTGGTTTCTTAGTGTTGGGATTTGGGTTTCTGATGTCTGAATAAAATTTTTTGCTTCTGTCTTCTATGTGGAGAGTCTGTTATATTTTACAATTGAGCACCATGCAGGTATATTTATAGTGATTGTGGGTGCTGTGAATATTACATTGATGCTACAACACACCATGATGTATTATACCAACATAATGCTTACACACTCCTCCACCTTAATTTCTACTCCTTGATCTGGGAAAATTAATCAAAGTGACCTTTTAGTATCAATCAATTGCCGTATAACTCCACTCACTAACCTCATCACTTGACAGATCAAAACACTCCTCCCTGGTCACTAATCCCCTAAATATGCCATCTTTCTCTATTAGAATACAAGCTCCAATATGGTAGGCACTGTCTTGGTGTGTTTATACATCTATATCTATCTGTCTGTATACATATTTGCATCTACAGCTCAGTGTACAGCACATGGTTGATTTTTCATAAATGCCTTTTCAGTCATTCATTCAAAATGCTGCTTGGTTTTATAAAGAATGTTGTGAAAGTGGAGTGGCTGAATTTTTCTTTATATTTTGAATGAGCAGCTTTTTCTTTTAAACAAAAATAGCACCTTTGTGTATATATCATCAGTCAGGGTTATGTATTCACAAAACATATTTAACTTCACTCACCTGTAGTGTTCAGAAAGTAGTAACAGTATCTGAATAAACAAGGTTGTTCCACAAAAATAAAAGTGTACTCACATGCATTTGGAGTCAGATCACCTGGATGCAAATCCCAGTTGTGCTAAATACCACTTATGGTACTGTGAGCTAAGCATTTGTCTCCATTGAACCTAAGTTTCCTCATAGACAAAATTGCAGGGTTGGACAAGAAGATCTCTGATGTCCGGCTCTCGCTGTATGATCATATTAGTTGGTAAAAAGTCTCATATGACTTAGAGCTAAAAGGGACCTTAGAAATCATCTAATCTAAAAGCCTGGTTCTATAGATGTAGAAACAAGGGCTCAGGGAGGTGATGTAATTTGCCCAAGATCACACAGCTCACAACAAAGACAGCATTCAAACACAGGACCTCCAAATTTGGATCTAGTGATCTTTCCACTACTGAAAGGGATCAATTAAGTGATAGAAAGTCTGATATGACTCAGAAATGACCTACTACAACCCATTCATTTTACACGTGAAAAAACTGAGGTCCAAAGAAATGAAGTAAAGACAACTTGTTAGCAGAGTCTATAGAGTCTAGGACTTGGAGGTAGGAAGACCTGAGTTTGAATCCACCTCAGACACATAGTTGGGTGATCTTGGGCAAGTCTTTTATCCTCTCTCAGCCCCAGTTTCCTCACCTGCAAAATCAGTTCATATCACCTGTTTCATATTGTTATTTCAAGGATCAAATGAGATGGTTTCTCTAAAGTGCTTTGCAAATTTTAAATTGCTATATAAATGTTAGCAATTATCATTAAGTAAATTTTCCTAAAGTCATAGAGGTAGTAAGTTACAGAGCTGGGATTTGCATCTAAAACTAAGACAAGGCCTGCATTGCAGATGTATTGCTCTTATGGAACAAAAGAATGTCTTTCTGCCATCAGTTTTTCTCTAACCATGCATAGCATGGTTCTAACTATGAAGGGATGGAGGGAGGGAAGAAGGGAGGAAGGAAGGAAGGAAGGAAGGTAGGAGGGAAGGAGGGAACAAAGGAAGGAAGAAAGGAAGGAAGGAAGGAAGGAAGGGAGGAAGAAAGAAAGGAGGGAAGGAGGGAAGGAAGGAAGGAAGGAAAGAAGGAAGGAAAGAAAAAAATAAAGAAAAAAATCACCTCAAGACTCTTTCTGGACACAGAAAGTTACACAGTCTCCTCTAATGGCCCTAGGATATCTTGGTTACATTAGGAAATACAGCTCTTATCAACCTTCCCTGCCCTTCAGAAACCCATTGAATTTTAACTCTGAAGGAAAATAGGGCTTTCAGAGGAGATTGAGGGGAAGAGATAGCAATAAACTCAACTAATATATCATGAACTTCTGTTACCTAAACAACCTGCTGGTGTCTTTCTTCCAAGTTTACCCCTCATGCATTGCTTGGTGGTTCTTTAGCTCAGCTGATCACAGCACTTTGCTGAAGTCAGGGTCATAGGTGGACTTGACACCAGGCAGGCCATTTAGTTATATTCATATCCATGAGATGACTCTGATCAGCTGCCTTGAAAATGGATGCCCCTGAAAACAAGGAGAACTGACTGCATGTAAATGAGTTTGGTTTTATGTGGATCAGTGGCGTCTAACTCAAATAGAGAAGGGGCTGCGTGCGTACTGACTTAGAAAACTACATGCTAATATTATTCCCTATTGAATTTACATTTACTTTGTTAAGAATTTTCCAATTATATTTTTTTAGTGGTTACACTGAGATCATGCTCTTGGGCTAAGTAATCCTTAATACTTCTGATTTAGATTATTTGGCATAGGGGTATTCCCATCATGAAAAAGAGCAATTCAAGGAGAAACCTGCTCTGCTGGAGGCAGTAGCTGAATTCTTGATAAAAGGGTAATATTGATTATAATTCATGAGATTTGCAAAGAGAATGCCCAGGGTTCAAATCAGAAGTATGCAGTTTATTACCTGTGTGACTTTGAACAAATCACTGAATATCTCTGGACTTCTGTTTCCTCATCCATAAAATGAAGGAATTGAACTCAATAATCTCTAAGTTCCCTTCCAGCTATAAATTTTATGTGCTCATTGAACCTAAGTATCCCAAAATGCAAATAAAATGATAGATGTATGAATTAAAAGTCTGATGACCTGAAGAATACCCAAGATAGGCATGAAAAGGGGAATTATCAAAGATAGTGAACAAGTCTTGCATCCTGCTGGCTGCCATAAAACATGTTTTGGAAGTACATTGACTATACAGGAAACAAAACATCCCAAACAATGAACTCCAAACACCAGACGTTGTGGAGGCTGCTACAAATGATGACTTCCATTAATGACAGAGGCGAAAAAGTGATTGATCCACAAATGGAAATTCATCCATATATGATTGTTGACAATATAATTGCTTAAACACATGCACATGCATATACTGTTTGTTCAGTATTAATCCTTTGCATTGTGCTAAGTGTGTTTGGTTCACTGGTGTGCTCGTGCTTTAAAAGGCCATGGAAACAAGTATTCTATACACTAAGCAACATTTATAGTGGGAAAATCACTGTCTCTGAAGTGGGAGGATCTCAGTTCAAATCTCACTTGCTATACTCCTTGTGTGACCTTACACAGCTCATTTAATTTTGATAAGCCTTAGTTTTATCAACTATAAAAAGAGGAGATTGGATTAGATTCAAGGCTTCTTAAACTTTTTCCACTTGCAACTCCTTCAGCACTTCTTAGACAGTGAAGTGCTGGACCAGATGGCCTCCAAGATCCTATGAGTATATGACACCAAAGCTACAAAGATGCCTAGAACACTTTAGGGAATTATATTTAAATGTTAGAGAAAAGAGACTATTTTCATAGACTCAGAGAATATTAGCAAGAAAGAGAGCCTAGAAGTTAATTATTCCAACCTTCCACCCTGTCTATGAGCAATGAAGTGTTTCTTATACAGGTCTCATTTACATAATGGCTTGAGGTTTGCTGAACACTTTACATATATCATCTCATTTGATCATCATAGCAACTCTATGAAGGATGTGCTATTATTATCCCCATTTTACAGATGAGGAAACTAAGTATCATACAATTAGTGTCTATTTAAACCTAGGCATTCTCATGCTAACTCAAGTCTTCTATTCATTTTACCATTGTTGATGTTGTTCGGTTATTTCAATTGTGTCCAAATCTGTGACCCTTTGTGGGGTTTACTTGGCAAAGATACCAGAATGGTTTGCCATTTCCTTCTCTAGCTCATTTTACAGATATGGAAACTGGCAAACAGGGTTAAGTGACTTGCTCAGGATCACATCAGTAGGAAGTGTCTGAGGCCAGATTTGAACTCAGGTCTTCCTGATTCCAGGTCCAGCACTCTATCCACTGCACCACCTAGCTGTTACTTTATCATATTATTACTCATATATGGAATGCAATGTATACCTGGAATATAAGAAATATAGCAGGTAATTATGTTAAAAGATGAGAATCATTATGTGATATGAATGCCTAATCCTCCCACTTTTTGTCTATTTCCTTATGTTCACAAATTCAGTGTATATCTCAAGATACTAATGTCCTAATGGGAGGAAGACAGTGCAAAAGAAGGGGAGGACATTAGATTATCGCCCCAATGTTATGCTTCTGTCCATGTCGACTCCTAACGCTCTTGCCTGACAATGATGAATAAAAGTTTTTCTTTCATTTATTTCCACATTTAGCTGTGGTCAGCAGACTTGCAAGTAGGAAAAGACTGAATGAATGATGAAAAGATTCATCCAATGAATGTGAACTTCCTAGGTTCCTAAATGGGGGTTCAGATAAAGAAAAAAATGTGATAAATATCCTTGAAATCATTCTGCATACTTCATGTCATGAGGGGTTTTTTTGGTACAATGGTAACATACTTGCATATACATAAAAGTTACATGAAACAAGGGCTATTTCCCACATGGATTGTGTGGATTAAAGGGAAGTTGAATAAACATCTCTAGTCTTTTCTCCTCCTTTTCCTCCTCCCACCCCCACCACCCACTAATTCCTTCCAGGAGGGAAAGCAGATGGTTGGAACCAAAGGCTTGGCTACTCTCTTCTCCTCAGGACGAGAAGGAGATATTGGGGTATATATGTGTGTATACATATATATATATACATATACACATACACATACACATACACATACATCTACATATATACATGCATATAAACATACACATACGTGTACAGATACAGATACAGATACACATGCATACACATACATACACATTTGTCTTCTCAGAGAGGAGATACTTGGATAAATAGGCAGAAAAGCAGATAGATAGATAGACTAATAGATAGACAGACAGATAGCTAGACAGACAAACATATATGTGTATGTGTAAGTTTGCTCCCTTAAATATTATTCGTTTAAGAGAGTTAATTTTCAGTTTCAAGCTAACTTCTGATTGCTGATTCATTAAAGGGGAGGAGCAGGAAGACTCCAAGGTTTAAATCCATGAATTGACTCCCTTTCCACCAAATACCAATTCCACAATTAACACACATAGTAGGTAGCCAAGAGATCCATTTATCCAAATTATAGTAAAACAGAAACCAGAGAAAATATACATATAAAAATACATAGTAATAATACAAAGTAAAGGAGCTCTCCCATTTGGAGTGAGGTAATAGCTCAACCAAGGGAGAGTGTCCTAGATCTTACCTAAGGGAAAATTCCCTGAAGTCCTTAGTTAACAAGCTGAAGACAGGCACATCTGTGAAAAATGCCAGCTCCTCTTATGTTGGCCTCTTCCCAGGGTTTTTTTTTTTTTCCTTTCAGCAACTTGAAGTAGGATTGGCATTGTCCATCTTCTTTCTTAGAGCAAGAAGACCAAGGTGCCCAAAGTCTGAAGAGACTCAGAAAGTAGAAGAAAAAGAGTCCTTTTTCCAGATCTTGACAGCTCTGCCTCACTCCCCTTGCAGGGACATTGATTTCCACCAAAATAGAGAGAATCCCTTGCCAATAGGCTTTGAGACTGGGGTTACATACAAATAACGCAGAGAGCAAGAAAAAAGAATCATAATGAGTGTAGAAAGCTTCCTACCCATTCCAGAACATGATTTGCAATCAAGAAATGACAAAAGATAGCATGAGGGCAATGTTCCTAAAAAAAGAATCAGTTATGTAGTATGAAGAAGACACCAGAGCAACAGTCAGAGAATAACATGAATACTCCCAAGACAGACAGACAGTCAGACACAGACACACACACACACAGACACACACACACACAGACACACACACACACATTTTATGGGTGAGGAAATGCTGGCCCAGAAAGATTACATGATTGTACAGATAATTTCGAAGGTGGGATATGAACCCAGGTCATCCTGACTCCAGTTTAGGGCCTGTACACACATCATGTTGCTCCTTTTCCTTTTTTTCCTTTCTGGAAAAAGAACACTACAACAGGCATTCCAGAAAGCTACCATTTTCTTAATGATCAAACGCCTAGTTGTTTAGAAGGGGACTGATCATATTTTTCCAATTCAAATTCTAATCTTCAGATTCTCAGATCTGATTCTCAGTTCTTCCAGTTCCACAGAGTCAGCCTGACTGACTGACATTTAGTATGATGTACTAAAATAAGAGAGAATATTGGACTTGAAATCAGGAAGATCTGGGGTTGAATCCTGCCTTATTCACTAACTAATTGTTTGATCTTGGTCCAGTTACATCACCTCTCTGGGTTTTGCTTGGCTCTATATTCAGTGGGTAGGACCTGATGGTGTTCAAGATCTATTCTAGCTCTAATTCTCTGATTCTACGACCCCCTAAGAATTCAGCTGGTGGAATGACTTTCATTTTGGTCAATCAGTCAACAAGCAATTGTATAAGCACTCATCTTGTGCCAGGCACTGTGAGCTGGTGTAAGCTAGTCAAGGGCTCAATCATTATCACTATCCATTGCAGAACAATGCATCCCTTATTCATAATGATTCAGCAGCTTCACTCTGTCTATGCTTTTGTGTTTTAAATCAACATCAACATGACTTTCTAAAGTAAACCCTGGGTAGAGTTTAAAATGCTGAATGTGCATGAATTATGCATACCTAGGAACCCCAAGCCTCAAGTGTATTGTTAGTAAATCAAACTCTGTAAATATAAATCTATTCCAATGGCTTATTGGAGGTGTCTGGGGCTCCTGCCCCACACAACACAAAATCAGCTGCCAGAGCAGCACTGTCAGGGATATTCTTCAGACAGAACTTTAAACTAGAGACTTTAGTTTTGACTGAGCATCTCTGCTCAGTAGTTCAGAGGCTGTTCCAGAGTAAGAGTCTAATGACCACGGTGTCAGGCTGCAGATGGGTTTTATTTGATATCTATCCTTAAGGATTTTTCATTCATTCAATTTGTTCATTCAATCATTCATTCATTGTATTACACAATCAACTTGGTGTTGTTTGACATTTTGAGGCAGTTGGTCATGACCTATAATTTCATTGCTTAGGGAATTTCCAGTGAGGAGACTCTCTCTACAGACACAAATCAGCAATTATTCTTCAATTCATATATCAAAAACTAGAAAGGACTACAGAAGCCAGTGGCCTAGAGGTTAATATACCCACTCCAATGTTGTCATTTTACAAATGTAGAAACTGATGTCTATGGAAGTTAGTGAATTGCCCAATTTCACATACGCAGTCTCAGGAGTAGAACTTGAATCCATGTCCTCTGACTAAAGAATCCATGCTCCTTTTAATGTATTATGGTGCCTTTTCATCTTAAAGAGTTATGGGGACACAGAGGTGTAATGGTAACATAAATGAGAAGATCTTTCCCATTTATTAACAGGCCCATGTTACCTGCTTAAGTCACATGGAAGCTAAGTCATATGAAACCTGTGATTGGAGGAGGTTGCTGAATGGGTGGAGCAGGAAGTATGGAGCAGAGCTGAGAGGAAGTTGTCAGAGCAGTTACAGCTGAGGGAGAGAGAAGAAGCAGATATCTAGCGATGAGTGTTCATTTAAGGGAAGGCCCTAGCAAGGAGAAGGCTTGGGGATGGCAGTGTCTCCTGCATTATTATTGTGTATAGATTTCATTGTTGCTATGATAGATTTGGCTTTCTGTTATTGTGATTAGGCTTTCTGATGTATGAATAAATGTTTTGGTTCTGTCTTCTATGTGGAGAGTCTGTTATATTTTGGCATTCGGAATTATGCCTACAAATTCATAGCTGCTTGTAGGCACTGTGAATATTGCGAGAGGGTGAGTGAATTCCCTAGGACAATTGACCCTAATGATTGACCCTAGGCCAGGAGTGAGGAACCTGCAGCCTCAAGGTCACATGACACCCTCTAGGTCCTCAAGTGAAGCCCTTTGAGAGAATCCAAACTGCTTTAATAAAAGGATTTGTTTTGTAAAGTTTGGATTCCATCAAAGGGCCATACTTGAGGACCTAGAGGACCACATGTAGCCTCAAGGTCGCAGGTTCCCAATTCCTGACCTAGGGTCAATCACCGAATTACAAAATTTTAGAGTTAGGGGGTACATTGGACATATTTCTAATGCAACCGCCTCATTTTATGGGTGGGAAAACTGAGATCAAGAGAAGTTAAGTGAAGCCTCAAATCTCTTGTTATTTTTCATTTTTATCCAATGTTTAGAAGACATTAGTTCCAACTAGTTCCAACTAGTTCCAACTTTCATGACCACCTGTGAATTATTAAACAACCAAACACTAAAAGTTTGGGTCCCAACAAATACTTTGTCAAAGGCTGAGGAACAAACTTTTTCATAGCATAATGAAATCTTGGAGTTGCATATGATCTTAATGGTCTTCTAGCTAAATCACCTCTCTAACGCATCCTTTTTCCCCAAACAGCCCCCACCACCACCACACACACCCCCACAGTATCCTGAGCAGTTAGTTGATCATTCAATATCTCTTTGATTGAATGCATATAGACTAATAATTCAGTGTGGAAAGAACTCTTGTCTATGGAACCTGAGGAACTGAGATCAAGCCCTGTTTCTCATGCATTTCTTAGGCCATGTGACCTAAGGGAAGTCACTTAAAATCCCTGGGTCTCAGTTTTTTCATCTATAAAATGAAGTAGCCTCATAGCTATGCCCATAATTTTATTATTTTGTCTACCATATTGAATCATATTTATTTATGGGTTTGGGATTTTCTGCCTTCAAATTCCTCTGTTAACCCCAAGAGAATTATAGATTTTTAGTCATCCTGGCCAGGCTGCAAGGAAAGTGATAGAGCTTCCACAGTCAAAGAAAAATAGTATCACCTGTGCTAAAGAATATTTATTATTAACTCAGTTATCACTTCATCATGAAAATTTATATCAAAGTGATTAGCCTATGAGAACCAGGCTTCAATGACACAAGAAATGGGCTGCCTTCATCCTTAGTGCCTATCCTTCTATCTCATTTGAAATAAAGACTCAAAAGAAATGGTGACAAAGGAAAATGTAATTTGGATCTGAGGAGGCAAGAGATTTGATAGCTTTAGTTGAATGAGCTTTGAGACTCTCTGCAACTTAAATGTGGGTCTTTTATAGCAAGGGTTATTAAACTCAACAATCTCCCTGGACTATCTCTTCTCCCAGATCAATTCCCTTTCTGATATTTCCCCATGGGCTACAAGAATGATTACAGGAAACCTTGGCTCTGTCACTGTAAAAATCGTAGATTTGTTTCATATTTAGTTTGTATAGGAAGTCGCCCCAGGGGAGTGATGAGGCTATGGGAAAACACAGACAATCGAATTTATTTCCTCTAGTTGAACTTGGAGATCATTTTCAAAAGCATCATGAGATGAGCACAAAATGCCAATTTGTACTCATGAAAAATTGTGAGGTTGATTTGACCAAAAAGGGCCTGTCTCACGAAAGTCACAATACAGAAATTGGAGGGGGGGGGGATCTTTGAGAGCTAAAAATAATAATTATACCTAAGTTTTATATAGAAGTTTTTATTGTAAGAACTCTAAGCATTTTCCATCTATTCCCCCATTTTATGTTTGCAAAACAATTGCGTCTTAGAGACTACCAAGTGCAGTCTCTACAGACACACAGAATCACAAAATTATAATTGAAAAGGATTTCAGAGGCTGAACCTTTCCTGCATAAAAAAAGCCCCTCTCAAATATACTCACTACGCAGTCAACTGTCAAATGACTTGAAGACTTCCAGGGAGAGGAAACCATTACTTCCCAAAGCATAATATTCTACTTTTATATAGATCTAATTGTTAAATCAGGGGCAGCTAGGTGGTACAGTGAATAGAGAAACAGCCCTGGAGTCAGAAGGACCTGAATTCAAATCTGGTCTCAGACACTTAACACTCACTAGCCATGTGACCTTGGGCAAGTCACTTAACCCCAATTGCCCTGCCTTTCCCCCCTCCAAAAAAAAAAGCAAAATAATTGTTAAATCAAATATTACTCTTTTACAGATAGGTAAATTGAGGCTTAGAGGCTGGCTAATAACAATAATTATAATAATAACCACTCCATTTGGACACATGGGAGGGTTCAGCTGCTTCCATGTCTAGATATCACTGCTATCCTACAGAGATCATATATCCTTTTATCATTCTGTGCTCAGTGCATGTGCTCAGTCTACTTCAAGTCTCCAAAGTACAGCCACTAAGGTTTCCTTCTGACATCCCTTCCCTCTATACATACTGAATAAAAAAAATGGATTGAACTTCCCTATATACAACTCACCAATTTTCTATAGTTAGTCAAATAATTATGCTCACACACTTTGCAATATTTGCTGGCAAATAATATGTGGCATCTGTCAAAAGCCATTTTGTGCCAGAGTCAACACCTTTATATATTTATTTGGAGTGGGTGCTCAAAGTAATGTGAATTATAATTTACTGACATTTAACTCAGGCCCATAACAATCCCACAGGTCTGGAACACAACTTACTAGTTATTTAGTGAGTTTACTTCCTAAGGATCATAGATCGAGTTCTAGAAGAGACCTCAGGTGCCATCTAGTTCAATCACCTCATTTTATAGATGTAGAATCTGAGGTCTAAGGAGGGTAAGTGAACTATGGAAGGTCACACAAAGTAGTGTCAGAGGTGGGAATCCTTTGATCCTATTTCTAAAGATGGCACTTCTCTCTTGAATAAAGCTTTTTAAAGGAGAAATGTAATCTTGAGAATATATCATGTTGCCCCCATACTCAGTGAAAGCCAGTGGTTCTCTATTACTTTTGAGATCAAATATAAAATCCTCTATTTGGCATTCAAAGTCCTTCATAACCTGGCCCTATCTCCCACCTTTCCAGTCTTTTAATATCTTACACTCCCACCAACACATGTATTCTTTGATCCAGTAACAATGGCTTCCTTGCTGTTCCATGAATAAGACACTTCATCCCTCTGCTCTGGGTATTTTCTCTGGCAGTCCCTTGTGCCTGGGATGTTCTCCCTCATCTCCATCTCTCTGCTTCCCTGGCTTCCTTCAGATTTCATCTTAAATGCCACCTTGTACAGGAAGTCTTTTCCAATCTTTCTTAATTCTAGTGCCTTCCCAAAGAACTGAATCTGAATATAGACTGAAGCACACTTTTTTTTAACTTTAATTTTTTTTTCTCTTTTTTTGGTCTGTGTTCTCTTTTGCAAAATGGCTAATATGGAAACATGTTTTGCCTGACTGCAATATCAAAGTGCTATATCAAAGTGCTTGCCTTCTCAAGGAGGGGGTTGGGAGCGGGGAAAGGTATTTAGAATTCAAAAATTATTTTTAAAAAAAGAATGCTAAAGTATTTTACATGTAATTGAGAAAAATGAAACATTTAAAAAAATTCTAATGCCTTCCTCTATTGTTTCCTATTTATGCCTTATATATTTCTTCTTTGTACATTTTTGTTGAATTACTGTCTCCCCCATTAAATTATGGACTTCTTGAGGGCAGGGACTATCTTTTGCTTCTTTCATACCTCCAATATTTAGAATAGTGTCTGGTATGTATGTATTTAATAAATGCTTATTAACAGATTGATTACAGTTAAAGGGGGACAAAAGGATTTTCTTTTCTTAAATACTTATTAAGCACCCACCAGAGGCAAATCATTATACTAGAGCCTATGATGGACCAGTACTCGGCCCGAAAGAATATAAATTTTCATTGTTGAAACCTCCCAAGACTACTTTGGAGTTTATGGGCTAAATTTCTTTTTAAGGACCAAGCTTTAAACCAGTGGTTCTCAACCTTCCTAATGCCCCAACCCTTTAATACTTGTATGTGGGCGTATCTGCATGTGGGCAGATCCGCCTGGAGACAGATAAAGGACGGTGTCTTGGTTCCTAAGACCATCAGAAATATGTGTTTTCCAATGGTCTTAGGTGACCCCTGTGAAAGGGTCGTTCGACCCCCAAAGGGGTCGCAACCCACAGGTTGAGAATCGCTGGCTTGGGAGGAGAAAGTGAGGCTGGCGACTTTGCACAGCCCTGCCTCACTTAAATCCGATTCACTTGTAAATCCTCTTTGAGAACAAAGGACAAACAACAACTATTGAACAACTAATTCAATTCCTGTATCCCTGTAGCTAATTTATGCTTTCAGTGAAATCTTAACCTACTCTTCATACATTGGTAAAATAGTCTAACCCCTGAATATGGTCTAACAAGCTCTCCAGTTTATTACTGAATTCTTCATTTAGTAATAGATATAACTTGTGGTTCAAAGGCCATTGGCATAAGACTCTCTTCTTTGGTGGAGACTGCCTATTCAGTGCTCTGTGTCTCTGTGAGTGGTAGAGTTAGTGCGAGTTTGAGAAAAAAGAAGCCCTGGCCTACTGACTTCTAGCTTTGAGAGAGAAGCTATGGTTGCATATTTTCTTCTGGTGCCTGAAGGAAAAAAAAGAAGATTCTGAGAAGCTGACATGATAAAGTCTAGAACTTCATCTTATACAAATGGCCTTTGACCCATGGGCTACAGTCTTAATCTCTTCCCAAATTTAGTAAAATAAGATGTACATACAAATATGTATCAAAACACCAAAAATGTAAAAGATGAACAAACTTCACACAAATATGGTATGAAAGGCTTCTCAGATTGTGTTCTGAGAGATCCAATGTCCTCCCAACAGGCAACAGCAGAAGGGTCTGGTTTCCTCACTAGTATCTTATACTGGAAAAAGCTTTTCATGATACCAGAAGCTAAAAGACATGGGTTAGGCTCCTACACTTTAGCCATGTTAGAACAAATGAATGATAACCACTCTGAGCCTCAATTCCTTAGAAGGAAGCATAGTGTAATACAATTAGCAGTAACTCTGCAGTCTAAGGACCCGAGTTCAAATCATACCTCTGCTACTTACTACCTGTGTCACTTTTGGCGCATGAGTTAAACTCCCTGGGTCCCAGTTTTTTCCCCTAAACACTGGAGCCCCTGAGGTATCTTCCAGCTCTAAACCTATGACCCTATAATACTAATATTTTTTTGATGGACATAACACTTCTACTACCTATTTCACAGGGTAGTAGTAGCAGTAGTAGTAGTAGAAAAGTACTATAAGCTGTCCTATGCTTTCAAATCTTAAATGTCTTTCAATATGGCAATGATGTCATGAAAAAAACTTTGTAAAGTGTTCCTGTAATACTTTGTTCTCTATAGTTTACAGAGGTGAAAAATATTCTAAAAATCTAATTTTGATAAGAAAAAAATGGTTGTTACTAATTAGTGTATGTCATATAAGTTTATGCAAATCCCTAAATAAGAATTACATGTTATAATAATTTATCAAAACTACCTTATAAAAAGTCTCAGATACCTAAAGTCTAGTTTTAAGTATGTGGCAAAATGAATAAGCCCATCTTCCATCTTAAGTCATACTGAAAAGTTTGAAAATGGAGAATCCTACAACTTGAAGTGTTAGGATCACCTCCCAGGGCCTGGTCCCCTCTTGGCCTAGAAGAGCACATTGGAAGTGGGCTCAAGTCAAAGTCACTATCCAAAATAGTTCCTGGGACCTTTTCTGTATGCAGTGTCACCCAAAACCAAATTTCCCCAACACCAGAATCTACCCACAAAAGTCTAAAGCTCTCATTCTGCAAGGCCCAGCAAATTACCTTTTCTTCATGAAGGCTTCCCCAACTATTCCAGCCCAGCAGGATCCCTCCCTTACCTGAGTGCCCTGTAATAAAAAACACTGGATAAAAACTAAGAGGCCAGGATTCAAATCTCAGATCTGTCACTTACTGACTGTGTGACCTTGGGCAAGGTACCTCATTCCTTTGGGCTCCAGTCATTTCCCCACCCATAAAGTAAAGAGAATGACTGCTATGGCCCTTTCCAATTCTAAAGTTCTATGATTCTGCCATATGAGGAAGCGAATCTTTATTCTAAGAAATAACTCACGAGAATCTTCTCACTTCCAGGTGACCAGGCATGGCTGAGAAGGAAACTCATTCAAACACAATTGTGAACAAACTGACAAAATTGAGACTCATTACAGAGGAGGAGCATGATGAGGTCAAGAATTAAGTAAAAGATTACAAGGAGGAAGAAGAACGAGGGGAAAAAGGAAGAGGAAACCCACTATTTAAATGCAAGGCAAACCAGATACCTAGGAATGCTAAGAATTAAATAACTTTGGAATAATAGCTACAATCTATATAATTTTTAAAGTTGGCAAAGCACTTTACTAATATCTCCTTTTGTCCTCACAACCCTGAAAGGTAGCTACCATGATTATTCCCACTTTACAGATGAAGAAGTAGAGACAGACCAAGATTAAGTGATTCACTCAAGGTCACACATGTCTGGTACAGGGCTGAGGTCAGATTTGACCTGAGTCTTCTGACTCCAGGTCCTGTGCTCAATCCCATGGTGTCAACTAACCATCTACCGAAGTACAGATAAAATAGCAAATCAGCAAGCACTTATCAAGGGCTAGTTACTCTATGTCAGGCACTGTGTGAAGTGCTTAGACTGCAAATATAAGCTAAAGAAAGAGAATAGCTCCTCATAATGAGCTTAGATTCTATTGAGAAAAAATTATACAAAAAAGGGCACTGAAAGGGAATGGGGGAGTGATGTGGCTCAGGGACATGGTAGAAAAAGTCCTGAGGAGATGAGTCAGCAGTGCAGGAATAAATGGATTCATAAAATAAATAATAAATAGATTCATACCACGGGCTATGGTGATAAGAACTTGATGGAAGCTGACATCATTAATGTATATTGACTTAGCATCTAGTCTAACCCCTCACTTCACAGATGTGAAAACTGAGACCCAGAGAAGTTGTCTCATTTGTTTGAACTCATGTAGGTAATAAGAAGAAGAGCTGGGATTTGAACCCACATCTCTTGATCCTGAATCCAATACATTTTATATGGTATACACTGACTGTGTCTACTTTTAAGGGACTGTGTTCAAAAGATGTGCGTTGGCCAATTAATAAATACTGAGATTCTGCCATATTTTCAGAGTTATGCCAGATACTGTAGGGAATATAAAAATAACATAAAATATAATTTTTCCCCTCCAGGAGATTGTAATCGAATTGAAGAGACATATACCTATGAAACACTGCACACTAAGGGCTAAGATAGATGGTTCCCATCTGTTGCAAGATTTAGTAATGAGTAAGCATTTCTCAAATGCTCACTATTTACAGTATTTTGCATCTGGTGAATTGGATGAATTAATATAAAAACCTTCCTACCTGTTTGCACCAGCTTTCATAGGCAAAGTGTTCCTATCATCATGTCCTTGAAAGGAGATTTAACTACTATAAGCTACTTTGGCTCATGAAAAAAGTTATTCCACAAGTCCAGACCGTCATTGTTGGATATCTTCAAGGTAACCCATAGAATAATTCTTCATGAAGATCAGCATCTCTGGCAGAATAGATAGGACCCATGTAGAGGGGAAGACTGAGAAAGTCATTAGAATAGTCAACATTTGTATAATGCTCTATATAATCCAATGGCATTGGCCTCCTACTGGCTGTCCCATAAACAAAACACTCCATCTTTAGGCTCTGGCATTTTCTCCAGCTGTAGCCTGTGCCTGGAATGTTCTTCTCCTCCACTCTGACTACTGACCTTCCTGGTGTCTTTTAAGTCTCAACTAAAATTCTATCTTCTACAGAAAACCTTCTCTAGCCCCTCTTAATTTCAGTGCCTTCCCTATGTTAATTATTTCCTATTTATCCTGTATATAGCTTGCTTTGTATATATGCATTTTCATGTTGTCTCTTTCATTAGATTATAAATTCTTTGAGGGTAGAGACGATTTTGTAACCTGAGCACTTAGCACAGTGACTTGGCACTTAATAAATATTGATTGATTGTATATTATGGTACCAGTGACCCTTTCCTTCCAAGGTAGGCTAAGAGCAATTTTTTGCTAAAAGGTGACAAAGTTGGAACTTGATTGGCCTGAGGTGGGGTAAGTATCAAGTTGGACCTCCCTTGATGTAGCTTCCTGGTAACCTCTGGCTGTCCTGAAATGGCTTCCTGATGATCTAGGGACAAAAATATATTTCTACCTCTCTAAGTTCCTTGCTCCTCTGACATGAATAATGGCTAAAGATCATGCAGGTCATTCCACCTTTTCCATGCTGAACAGGTGAATTTTTATGTGGAGATGGGATGGAGGTACAAAGTGCTGTTGTTGTAATTCTGTTGTTTTTCAGTTATATCCAACTCTACATGACCCCATCTGGGGTTTTCCTGACAGAGATACTGGAGTGGTTTGCCACTTCATTTTCCAGCTCATTTTATAGATGAGGAAACTGAGGCAAACAGAGTTAAGTAACTTGCCTAGGATCACACAAGTAAGTGTATAAGGCTGAATATAAGCCAACAATTTGTGGGCTAGAAAAAGTTCATGAAGGTGAGTCTTCCTGATTCCAGGCCCAAATGAGTCCTCCAATCCAGACCTGATTCCAAGCTCTACCCACCATACCACCTAGCTACAGAGTGTCATCTACCAAAGTAAGTGTCAGTGTATTTTTATTGCAAAAACTAGCTATGTTGGGGCTACGCGAACTTTTTTTTAACTGTTCAATGACCTACAAGTAATTCCTTTCATCCCCACATTGAACCTGAATTAACAAGGTTAATTTTCACTCCTAATAAACATTTTCTCGTTTAATCCTCAAAAACTCTGTGGGGTACAGAATTGAAATATTCCCTTTTTACAAAGAAGGAAACTGAGGCATGGAGAGTTTCAGAGACTAAACCACACAGCCAGTGGCAGAACTTGGACCCAACTTCAACCTCAAGTCTCCTAATATCAGGCTTGCTTGATCTCAATGCTCTGGAAATTGTCATCTTTGGCAACAAGCAGCTTAACATTTCCCTTAAATCAGGCAGTGTGGCAAAGCATAGAGCAGACTGGGGAGCTACCACTTGCCAAGTTTTATTTCTATCTACTATTTCAAAAATGGCCAAATTCCACCCACTGCAAAGGGCAGTGTTTTGATTCAGCAAGAATTTGAAGCGCAAGGCATCAATCTGTAAATTCAGGAGATTTATCTGGTTAGTTTCTGAGCTGATTTTCTATGATGTTTCCTTCTGGAAAAATACATAAGAATTGTTGAGCAGCAATGAATCTGAAAGTTTTGTCCAATCCAGTGGAAGTGCTATGTTAACTCACTGCTTGGCATGACACAGGGTAACTGCACGGAATGCTGATATGCTGAAACATTGGTTGTTTGGAAATAAATCTTAAAGGACTCCACATATTTACATCAAGATGAGCTACTAAAACCACTCAGAATATTCTTCCAGGTGACACTGTATGGTATCCTAGAGATG
>CM053582.1:252846340-252863725 GCA_028627135.1 Pseudochirops cupreus
TATATCTATATCTATATCTATATATGCAATTATTATTATTATTACTATTGACTACATCCAACTGGAACTTGAGATACACAGGCACTGTGGTTGGGAGATACACCCTGCCCTACAGAAAAGTGACATAGGAGAGAATAGACTGGGGGAGAGGGGACACACTCAGATGGCTGTTTTGGGGTGGTGGGTAGGGGAAAGAAGGGGAGAAAACATGTAACTCAAAATCTTGTGGATATGAATGATGTAAACTAAAATAAAATTAAAAAAAATAAAATAAAATAAAAGATGTCAACAACAACAACAAAAAGATTTAAAGAGAGATTTTTATAGCTTTCATTCCAATGTGCAAGAGTTAATTTTGCATTAGTCACACTCTTATGATTTCTCATTAGAAAGACACCAAAGAGATCAGAAACCAGAGACAAAACTAATGAAAGAAATGGCAAATAGGTTCTATCAGGAAATGTTGGGGTCTACCAGTGAAACTAAAAGTGCTTAGTCAGTCAGTCAACAAGGACTTATTAATTGCTTATCAAGTATTAGCTACTATACAAAATGCTAGAGATTCACAGAAAGGCACCAAAAAAAAAATACTTGCTACACTCAGAGTATATATTCTAATTTGCAAAAGATCGAGATGAGCCAGTCAAAGATGAAAGCAATTGGCCCTTTTACTTGCTACATCTAAGGAAGGTCATTTGCCTTAACTGGAAATATCCAAGATGGTGGCGGGGGGGAGTAGGGAGGAAAAGAGGGGGAAGAGAGGAGAATCAAGAGAACACAAGGGCAGTACCCACCCCAATACCTGTGAATTCTCTACATTGAAACCAGGGTTTCTAGCTTTGAGGGTGGAAACAGAAACAACCTGAGATGATGTCAATGAATCCTCAAGACCAATGGTCTTTAAATTATATTGGGAACAGAAAGTCCATGATGGCCTTGTAGGGACTGCTACCAGGACTTGACAGATTCTGACCCCAAACTCTAAGTTTGTTATCACTTTACTCTTTAGGAAATCTCCAGGAAGCTGAGGTGGTTATTTGTTGTTGCTGTTGTTACTTTGTTTTAGGACGAAAACAAAGGTCTGATTGGATTACATCCCTCTGAGTTCATAACAGTGACTATAGCATTGTTATTGATCCTCCTTCCTGTTCAAAGAAGACCAGTGACATCAAAGGTGATGTCTTGACTTGCTCATGAATTTGATTTGAGGCAGAGCTGCACAAAGTTGTCAGCCTCACTCTCTTCCAAAGTCATTTATCCAGTGGCAAAACAGAAGTCAAGATTCCTAGTGATGGCCTGGGATACCATAGATGACCTTGGTGTCTTCCATGTATGATAAAGCTCTAAAGGCTCTGCTGTGACTACTTCTAAGTAAGGTGGATTTTTGTTATTCTTTCTTAAAGTTTAGTTTCCCAAGATCTGTGGCCATAACAGTCTCTATTTCCCAGGCTTATGGTTCAAAACATTTCCACCATGCTTGTGCAACATCATATAATGATAAATAATATAAACATTTGTGCTTACATTGTAAATAACCACTGGGACTGTGCAGTGAGATATAATGGTGAGATAATGTAAATTTGTGAGGCTATTGCTGGCAATATGCCTTCTTTGTCTGTTGCCCTATAAAGCAGGTGGGCACCGGTCAATGAGTAGGGAACCATTAGGGTTGAATGCACAAGCTGGTGTGCTGTGTTTGCCTCCAGTAACTCCTATCAATGTTTGGGGGGAATTTGTGTTTGCCTCAACTGGATCCCAATGAGGCTTAAGGGAATTTAGGGGAGTACCCAAGTTGTGCCTGTCTCGATTGACCACATCGAGATGTAGGGATAGTGGCCCCCATTCTCACCAGCCCCTGTGAGGAGGGTGACTAGATAATGCTGTAGGAGTTGGTGCCCCCATTATCAGCAACCTCTTCTGAGAAAAATAGACTTGAATAAAGTAAGAATATTAACCTCTTCTTAGTGTCCTTCCTGTGTGACCAGATCACAAGTGAACCTGTGCTAGCAGCCCTCCTGTGTGTTAGTGTTTACCTGTCTTACACTATTTCAGCTGCCTTAATGGAACAAACTGTTCTCAACCACCCATTCCCTGGGGAAAGTCTTCACATTGGGGTAGATATCACCCTAACTCACCAATGGGTTTGAGGATTGTTGGTTACCCTCAAACTGGTTTAGTCTAGCTGGCAAGACACTTTCACCATACTGTGGTGCATGCTACAACTTCTTGGAATCACCAGTGAGAGTTAGGTGGTAGGTGGACGCCCAAGATGGATGAGCAGCCCTGAAAAGGATTCAGGAAGCCTTTAGACCACAGGTACTTGTCCTCCTTGAATGTCCCATTCCCCCTGGCATGTAGCTAAGAAACTGGAAATTCCTAGCTTAGTGGATTCTGGGTATTAGAAATCTTTTATAGAAAGCAGCTAAATGATACAGTGGATTTAGTGCTGGATCTGGAGTCAGGAAGGATTGAGCCCCAAACCAGCATCAATCACTTACTTAGCTAAGTCATTTAACATTTTATCCCTTTCAACCCTACTTTCCTCATATGGGAATGATGATAGCACCTACCTCTCAAGGTTGTTGTGAGAATGAAATGAGATATGTGTAAGATTAAAACATTAAAGCCTTACATAAATAATAATAATTATTATTATTTCCAGAGAATGGACAGAAGGGAAGAGCTACAAGACAAAGATTGGGAAGCAGCCAGAGTGCTAGGGAGCTAACTTGGTGGATAAAGAAAAATTAGACCCAAAAGACCCAGTTTCATATTCTTCCACACCATGTCACAAATTCCCAAGGGCAAAATTGCTAGCTATATCTATTACACTGATTACCAGTGTCATGAGAATAGCCAGATACTCCTTTATAACTGGAAGATGAGGGAAATAATTCAATCACTATAAGCAGCTGTTGTCATACAACTGCTAGTGACTATTGGTAAATGTGAAATTAAGCTTATAGGTTGGAGTTACACTACAGAGGGCCTCAAATATCCACGTCAAGAGTTTGTATTTTCTCTCATCACAGGGAATCACGGTCAGACCTCTGCTTTAGGAAAATTACTTTGGCAGCTGTAAGGGATAGATTAGAGATGGAAAGGACTAGAAGCAGAGAGATCATTTGGTCTCTAAAATGGCTTTTAGTTCAGACAAGAAGTAATGAGACCCAAAGCCATAGTTATTAAGTAGAGAAGAAGGGATGACTGCAAGAAATGTAGAGATGGGATCAATAGGACTTGGCGAATGAATGGATATGGGATATCAGGAAAAGGGAAGAATCAAAGATAACTAAGGTTGCCATCCTGGATGACTGAGAGAACAGTAGTGTTGTCAACAGAAAAAAAAAGGAAGTTGTTATTATTAGATGCAACACTAGACACTACACAAAGAGAATTTGTTACTGTTTTTCAGGAGAGGAAAAAACAGCAACCACCCTATGACATGGAGCTAGGGGTTTGAAGTGGAAATTATGCTCTATTTAACAAAACACAGGGGGACAAGAGCACAAGTTGTTTGAAAAATGACACTCAAACATCTCTATATTTGTTGACATCATGGGGAGCTGAGATCTTTAACTATAATACCCTCAAATCACAGAGTACTTAACCTACTTTAATTTCTAATTCTCTTTGAATCTCTCTGAGATTTGCACATTTAATTATTCCTTTGGTAAGTGGGGTGTAAAACCTTACAGTACACATGTCTATGTAGGATCACTGTTTCTAGTAGTTCATTTAATTTCATTCATAACTAAAGTTAGTTATTCTTCATAATATCTTCAACAGATTGGTCAGAATTAACATGCATTGTCTACAAGAGAGAATATTGTACCCTGGACAAGAGAGAGGTGGGTCACACGCTGTGAATCATCTATTTTTTTTTAAATGACTCCTATTTCAGTGTGATTACTGGCCCAAGGGTAATTTTCTCAATACTACACAATGGCATTGAAAAGAGTATACAATTCTCTTGAATCATGTGTGTGAGATATCACCTAAGTGTACAGGAATAAGTAAGGTGAAGGAAGGTAGTAAGGGGAGGGAAATATAATTGACATTTGGCTAAAGTGTGATATCACCAGGCCCCAGGAGTTCCTGAATTACTAACAGAATCTGTAGGTTGTGAACTAAATTGAGTCAAAATGGGGAAACTGGTTCAGGATGTTAACACAGCCCAAGGCAACTTAAGTCAGTGCCATGTAAATGACTGCATTAAAAGCATATTTTTTTTCCCTCCTAGCTTAAATATCAGATCTTAGAAACCCAGATACCAAGGAAACATTAATAGCCATGAAGGTACAAAAACTCTTTGCTAAATAAACTAAGATACAATTAACCAACCACAAGATAAAATCCTTTGGACCAACATCTAATATTTAGTGAGGAAGGCTGGGCAATGTGACATAAGGCCATTATCTTTTGTTTTTTATAAAAGCTTTGGGTTTTAAACAGGAAATCAAGCCAGGCATAGAGAAACTGCATCACGTTTGGGACACTTGTTTACTTTAAAGGAGTTTAATATTAATTGTTTCTCTGTTCAAGTAAGTGTTTTTCCCATTTATGGCTTTTGGACTAAAGGAGAAATTTGGTCTATTGATCTCTTTTATTGTCTGTTTCTTATCTCTTTTTAAGTTGTAGAATATATATTTGGAGGAAGACTAAATCTCCTGATACCTTTCTGGTATCATGGTAGCCTTTGCTGCAGACTGATTTTTCCTGATTGATTGGGTAGCTCACTGATTGTTCCCTAAGGGATCAGACTAGATTATCTCTAAGGTCCCTTTGAGCTCTAACATTTTGCGTCTCCAAGATGGATGTTTGCAGTGGTATTTTCTAAATGAATTCTGACATTCCGTTGGACTCTACTAAGGCATCAATTCTGATGATTTGGTTTGTGTCTAAGGTATGGCTGTGACTGATAGAAATTAAAATAAGAAAAATAAATCAGTTATTTGAAGAGCAATTATTAAATGCCTACTAGGTACCAGGCGCTAAACCAGCCACTGGGGATACAAAGGCAAAAAAAACAAAACAAAACACCAGACCATGGCCTCAAAGGGTTTGTGTCCAGGGAGGAAACAACATTTATACATATACACATATAAACCATATCCAAGGAAAAATAGTAACCATAAACTGTCAAATGTTTAGGAAACTAATAAAAGTAAAGGGTTGTGTTACTGATTTTTGAATGTTCTTTGCAAATCTGGCTATCTATTTAATAAGTATTTGATTCAATGATTATTAAAAAAAAAAAACCTACCATGTACCAAGCAATTACACTAGGTGCTGGAGACAGATGAAAAAAAAAAAAGGAAAAAAATCTCTGCCCTCAAGAAATCTACATTCTTGGGGTGGCTAGGTGGTGCAGTGACTAGAGCACCAGCCCTGGAGTCAGGAGGACCTGAGTTCAAAATCTGGTCTCAGATGCTTAACACTTACTAGCCTTGTGACTTTGGGCAAGTCACTTAACCCCAATCGCCCTGCCCTACTCGCTCCAAAAAGCAAAAAAAGAAAAGAAAAGAAATCTACATTCTTCTGGGGTTGAAGGAATTTGGTATAAGGGACAAAGACATAATTAACTGCAAAGTACAAATAAAGCAAAGACATAGCAATTGGTGGGTGCAAGCCCCAACAACTGATTAGATAAGAAAAGGCCCCGGGTACAAGGTTGCACCCAGGTGAGTTTGGAAGGCCAGATCAATCATATTTATTGTAATGTAGACCTCACTTTTCCTTTCTCTGCTAGTACCAAGCAACTCCACAGTTGCTCTCTTGGGCAACATGATATTTCTTAAGTAGACACTAAAACTTACTCCTCTTATAAGAATAGCTCTGGGTTTAATTAGTTTCTGCTTCTGGAGTATTCCTTCCACACTGAATGGCATCTTACTTGCCATGACAGATTGATTATTCAGGCAATAATGAAGGGTACTAACAAAGGCCCATCTAAGCTGGCACAGCCTTCTCCCTATACTCCTAATTTAGAACTTCAAATATCTCTACTTCCAAATCTCATTTGCAATTATTTTTCTTAAATTGCATTATATTAAAGAAAAAATGGTAAATTATTCATATTTTTTTCTTACCTAATCCTAGATTACATTTCAAAATGATGATAATCAACAGGCTGTAGGAGATGGTATGACATTTATAGTAATATGGTAACCAACTTAATTAAGTAATATCAAAGATAAATTGAAATCCCCATGTTCTTTCTCTTGCTTCAGACAATTTTCTCCATGTTATGAAAATTCAGGATGAAATTATATTGCTTGATAACTTTTTAAAGTGATTATTGAGCTTACCAGATACTTTGCAGTTGCCCAGGATCAGTTCTCCACATTTATAAAATGCTACATTGAGTTGATAAATCTTTATTTTGCTAGTAATTTTTAACATTGATATAAAGTCTTTGCTGATAAAGTATTGTACAAAATAACTTTTACCTGGAACTTTCTCTTTAGAGAATGAGAGCTTGTTCATTAAGGATCTTACCTTACCCATGCATGTCCAGACCAGCTGGGTGCAAGTATCCCAAAGACTTGACTTGTGGTACCTTTGTTCCCAAACCTGCAGGGATTTAGATTGCTCATGAAGATGGCTCCCCAATTACCTCCAGGATTGAATATAATTTAACTACTCTGTTTGGCATTTAAAATTCCTCACAAGCTGGTCTCTTTCTATCTTTTCAACCTTCTTATACCTTACTTCCTTTCCCTCTGAAATACAATAGAGTCATACTATTTTCTCCAGTTTCTTCTGGAAGCTCTACTGGGTTTCAACTCCATGGAGCATCATACCTCACCAGGATAAGTTGATCACCTGAAATCTCTTCACCATACTGATTCACTCAACTTTGGATACTCAACACCTCCTCAGTTCCCTCAGTTACTTCTCCCTTCTGGAGGGCTGGAGGAAGCAGCAATAGACTCTTTGCAAAGCCTTCCTTTATAGAAGGCTCAGATCAGAACTTTCAAGGTAACTCCATTTTCCTACAGCATCTCAACCTGGTTTCAACTCCATAGAACAAGATGCCCCTGTGCAAGGAATTACAGGGAGTCCCCCTTTTACCCGCACCCCCCTTACTGCTTTTCAGCTTTCTTCTGTGTGTTGTCATCACCTATTAGATTATAAGTTTCTTTTGGGCAAAGATTAATTTTCTTTTCATTATGTGTATCTACTCCACAATCTTTAATAGTATCCAAGAGTCCTGTGGTAACATAATTCTCAATCCCCAGATGTAATAGTGAGATATCTGCAAGAGAGGAAGATAGACTATAACTGAATAGGTCAAGTATGCAAGTTTAGAATAAGAGGGAAATTAGTTAGGTTTGGCTAGTCAGGGACCAGCACTTAGCACACTGCCTGGTACATTATGGGTACTTAATAAATGTTTCATGAACCAAAATGAACCCCACCCATAATGCTCCATCTACACAGTGGTTCTCAACCTTCCTAATGCCATGATCCTTTAATACTTGTATGTGGGCATATCTGCATGTGGGCGGACCTGCCTGGAGACAGATAGAGGAGCAGTGTCTCCGTTCCTAAGACCATCTGAAATATGTGACCCTTGTGAAAGGTTCGATCCCCAAAGGGGTCGCGACCCACAGGTTGAGAACCACTGATCTACAGTCTCCATACCTTTAATCCTTCTTCTCACATCCACCTCTTGGTTTTCTTCAAGTCTCAGGTCAATAACCACAGGAGATTTTCTCAGTGTCACAAGCTTCAAGTATACCTTGTGTCTGCTCTGTATGTGACTTATATTTATTGTTGCATCCCCTGTAAGCACCATGAGGACAGAGACTTCTTCATTTATGTTTTTGTATTCTTCCCAGTGCTTAGCATATAGTAAATGTTTAACAAATCATTGTTGACATTTTGATAGGTAAATTGAAGTTAATAAGAAAATAATCATCAGGAGAATTCAGTGTATGAAGTCACTTCAGTCTAAATTTTCCAAATGTGGTTGCTTTTCTTTTATGTCCTCATTCCTGTTTTCATGTATCCACTTATGTTTAGAGCCTCCTCACAACATTATTATTTTCACTTCCATGGAATTCAGATCAAGATTCAGCAAGATTCCTTTTCCCGAGAAACATTTCCTGACTAGTCAAGCCAAAACCTACTTTCCTCTTATTCTGAACTCCTTGAATATTTAACAATTACAGTCTTTCTTCCTATTTTTCACATATCTTACTATTAAATCTGGGAGGTGAGAATTACATTACTACATGACTCTTTGATACAATTAAAGGTGGTGAAGTAGACAAACCATTAATATCTTGGAGCATGATTTTTCCTGCTGAAGCCTCTAAATGCTTCGTGAGACTGAAGCTAACAGGGTCATTCACACCCCTTTGGGTGTCTGAATCAAGCATTTAAAGAGGTTTGCAGGCTAGAAATCATAAAGAAGAAAAGTTTACTTTTCTTCCCAAAATTTAAGAAAAAGGGGAAAAACAGGGAAGTAGATATAGTATGTAGGCATATATGTGTTGTTGTTTTTCAGTCATTTCAGCCATCTCTGACTCTTCGTGACCCCATTTGAGTTTTTCTTGGCAAAAACATTGGAGTGGTTTGCCCCTTCCTTCTCTAGATCATTTTACAACTGAGACAAACAGGGTTAAATGACTTTCCCAGGGTCACATAGCTATGTTGAAGACTGGATTTGAACTCAGATCTTCCTGACTCCAGACCAGGCCCTCTATCTACTGTGCTAGTTACCCCTGTAGTATGCATAGCCTATACCACAGGAAACATCAGGGCATAATAGATACAGAACAGGCCTCAAAATCAGGGGAAACTGGGTTCAAATTTGCTTCTGGTACATACTAGCTACATGACTCCAACCAAATTACTTAATCTTTCAGTGCCCTAGGCAAATTCCTTAGTCTCTAAGTGGCAAAGAAGATGCCACATTGATGGAAGTAATTTTCTCACCCAGGAGTTCCCTATGTTTACAAAATCTCTTCTTGTACCTCAGATTTATAACCTTATTTATATATATTTTAGCTCTACAAGGCTAAAATCCAGAACTCTTTGAGATGATCCCAAATGATTCCTGAGGTGTGCTCCTTGGATAAACCAGTACACCTTGGAGTTTTAATCACCTCCACCTCCCCAATAATTCTTGATAATTCCAGGGGAAAAAAAATTGGTTTCCTTAGCCCCAATTTTGCCATTAACTAGCTGCCCAACTTTAATAATGATAATTTATATTTATTGAACACTTCAAAGCTCATTCCTTATAACAACTCTGTCAGATAAGTAGAGCAAGTATTATTGTCCCCATTTTACAGATGAGGAAACTGAGGCATGGAGAAGTTAAGTGATTTGTCCATGGTCCAAAAGTGTCAGATGCAGGAGGTAGACTCAGTTCCTCTGACACCAAATCCATCACCATTTCCACTATATTATAGCACTTCATTGTACCTCAGTTACCTTTCTGTTAAATAGGATTAATAATCCCTACCTTGTCTACTTCGTTGTGAAGCGCTAAAAAACAGCATAAGTAAATAATGTTTTAAATTTTAGCACTACTGCAAAAAATCAAATGCATTTAAGCAAAAGCAAAATAATATGAATACTATGACTGCCACAAGAATTTTCTGTTGGCAGTCCTATGAGGACTGGTGTGTGTGTGTGTGTATGTGTGTGTGTATTTGTGGTCTCTCTGTTTTGCCCCGCATATTCATTAAACAAAATAAATTATATCTCAAGCCATCCACATAGAGGATTCAAACATACTGCCCTATAATTGTGTTTAATAGATTCATATGTAACCACTTATTTCCCCATTGAGATCATAAGCCCTTGGGAAACAAGTTACATGTCTCCTCTTCCTTTTGTATTCACCTTAGTGACTCATACAAGGCTCATCTCAGAAGAAGAACTTAGTAAGTTTGTACAGAGTGCATGAATGGAACTCATCCATAGACTACTAGTACATCAGAGGAATGTTATCAACATAGTGTATTGGATGTTTGCTCAAGTTTCTCATGATATAGTGGGAACCAAATAGAGAACTATAAACTAAATGATAACATACAAGTTAATTTATTGCTGGTTAAAGAAATATTTACTTGGCTTTGGTTAATCAATTAACATTTTCCTGGAATGAACTCTTGAATATCAAGTTTAGAATGCATTTTTGAGCTCGTTCTGGTCAACATTTCTATCAATGACTTGGATTACACTAACATTCTACTGCAGCGGTTCTCAATCTGTGGGTTATGTTCAATTTAAATACATCCTGCATATCAGATATTTACATTATGATTCATAACAGTAGCAAAATTACAGTTATGAAGTAGCAACAAAAATAATTTTATGGTTGGGTGTCACCACAACATCAGGAACTGTATTTAAGGGTCGTGACATTAGGAAGGTTGAGAACCATTGCTCTACTGGAACTGCTCTCTCATAGGTTATCAATGACCTATTAATTGTCAAATATTACCTCTTATACTTAATTTTCATGCTCCATGATATTTCTTCAGTTTTTCACATTGTTGACCACCCTTGTTCCTCTTAAATACTCTCTCCTCTGTTGGCTTCCATGAAGGTATTTCTTTCTCTCTCTTTCTCTCTCTCTCTCTCTCTTTCTCCTTCTCTCTTGCTTCTACTTCAGTCTCTGTGACTATACTTCCTTTTTTTTTTGCTGGGCTATCATCCATTTCTTGTTCTCTAAGCAAAGGCTCAATCCTGAGTCTTCTCTTACATTTGTTCTTCCACTTGATCTGACTTGCTCCCATAAATTCTACTGACACTTCTATGTAGATTAATCCAAAATCTTTATCTCCAATCCCCGCATCTTTTTAAAACTCTAGTCCTACCTCTTCAAATCCCTGTTCAGTATCTCTACTTGAATGTCCTATCACTAGCTCAAACTCCACATATCTAAAACTGAATGCAACATTTCATGCACTAAACCTAACCCTTATCTAAACTTCACAATTGATATGGAAAGCATAATCATCTTCTTAGTTATTCATATTTAAAATCTTTAAGTCATCTTCCCCTCTTCCCTCTCCTTGACCTCCCTATCCAAACATCTGCCAAGTCTTCTCAATTGCCTCTGTCTCACTTCTGTCCCATCGCCTCCACTCACACTGACACTCCTGTAATTTGAGCCCTCATCACATTTCACCTAGAAGAGTATAATAATAACTAATAATAATAATAGCTTAACTGTTCTCCCTTCTATGTAGGAGATTTATACTCTATCTACCCTCTCCAATTTGTCTTTCATGGGGTCATCAGAAATATCATCCTAAAGCAAACTTCTGACTATGTCACTCCTCTGATCAAAAACTTTCATTTGCTTCCCATTGCTTCCAGGACAAAAACCAAACTCCTTAGTCTGAAATTTAAGGCTTTTGATGATCTGTCTCCAACCTACATTTTCAGCCTTACTTCATATTACTCATCCTAACCAACTCTTCTTTTCAGATAACCTATAAGCAATAGCTGTTCTCAAAAAAAACAATCCATCTCCCAACTCTGCGCATTTGCACAAACCATCCATCCTCTATGCTTCCTTCATCTCTCCCTTTTAGATTTTTTATATATCCTTTCAAGACTCAGTTCATTCTCTGAGGTTTGTCTGAGACACCAAAAATAGTGGCTCTGGTTCTCTGCTACAGAAAAGACTTTTTCTAACCTGATTCATTGGGTCCCAAGCAAATAATGGTAGAACTAAACCGTTAGGTGCAAATGTATGAATTTTTCTGTTACTAAACATCTGTTTTCCCAAGTAAAATAGAATTCATTTAGGGTTTATGTCCCCCTCTACTTCTTAATTGAATAGTTAACTGGGAATCAATTGAAGATCATTCTTTCTTTTACCTAAAAGCCAGTTTATTTTTCTGATCTTTGTTCTAAATTTATTAATTTCTTTTTATTAATGCTTTCTGTTTTTATACCACTATTACTGGCCAATAAATTTCCACCCCTTCCAGAATCATTCCTTATACCAAAGAAAAACAATCAGCAAAGCAAAGTAACATCAAGATTGCATATGCAACCATCCATAGCCATAATCTGACACTCATTTACCCAGAGAAGAGAGGAGTGTTTCATCATCAATTCTCTGGAACCAATGATTAGACCATGTTGTAGAATAAGAATTTTGGTGTGTTTTGACATTTTTATTTATATCATTGTAGTCATTGTGTATATTGCTATCCTGGTTCTGTTCATTTGCTCTGCATCAGTTTATACAAATTTTCCCATGTTTCTGTGAATCCCTGAAATTCGTATTTTTATGACACATTAACTAACATGTCATTTACATTCATAAAGTATGATTTGCTAAGCCACTCCCCCAGCAATGGATACTGCTTTGTTCATAATCCATATCTAGGTATCTATTCAGAGCTATGTGTTTTGCATGACTAGCATTGTTTAGGCATTGTACTTTTTGCATTGTATGCATTGTACATTGCATTATATATGTATTCCATATTGTATGAATTATATGCACATGCATTGTACTATATAATTTGAGGTGGGCTTTAGAATCTTTTATAAATGTATACATAGCTAAATACCAGTTCTGAGCCAATTGGTGCCTCTCTTTTGTGAACAGAACTGTCAATTTCAGAATACTGTGCTGGAGAACAAATTAAAAGTACAGCTTTACATCCCACTGCCTACTCCTGCCATGATATACACCTGAAGGATGAAGCACAATGTAATGAAATTCTATCTTAAGCAAATACTTAATTGCCATAGTTCTCTTCTGTGGAGAGCGACCTTGGATTCTTCCTTCCTATACCCTTGCTTTTGGCTCTAGATGCATAATTCATACGACAATCAATTAGCTCACTGTAGTGCCTACAACAAGGGGGAGTATTTCATATAAATCAATGCTGGCCAAATTGCTGGAACTATTAATAAAGCAGGAAATTTGTAGGCACCAATTTTCAGGCAACTCAGATTCATCAAAAACAAATCACTTTATGTTTTTTTTTCTTTCCTAGATGAGATTGCAAACTGAGACAAAGAAAACATCAGGGATCATTAAATCTCCATTTCTTAGTAAGGATTTGATCAGGATGCTATTATTTGTTGGATTTATGAATGGGGACAAGTGTGTAAAGTGAGTGCCTGACTTTAATCATGTAAAGAACTCAACAAATAGGAAGCTATTTTTTTCTAGCAAATTAAAATAAAGCTATGGGACTGAGATGCCAAGCAAAAGATCTATTAACTACTAGAGTGGTTTTCAAATAGGTTTCCCTCCACTTAGGTCCTCTAGATGACCTAGGCCTAGTTCAAAAGAAAATCATCCCCCTGTCCTATGATGGGTTTTCTTTGTTAAAGACATTGCTCTCTAAAGAATTCTAATTCTATTCATTAAAGCACAGAGTGGGCATTTTTTAAAATGTAGTAACGTTAAAGGTTATATCCATTTTAAAATGTTTTATTGATGTCCATTTTTATATCGATAATTTTCCTTGAACTTTCCAATTCCAGTAGAATCCTTGCTTTATAATCAAAAAAAATAAAAAGTAAGAAAGTATTGTTGAGTCAAAAAAAAAAAATTATCCATGCTAACAAGGTGTGCCTCACGTCACATCTGTAATCCACCATCTTTTTTTTGGAGAGGTGGAAGACTTGGTTTACTATTGGTCCTCAGAAGTTCATTGATTGGTCATTGTATTGATCAGAGTTGTTATCTTTCAGTGTTGTTTACAGTACACTGGCACAATTGTTATTTTAATGTAACTAGAAGAATATTTACATCATCCCCAAATTAGACAGCACAATGCATGGGAAGATCCAAAGAGACTAGTCCTACAAAACACCAAACTCTGAAGAAATACTTTGATTTAGACTAGGAACCAAAGCAATAATTATTACTTGAGGAGTAACAGCAAATGGTGCTTTATGAATGTAAATGGAATGTTACTGTGCCAAAAAGATTTACATTGTTCTCCTGGTTCTTATTTCACTTTGTATCAGTTCATGTAAGTCCTCCATTAAGGACTATTTTATCAAGCAAAATTTCCATATATGTGCCTATTTTATAGTCATAGTGAAAGAGATTTGTGTCACATACATGGTTCTGGTATGTATAGATGCACTTAACTTTTTAAGGGGAAGGTGGGGGAAGGAAAGAGGAGCTTGGACCTAAGATTTCATTTATATGTAGAATCCCCTTCTACTGATGCAGACTGATAACTGATCTATAACTTAAAGGCTTTAAGTGTTCCCTGGGAGCATGAAGAAGTTAAGTAATTTACCAATAGTCACACAGCATTATTAGAAGTAGAACTTGATCACCAGTCTGCCTGATCCCAAGGTCAGCACTCTATCCACTATGTGGCACAGCTTCTATTACATATATATATGTATACACACATATTTGTGGTTGCTTTTGTTCAATTATTTCAGTTATGTCTGACTCATTGTGACCCGACTTGAGGTTTTCTTGGCAAAGATATTGGTGTAGTTTCCCATTATTATTTCAGCTTATTTTACAGATGAAGAAATCCGGCAAACAGAGTTAAGTGACTTGCCCAGGGTCATATAACTAGTGTCTGAAGCCAGATTTGAACTCAAGAAGATGAGTCTTCCTGAGCCCTCTATCCGCTATACCACCTAGAGCATGTCTACATCTATGTCTGTGTCTGTGTCCATGTCTATATATATATATACACACACCATCTTATATATGTGTATGTATGTTTATATGTATACTTCTTTATAAAATGAGAGGGTAGATCTCTCCTAGCATTAGATTCAAGATGCCATGACAACAATTTTAATAATCATCCCAGTTTTTAAAATAGAACTTTGAAATATAGGATTTAGAATTTGGGGAAATCTTAAAAAGAATAAAATAAAGGTCTCTCAATTTATAAATAAGGGGGTTGAGGCCCAGAAAGTTGAGGTAATTTATTGTAAGTCCTGTAACCAGTTGTAGGCAGACCAAATACTAGAATTCATGTCTTCTGACTTGTAGCTTAGGAAGAGAAGAGGTGAAAGGCAATGAGACAGATGATGGACTTTTCAAAGCAACTGAAGATTCTGCAAATGGTATTTAAAAACACAAAAGTCCTTGTCCAATTGAGTATTTGCAGATGTGGAATATTTTTTAGATTATCAGAACTGATCAGTTATTTTTCAAAATAAGTAAGGGAAATTTAGGCAAGACGAAATTACTACGAAATGGATTAAACAAGTAATCAAAAATCAGACATGAGTATTGACTAGTAAAGATTTGTAGGTAATTTGGAAGTAAAATAAACTAAACTAAATCCTGTTTCACTAGAATTTAACACTCTTGACCAAAATATATTACTCAATGCATCAGAGGTTCTTACATCTTTGATAGAATACTATTCTTTCCATGCTCTCTGGCACTCAAATGCCTTCCAGTATGTGGTATAGTGGTAGAAAGATTACTGAATACGGAGTCAAGGGAACTGGGTTGAAATCCTGGCTCTGCTACTTATTACTTGTGTGACTTTGATGAAACCACTAAACTTTTCTAAATCTCAGGTCTGCCATCTAAAAAATCAGATGATTAGGTGAGACAGCCCCTAAGGTCTCTTGCAGCTCTAAATCTGGGGTCCTATGACTCTACTTCCAAATCTGAAGGAGAGAAGAAGAAATTATAGTCATATGTCTATTGGCAGATTTTCCCATCTCTTACTCTTCCTTGCTGAACCAAATTTTAAAACTTTTCTTAGGTTATAGTTTTATTAATCTGTATGGCTTACAAAGTGCTATGTCCACACTAGCTAATTTGAGCTTCACAACAGCTCCATAAGAGAAGCAATATGGTGAAATGGAGTATAGGCTTTAGAGTCAAAACTTCTATGTTCAGATCCTACCTCTCCTGCTAACCAAATGTGTGACCTTAGGCAAATCACTTTATCTGTCTGAGTCCTAGTTTCTTCATCTGTAAAATGAGGGGGCTGACATAGAGAATCATTCAGTTTCCCTTTAGCACTATTAATGATGCTGTTGGGGCAGCTAGGTGGTGCCATAGTACACAGAATGCTGATCCTGGAGTCAAGAAGACTCATCTTCCTGAGTTCAAATCTGGTCTTAGATACTAACTGTGTGTTTCTGGGCAAGTCACTTCCCTGTCTGTCTCAGGTTCCTCATCGAAAATAAGCTAGAAAAGGAAATGCCGCAATGAATAAATAAACAAATGAACAAACGAATGGACAGATGAAAGAATGAATGAATGAATGAATGAATGAATGAATGAATGAATGAAATAAAAACTTAAGTGGGGAGGCTAGGTAGCACAGTGAATAGAGCACTGACCCTGGAGTCAGAAGGACCTGAGTTTAAATACGGCCTCAGACACTTAATACTTACTAGCTGTGTGACCAAGCAAAGAACTTAACCCCAATTGCCCTGCCCTCTCCCCTCCAAAAAGCAATACATAAATACACACATACATGCATGCATGTATGAATGAATGAATAATTTAATTAATAAATAAATGAATGGATGAATAAATAGAGAAAGAAATGGAAAACCATTCCAGTATCTTTGAAGAAAACCCCAAAAGAGGTCACAAAGAGTTAGATATGACTGAACAACAAAATGATCCTGTTGGCTTCAGATTTGTATTTCATGTATAAGGAAACTGAAAATTCTACTTCTATATGACATAAAATCAGGATGTTATGGAACATTTGCATTTTTTACTAAATATTTCACCTCTCATCCAACTGTTTGAGGTACAAAGCTAGGGAGCCTTTTTTGCCTGAAATGTTTAGAAAGTTTAGTTACTATAAATCTAGTATATGAAGACTCAGAAATATATTAAGGGAGTATAGTGATTAAGAGTAAGAATAGAGGGGCAGAGCCAAGATGGTGGCTTAGCAGCAGCAACATATCGCAGTTCTCACATAGCCACCCCAAAATACCCATAAAACAGGATTCTAAACGAATTCCAGAACTCCAAAACGCACACAAAGATACTTCCCACTAAAGTTGGCTCAGCTACGAGGAACCATATCAGCACTGCGAACCGAAACCAGCCTGCACTGAAGCCGTGGCTGTGCCCTGGGGGCGACTGGACAGGAGGAGTGGAGGAGCCTCTCGGGTGAGCAGATTAGCAGCAGCTGAGAGTGGGAATTGCGAGAGGGGGAGATAAGCAGTCTGGCGAAAGGCCTCCAGAGCGGAAAAGCGAAAGGCAGAGGTTTTGCACCCGCCTCTGCTTTGTAGCTTCCCGCCTGCAGCCTGCAGACAGCAGGGGGACTTAGCGATTGTTTTCAGGCCAGTGCTCTCACGTTGAGCAGCCTGGATCCGGATTGCCGTCTTGGGCCTCCATCTTTGAGTCTTTATTATCCAGTCTGCTGGAAGTATTTAGGAAGACTCCCAGCATCTTCCTGAGAGCTATGG
>CM053582.1:252864225-252905705 GCA_028627135.1 Pseudochirops cupreus
CTGGTGAGGGCTGCCTGGAAGGCTGAGAGGGCTTGCCTGGTAGGCTGAGAGGGCCTGCCTGGAAAGCTGAGAAGGCCTGCCTGGAAGCCTGAGAGGGCCTGCCTGGAAGCTTGAGAGGGCCTGCCTGGAAGCCTGAGAGAGCCTGCCTGGAAGCCTGAGAGGGCCTGCCTGGAAGCCTGAAAGGGCCTGGCTGAGAGGGCTTGCCTGGAAAACTGTGTGGCCATTTTCTGTGATAAGATGTAATGTTGTGAATATTATAATGTTTCGAATGTTTGTCTTGATTTGTAATGGAATAAACAGAGTGTTCACTATATTTTGTAATCTGAACTCTAAAAGCTGTTCACAGTAGCGTTCCTTTGGGAATCTGCTGGTGCATGGCATTACACCCAACTGTTCCACTCTTTCCTAATGTTTTCTGCTCTCATTGATCTTCCTGTCACCAAACTCCTTTTGCATGTAATATAGTTGGACTTTCTCTGCTTTTGTATGCTTCATAGCTTCCAGACTAGTTCTGGATACATCCAATGTAACTAAAATGTTTCTTAATTAACTAACTGAAAATGCAGGATACCTAATTATTTTCCATCACACCAAGGCACCAAAAAGTTAAACCAATGCAGCATTTAGCAAAGAAAGTGAGAAAAACAGCCATTGTGTATTTAGCTGTTTGGAAATCTTTCCATTGACTTGATAATCCAGTTTTCAAGCCATATTTTGACTAGTCAGGGTTTCATACAAACAGACCTATAGCTGCGGTTAATGACAGGAATAAGGCCAATAATACAGAATGCTCTCAGCTTTTGCCAGATCTGAGTTCTGCCAAAATCCCATCCAACCACCAGACTGCTCTGATCTCATCGTAGGCTCAGGGTATGATTGCACAGCTGGAAAGCCATACTGTTTCACCAAATAAGATACTAAATCAAAAAGCCTGAAAGGAATTCATTTTCTGTTGGATGATAATGAAATGGTTGTGTTTCTAATCTAGCTGAATTGGTAGCAGATTCCCCCAAAACAAAAGCTTCTTTCCATAAAAAAACATAAAGTGATGAGATATAGCCATTTTCAAGTTCTACTGCTTGATAACATAATATAACACCTTTTTAAAAATAGGTTTGTCTCAGACTTCACTTACCCAAATCACAATGGCATTGGCAAGTTAGGTTCCTAGAGAGGTAACTGCTACTACTTTTAGGCTTCTGGGAGTAGCCCTGTGGGTAGCAATCCTTCTAAACCTAGTTCATGAGCTCCAACCAGTATACTTCCCTTAGCAATTAGCCAGTCTACCCAATTAGTTCCTTGGCAAAAGTATTTACTCAAATTTTCCTCACTTTCTTTGCTAAATACTAAAGTGGTTTGACTTTTTGATGCCTTGGTGTAATGAAAATATTAGGGATCCTGTATCTTCAATCAATTAGTTGACTGACATTTTAGTTGCCTTGGATGTGCCCAGAACTATTCTAGGAACCATAAAGCATACAAAACTTCATAAGATGTGGTCTCTTTCCTCAAAGGGGCTAAGGCTATTGTTGGGGGGAAAGAAATCTAACACTTGACACAATATACAGCAAAGTGATAAACTATGATAAAATTATTTCCTCAAATCGGAAGAACAGCAGGCAAAAAGCATTTCTCCAAACATGCGGGACATAATCTATCACAAATACACCCAGAGTCATTTAGGGAATACATGGGGCCAAAGCAACTCGGAAATTTAGAATATCAGGTCTTGATGTCCTTTCAAAGAATCCTCACAACATGATATCTATGAGGTAAATGATTTACATAGTGTTACATAGCTAGAAGTGTCTGAGGCTGGGTTTGAACTCAGGTCTTCCTGACTCTAGGATCAGTACTCTATTCACTGTGCCACCTACCTAACTAGCCAGCAAGAAGTTCCTATGCTGTCTGATATCTGACAGATAGCAAGTATTGTGCTTTCTCTTGAAAACTGAAAATGTACAACAATGTCTCTCTGAGGCTTTTCTGTGGGCACAGTTTGGGAACCATGGGTATATCACTGTACTGTTCATATACCAAGAAATACTATATAAATATGGATCCAGGAACTATATGAATCTAACAACAAAACATGAATTATAAAAATAAAAAGATGACTAAATAATTGAAGAAATATTAATTGTTCGAGGATAGGCTGAGCTAGCAAAATAAAATTGACTTATAAAGCTAGAAAAAGATAATAATGGCATTGTCCTATAGGAACAAAACACATCTGAAGAGAAATAATGGGGGGAAGAAAGAAAGAACGGAGCCTAGCAGTAACAGATCTCAAACTATACTGCAAAGCAATAATCATCAAAACAATCTGTTACTATTTAAAAAAGAGGTCAATCTGTTGAATAGATTACGTAGATAACACAGAGAAGCAAATGAATCTAGTAGCTTATTGTTTGATAAACCCAACAACATTAACTATCAGGGTAAAGACTCATTATTAGACAAAAACTGTTAGACAAACTGGAAAGCAGTATGGCAGAAATTAGTTTTAGACCAATATCTATGACATACCAAGATAAGCTCCAAATGGATACATTACTTACAAAGAAAATGTCACCTCACAAATTTAAGAAACAACAGTTTGCCTTTCAGATGTGTAGATAGATGAACAAATTATGACCCAAGAAATGGACAGAAAGAATAACAGAAGACAAAATGGACAATTTAATTTTATAAAATTTAAGCTTTTTGCACAAACAAACCCAATACAACTAAGATTAGAAGGGAAAGCATAAAGTGCTAGAAAAATCTCTGATGCAAGTTTCTCTGATAAAGATCTCATTTACAAGATATATGACCGACTGATTGAAATGTATAAGAAAGTGAGTCATTTCTTCAATTGAAAAAATGGTCAAAGGATATGAGCAGACAGCTCTCTAAAAGATGAACTCTAATATATCAATGATCATATAAAAATGCTCCAAATCACTAATAATTAGAGAAAAACAAATTCAAGTAGCTTTGAGAATACATTTTATAGTGTCGAGAATTTCCAGAACGGAATCTTACTCCACCAACTGAGATCAAGAACTTCTCTGGAACTTATAGTTTATCTGAGTTGTCACTAAACTGGCACTAAGAGGTTAAAGGACTTGACTCTTTTTCACATAATTTGTATGTGAATAATATGAATTCATTGAGGGCAGAGATTATGTTCATTTTGGTCTTTACATTCAGTGCTCAGTAGAAAATCTGTCATAGAATCAGAATTTTAAACTTCCATAAAATCATGGATTTGGAAATAGAAAGGATCTTGAGGCCATATAGTTCCACATTTTACAGGAGGAACCTGAGCCCCAGGAAGTTAACAAGGAGTAAGTGACAGACACAATTTGTTCTCAGATGTACTGATTCTGGAACCACTGTCCCTTCCACTATACCCATGCTTCTGAAAATGTACACACAGCAAAGTTTAAGAGATGTTGCAGCACATTTTCAGTTTTCAAGAGTAAGCACAACAATATTTGACATCTGTCAGATATCAGACAACATAGGAACCACTAGTTGGTTAATTAGGTAGGTGGCACATTGGATGGAGTACTGATCTTAGCACCAGGAAGACCTGAATTAATCCACTCTCAGTCACTTACTGATTATATAGCCCAGGGCAAATCATTTCATCTGTGTATACCTCAGTTTCCTCAACCATCAAATGGGAACAATAACAGAACCTGCCTCACAGGGGTTGTTAGGAGAATCTAATGAGATAATACTTGTAAAAGCACATAGCTTAGTGCCTGGAATACAGAAGGTGCTAGAGAAAAATGTCCCCCTTCCCTTCTCCTAGCTTGAGTAAGTTCACCATTTCAACATTAAATCAAGCCCAATCCCTTTCAATAACATTCTCAAATGTTTGAGTTATGTTTTTATCTACTTATACTTTCAGCTATGTCAAGTAACTGCTCAGACCTGCTCATTTGTGACATTTCTTTGCAAAGTTGGCTTTTGGGTGGTTACTCTGATAAAAAGCAAATACCGTACAAAAATCACCGTGGAGCAGGAAATAAAGGAAGTAGCGTCCAATCTAATTCCAAGGTTTGAGAAATTGTCCAGTACCCAGTAGGCATACATATCCCATTAGCAATTGTAGTTATTTAAGAAAAAAAATAAAAATGCTATTTTTCTTTTACTTTATTTGTGTTTTTTTCAAATGACAACTAAGTTATAAGGACATAAATATTTAATAAGCGATTTGGATCTAACTACTTAATAAATGTAACTGCTAGGTATTTCTTTTGGCCTAGAGGCAATGTGAAAAATTTGCTGAGACTCTAAGAGTCCCATGCCCTAAGGAAGTATGGAAACCCCTACACCACATTCTAATGAATTCCATCCACATGAATATCAATCCACTATGCTGCATTGTCTATCAAAGTGGCCACCTAAAATCCTAAAGCATCCTCTGAGCATCTAAATAACATTTTTGTTCAATATGTATATACTTGACAGTTTATTCCTTTGATAATCTTCTACCCAGAAACATATGTTAACTAAGCCTAGGAAAAATTGGGTGGGGGAGGGGGAAGAGAGGAGGAGAGATGGGCAGAGAATAGAGTTGTAGCTATGACCACAAGGTAACTGGTATAAGGTGAAGGGCCCCACCACAATATGATTCAGAGGATTAAGAGGTACTATTAAGAACCCTTTCCTAGTGTGGATTGTCAGAGCTTTGCCTTGGAATTTATGTTTCGTGATTCAGGCACTCAAAAATCTGATGACTAGAACCTAATCTAACCCCTGTGCAACAACTATAATTTCATTGAAAGTGACTTTAGAAATTGTCTAGTTCAAACAGATGAGGAAACTGAGGCATATAGAGATAGTGACTTATAGTCACAAGCTAGCTGGCAGAAAAAAAGGGTTAGAATCTAGGTCTTTAGTTTCCTCATCCAGTAGGGTTTTTATTTTTTCCACCATACTAAATTATGATTTCTACTTAGAAGAGTTTAGTTCAGTTCCCAAGGATTTTCAGGTAAAAATGGAAACTTTTTCTGAATTTGACATTTATAAATTCAATTCAACTAGCATTCATTTAGTACCTACCATGCTCTGAGAGCTGTGCTAGGAGCTATGGATACAAAATAAAACAAAAGCAAAATCTCTGCTCTTGAAATGTATATTCAGGGGGAGGTAGAAAAGAATAACTTGTCTATGTATGAGTATATATATATATATATATATATGTATATATACATATAAATTTAGTTATATACAGATATGTATATATATGCATATACTATATACATGTTATATACGGGTAGTATATACACACACATCAATTTCTGAGGTACAAAGGTGCACAATGAAAGGCCATTTTTAACAACAGAATAGAAATTTCAGAGGGAACAATGGAAAGGGGTAAGGAAAAGTAGAATAGGGACACTGGAGAGGTAAAATCAGGGACACTGATAGGAATGGGTTATGAGAAAGCGAACAGTAGTAACAGGAAGGCATCTTCTGTCTAAGAAAGCCTTTCTAGATCTAGATCTAGATTCTAGGTTACAGGGACTCTAAGTGGAATCATAAAGAAAAGAAAGAAAATAAGCATTTAATAATAGACATTAATTAATAGCATACCAGTTTGTCATGGTCTTTGCAGCAGTAAAGGTAAGATTGATTTGTGTACCAAAGCATAAGAAGTGGGGTGTGGGGGCAGCTAGTTGGTGCATTGAATAGAGCACTGGCCCTGGAGTCAGGAGGACCTGAATTCAAATCCAGCCTGGGACACTTGACACTTACTAGCCATGTGACGTTGCGCAAGTCACTTAACCCCAATTGCTTTGCCTTCCTCACTCCAAAAATTAAAAAAAAAAAAGAAGTGAGGTGTGGAGAAGAAGAAGGAAGGAGAGGGGTGGAGAAAAAGGAGAGAGAAGGGGACCAGCAGAGAAAACCATAGTTCTACCTGATCATAAGGGTAGGATCAGTGGAGTAATAGGCCAGGGTGGCCATAGAGAAGTGAGGTATGTCACAGGTAACTCTTATCAAGGTCATTTGTAATCAATCAGTCTTTATTAAGTGCCTGTGCCAGGTACTTGCCAAGTGCTAGGGATATAAAAAAAAGAGACAAAAACAGTCCCTGTCCTCAAGGAGCTTACAGTCTAATGGAGGAGACATGAAAACAGATAGATAGATAGATAGATAGATAGATAGATAGATAGATAGATAGATAGATAGACAGACAGAGGATAAATAGGAAATAATATACAGAAGGAAGGCATTATAGTTAAGGGGAGTTGGGGAAGACTTCCAGTCAAAGATAAGATTTTAGTTGGGACTTAAAGGAAGCCAGGGAGGTCAGTCGTTGGAGTGGGAGGAAAGAGAGGATTCCAGCATGGAAGATAGCCAGAGAAAATGCCCAAAACTGAGAGATGCAGTGTCCTATTTATGGAACAGCTGGGAAGTCCATATAATTGAACTTAAGAGTATTTCAGGAGTAAGCTCTTCTAAAACTGGAAAGGTAGGAGGCCAGCTATTTTATGGAGGGTTTTGAATGCCAAAAAGCACTTTGTATTTGATCCTGGAGGCAACAGGGAACCTCTGGAATTTATTGAGAGGGTGACATGATCAAACCTGCACTTGAAAAATCACTTTAGCAGTTGAATGGAGGATTGATTTAAGCCAGGAGAGACAAGGCAGGCAGACCTAGCAGCAGGCTATTTCATTAGTCCCGAGGTGAGGTGATGAGGGCCTGAATGAGACTTGTGGCAAGAGAGAAAGGGGTGTATATGAGAGACATTGCAGAGGTGAGCTCATTAGGCCTTGGCAATAGCTTAGATATGGAGAGGGAGGTAGGGGGGTGAGAGTAAAGGATAATCCTAGGTTTCAAGGTCAAAGGACTGGGAGAATGGCATTGCCCTCTACAGTAAAAATGGAAGGTAAGAGAGGGAGGGAAAGTGGGAAGGGGGAATTCACTCCAGCACTAAGTAGACAACCTCATCCAGAATGGGAGGAGATTAGGAAGGTTTTTGTTCCCAGACTTATGGATATTGTGGAGTGAAAAAAGCAGTAGGGCCTATGTCCAGCCCCTAATCCTGCCTAATGGCCAGGCAGGAGTCAAAGAAAACAAAGGAAAAACTAGATCTCATTGCCTTTAGTGAAAAAATAAACCACAAAGAGCCTCATTGACTTTAGAGTTATGGAAAATCTCTGGCTATGTTACAGGATATTTATCCAAATCCATGGCATAACACTGCAATAAGTCAAATATAAGGCCTCTCATGCATGTTTCAGATACTGCTCAGGGGCCATTTTTCTCTGCTTAAAATGCTCCAAGAAACAGAATATGTGACTTGAGAGGTGGCCAAAGACAAGGACATTGAGATTGTGGGTAAGCAGCTGCTCTAGAGGCATTTGAAAGGATCTGACTTGAATTCAGAGACAATTATCATTTATAGTGCCAAGAATAAAGGTAAAGATCAAAGGAGGCAGGATGGGATGATCACTGGGGCCAAGTTTAACCTGGACAGAAAATCTTCCACAAGCAAATAGTGAAAACCACCCCAGGCTGAGAGGTGATAGAAACCTGGATTGGATGTTACCTATGCGGGCTGGATTAAGGACAAATGGAGATGAGAGACCTACTCCCTACCCTTGAAAAGCTAATAATCTAGTTATGAAGGTGGGAAAAGAACACATGTAAGTGAATTAGTATATTTACAGAGTCACAGATCCTCAAATGCAAGTTAATGTTATGCCAACCAAGTATATAAATGACAAGGATACCTAGGGGACATGTGATCACACTGGTATAGAGGTTAATAACAAAGGTTTTTTGAGAAGCAGCATGTTGTAAAGGAAAAATAACCTGATTTTGTTCCCCAAACACATAGATGATCCTCCCATCACTAACTCCATCCCTGCTCTGCAAAATTGTCCAAGTCACTTAACCTATTTGAATTTCAATAAGATTGGCCCAAAGGCAAACTGCTGGGTGAAGGACTCTCAAAAAAAATTCTGTGAAAACTAAAAGCATAAAGCATATTGGGAGAAATTGAGTTCAGATCAGTTTATATCAAAATAGTTCCAAATGTATGTAAAATTAGCATAAAACATCTCATTTAAAAAAAACAATACCTAGAGGAGAACAGAAAGAAGGAGCTTCTAGATGAATGGGAAAGCCCATGAGTTTTCTTGTGGGAGCAAGCTGGAGTTTTGGCTTCCCCCTTTCCACTTCTTTCTGCCTTCTTCACTACTGCCACATGAGCATTAGACCCCTTCAGAGGTTTTTGACCTCCACTCTTGCTTGTGAACTTTTTTCCTTCCTTTGCTTTAGCATTGACAAAATAAGGACACCAAATAACAGTACCCTGGCTCCCTATCCTGCCTCCCAGCAATAGGAGATAGTGGGGGCTTCTTTGTTATCCACCATTGAGTTAGATTTCTCTCCAAGACTGAAAGCCTACCTTCCAGTCAATGGGAGAAGGGATGGGAGGAAGGGGAGCAGAGGCACCTTGACTTCATTAGGGTATAAATTCTTGTTCTGTCTTCTTAATATGCCTCATTCTACTGGTTCATACTGGTGGAAGGGACACCCTCTTCTTGTGAGAACTGAATAAACTTCCTGTTCCTTCCTCAAGATACCTCTAACTTTTAATTTTTCTGGGTAGGGGATTTTTGGGGTCCCTGTACACCACACACAGATCACTGGTTTGAGAGGCAATTCATAACCAAACAAGAGAAATGAGAGAAATTATTATTAGTAACTAATGATTTGGGGAGATCCTGAGTTCTCCCTCTTTTTCTAAAGTCCTCATTTCAAGTCTCAGTCTCTGAAATATAGGACTGATAATAATAGACAGGATTAACATTCTTCTCAATCTAAGTATTGCTCCCCTAGCCAACTTCATAAATAATTTGATCTAAACTGAAATTTTTGGCCAATTGTGTCAAACTCAGAATTGGGTGGAGGATATAGATTCTTTATTTAGATTCCAGGGGGTGATCTAGGAGTAAGAGTGACATAATCAAATTCAAGTCCCCCAGTCCTCCATTAGAATACATCTACCCCTCATTAATTGTTAACCAATCCAAGTTGATTGACACCCTCAGGAACACCCACTCTTTCAAGGCTATATAAACTGAGTCCACAATGACTGGTCTTTGGTCCAAGAGAGACAACCAAATAAAAGACTATTCCTTCTATTAATAAAAGACTAGCATTATTAATAAAATTATTACCCAAAAGCTATCTCTCTTAAGCTTTTTAAACATCACAGAAAGGAGATCACAAATGACAAAATATATAATTTTGATTATATAAAATTAAAAAGAGTTCCCTCCAAAAATCAACACAATTAGAATAAGAATAATTGTTGTCAGAGAAGAGATATATTGAATATATTTGATGAAGATCTAATATCTAAAATACATATGGAATTGATCTAAGTATTACCATCCACAGCTCTAAAATGGTAGGATTTCATATAAAGCTAAGAGTCATTTCTCAGAGATAAGTAATCAAAGGCTATAAATCTTCGACAGAAAGAATATAAACAATTAATAACTGTATGAAAAAGTTCCAAGTCATCAATAATAAGAAAAATGCAAATTAGGATAACTCTAAGGTTTTACTTCATTCCCAGCAAATTGACAGAGATTATAATATGGAGACAGTGAGTTATGGGAAAAATGGAAATACTCATATGGATTATAAGTGAATCTATGGATTTGTCCATCCAGTCTTCAGAACAATTTATGCTAGAAAAAAATGCTTGAATTGTTCATTCCATTCAATCTGTCAAAACAACTACTAAGCACATACCACAAAGGATAAGACAGAGGAAAAGGCACACATGTATCATATGTACCAAAATATTTATAGAAGCACTTTTGGGCAAGAGAAACAAAGTAGATGCTCATTGATTCATGATTGATTGAACAAATTATGGAATATTGCTACAACAATATGAAATATGACAAATTTAGAGAAAGTTGAGAAAATTTGTGGAAATTGATACAAAGTAAGAAGAACCAGAAGACGTATATATGTGTGTATGTGTATGTGCATATATATGTATATACACACCCACACAAATACACACAACATATATGTAGATATATGTGTATTTGTATATATACACACACAAAAAAAACAAAGCAAATAAAATTAAATAAAATAAAATGAAGCCAAGTGGTATGTTTTTGTAACCTGTCTGGAATAGAAACACAAGAGAGTTAAGTAAGTTTATCTCCCTTCCTTATTTAAGGAGATGGCAGATTATGATTGTGAAATATTACATGTACTGTCAGACTTAGTGAGTATGTGGGAGAATTTTGTTCAATTTTTTTTTTCTTTTGTTACAAGGGAAAACTCATTGATGGGGGCTTAGGAAGGGTAATGGGGTTGGAGCAAAGTAGAGTATTATATTCAGAAATTACTGCAATGTAAAAGTAAAATTTGCTGATAAAACTTTAATCATTTTTAATAAGGGGGTTATATTCAGCACCAAGTATCCACAATACATTCTTCTTGACACCAGAGTGCAATTCATCTGAAATTTTTAACAAGAACAAAAACCTAATTAGTTAATTAACTGAAACTAATTTAATTAATCAACTAGCACACATATACTAAAAGGTCTATATGACCTAAGTGCCACCTGTCCACTGGTACCACTGTGTGACTGAAGTTTGCTAATGATTTTGCTAGCAAACTTATAGCAATTAGTAATTGGATTTGAAGCTTAATGTAAGTAATTACATGATTAAATTTAAGTGACCAGCCTTGCAATCAGAAAGACTTGGGTTTGAGTCCGTCTCATACTAGTTATAATTGTGGGCAAATCACTTAATGTCTAAGTACTCGTAGGCAACCCTGTAAGACCATTAAAAAAAAAAGTTGATAATTTGCACTGGTAGTCTCCACACCAAGAATTAATCAACAAGTGTTTATTAAGCAAAGCCTATGTGCCAGGAAGGACAGATAAATAGCACAGTTGGTAGAGCACTAGGGATGAAATCAGGAAGTTTCACTTCATAAGTTCAAATCTGACCTCAGACAGAGGCTGTGTGACCCCGGGCAAGTCATTTAACTCTGTTTGCCTCAGTTTCCTCATCTATAAAATAATTTGGAGAAAGAAATGGCAAACCACTCCAGTATCTCTTTCAAGAAACCCTCCAAATGAGATCATGAAGAGTTGGACATGATTGAAATAACTCAACAACACTGTGCCAGGAGCTATGAATATGAAATCAAATGATCAGGCAAGTAATCAATTAATTTATGTAACCTGCACACATATGAATTTATTAACATATAGTAAAAATTTGAAACCATGGATTTTCTAGGTAAGGAGAGATTTGAAGCTCTTTACCATATTTAAGTTCTAAAAATCTGTGTGTACACACACACATTATGACAACTCCTTTGGGGAAAAATAACTTTAAATAAAAAATCATCCCCCTCTAGAAATACCAGTAATATGTCTGTTGTTGTGAATGCATAGAAATAAAGCCTTTGTTCCTGTCAGAAGTTCCATGAGATTTAAGTGGAACTTTAAGAATACCTGAAAAGCAGAGGTTGTTCAAGAGTACTCCATGAGAGAAGAAGTTGCTAAGTTCTTCTTTTGTTGACTTACCTTTCATTGCTTTGAATCCTGCAAACCAGAAACTAAACCAAGTTCTCTAAAACTATACCTTCCATAGTCGACTCTCTTCTCAAATTACACACATAAATCATTCCTCCTTCTTAATTTTATTCTGAAATAAAACCATTCCCTCGAGAATAGCCTAGAGATGGGAGTGAGAAGAGACTAATGTTATTAAACAGATATATGTAATGAATTTTACTAGGTCAGAACTCTACAATGATAGGTTGTTCTTTAAAGCCCCAAAGAAATTTGTTACTAAAGATAAATGCCTCTAATAATACATCAGGTAGGATGTTGGAATCTGCTTCTATTCCACCATTATTCCTCACTTTCAGGGCCATCTCCCTGTGTCCTGATCTATATCTTGCCACTGGAACCAGATGGCTCTGAAGGAGAAAGTGAGGTTGGTGACTTTGAACAACTCTACCTCACTTAAATCCAATTCACTTGCACATCATGGCATGACCTCCCTGATGTCATAGTCCTCTTCAGGAACGAAGGATCAAAAATAACAATTCCTCACTCTAGTCATTGCCCATCTGAAAGCCACGAACTGGCCAAACTCTGTGTTTGGCTGGTGTCCCAGCAGCAAGAGCACATAAAAACCATTGTGACATGTAGGAATTTTATAAGCTTTAGAGTCTATTTCTGGTACAGGATGCCTAGTTCTTGCCTTCCTCCCCAGATCCTACATTTTCTCTTTGGTTCCTGCTCATTTGGCTTCTACCCTCTGGGGCCATCTTCACCATACAACAAGCACTTCCTGGTCAGGCCATTTCCTCATTTCCCCTTAATTCTCATTCCTTACTTTGTCTGTATCTTCCAGTTTTGACTTTCCACTCACTTTCTGATACGGGTGAAGAAGAAAAAAACATCAAAAATTCAGCTTAAGGATACTTTAATTCCATTATGAGGCTACAAATAATCAAAAATAGAGTAGACTTACAGTGAAAATTCAAAGCCTGTTAGATTTTCTGTTGTTGTTTTGTATTTTTGGATCAGTTATGGAACTCTATTCATATTCATGGTGTTTAAAGGTTACACTTGAAACTACCAGTTAAATTGTATAAAAAACATAAAATATCTTTAAATAAAAATAAAATTAATTAGAATCTGTGAAATGTTTTTTTCTTCTGCATGCATAGAAGACAAACCACCCTTGATTTCTCCTTCCTGTGTAGAATATATTCCAAAAGTGTTCATGTAGATTTAAGATTTTTTGTGTACATTCCCAACACTCTACCTTCTGCATCTGAGATTTCAAAGGCACTGAAACTTTTTTGAACTATTTTCTGTTTGTTTTTTTTTTTTTAGGGGGAAGGTAGGGCAATTAGGGTTAAGTGACCTGCCCAAGGTCACATGGCTAGTGTGTGTGTGTGTGTGTGTGTGTGTGTTGTAAGTGTCTGAGGTCGGATTTGAACTCAGGTCCTCCTGACTCTAGGGCCAGTACTCTACTCACTGCGCCACCTAGCTGCCCCTCTCTGTTTTATTTTTATTTAATTTCCAAATGTGAGAGAGAGACAGAGAGAACAATTCAGTAAAATTAACATTTCAACTGAGCCTAAGAGAATATCAAAGTTCCCCATATATAATCCTCTCCCTCTCCAATGAGGGAAGGAAGGTGCATTTACTTATTTCTTCTTCAAGGACAAGTTTTAGCCTCATTAATTCTTAAACCATTCTCCCATTGTGTAATACACATGTACTTGCAACCTAAGTCTTTGTTGTTGTTTGTACTTCTACATATCTTAGCCATCGAAGGATGAGCAAATGAAAATATTGTCCTTTTTAGAGTAACATAGCTGTGAATCAAAGCATCACAATCATCATTATGGATAACCTGAAAGGCAATAAACAGCAAATAGGGTCATGAAAAATTGGACACAACTCAACAACAACAACAAAATGAATCTAAGTAGGTTGTAGTCTATTGCCAATCACTATTTATATGCAGTAAGTAGCATAAAAGATAACACGAAAATTATTTCAGTTGAGGGGGGGAAGGTGGGTTGGTTATGTAGCAAGAGGAGAGCCAAACAGATTGATGGGCAAAGTTTTGTTCTGGTACTCAGACAATATCAAAAGATCTAGGGAATAGATGGTCTAGGAAAGATTTATGGGGAGGGGGGGAGGACGTTGAGGAGGAATGGATGAGAACTGCACAGGATGAGAAAGCATGGATGAGTTTCAATTTGTATCAGTGGAAGGAGTACCTATATAGAGGAGATCCCATTCAATCATGCTGTTAATAAAGATTTACTCAGCAAGAAAGATATGTATCATTTCCTAAATTAGTGCCATTAACATATGCAACCTTTCTCTCCTTTCTTCCTCTCTGCCTCCTGAAAACATTCTCTCTTTTTAATTTTTCTTGAATTGAAATTAGCTAGCAAGTAAATATCAGGTCAATGAATTTTGTTTTTATAATAATTTAGGCACTTTTATCTTAAACCCAAAAAGTCTGTGGTTTGAAGTTTGGCAGTCATATAAAGCTTGTGGACCTCTTCTCAGAATCATGTTTTTAATTGCATAAAATACATAGATTACAAAGGAAATCTTTCATGTTGGAATAGGTATTAAAATATTTCTAGTGGTTCAAAGATCACAGGTTAAAAATCCCTGGTTTAAAAGAATGAACCCTAGGGTATGAGTCAAAATGCCTAAGTTATAGACCTAGCTTTGCCATTTACTATTTCTGTAAGCTTGTGCATTTCATTTCTTGGAGCCTCAGTTTCCTCATCTGTAAAATGAGGGTATTGAACTAGATGGTTGCTATGGTGTCTTCCAGTACTAATATCCTATGATTCTGAATGATATACATTCCCTCCAATGAATAAGTCAATGGGAATTATTAGGAATAATCAAGAATGTTGGCCTTATTTTGTTGATAAAAGTAACAGTACTAAGAATGAAGTCAAAGCATTTTTCTTCTAATTATTCTTGTTAACAAAGCAGATTAGGTCTTTGGAGAATGTCTCGTAGGTACAACGCCTATAGTTACAAAATGATTTCCACTTGACTAACAGTCTCTATACCCCTGGCCACATTTTGACAAACAGAAAGGTCATAGTAAAATCAGGTTTTTAAGAGGTATTTAATATTAAAGTTCTTTGGATTTGTTGGAAAATCCAATGCAGGGCCCATGTGTAGTTGCTCATAAGTATTTCAAATTTTCTTAGTCATCTTTCAAATTTTGCAATTTAGCCAAACATTAATTGAAAAGCTAAGTAACTTTTCCATATATCATCAGAGGCAACTACAATTTTCTGTTCCTTCTCATAGAGTATAGATTGGCCAAATACTGTCTTTGATCTACAAAACCTGTAGAAGCAATAGTCCCATCAGCTGAGGGTGCATTATCTAATTAACAGTGATTGAAACATGGCTTAGGGAAGCAAGGGACTACTTCTGCTGGAAAACAGAGTACATCCCACAGCTGTGCTATTATTTCCATCAGAACAATTACATTCATGTCAGAGTTGTTATGCTGAATACAAGTAACTTCTCTCAACCAGGCAGGTATTATCAGATAGTGTCAATTAGCTAAATTAAAGGACTAAGAAACATTATATTACCATTAGTGGAAAACATGTCCATGACTAAAGTCAAGTCAACACATATAAACTAAATGTTCGTAAATTTTTTATAAAGTTACAATATTTGAGATGATTTAGTATAACTATTAGGCAAAAAATTCTGCAAAGTAGATCCAATGATTACATAAAATGACCTGGTAAACAAGATACACTATAAATCTTGAGTTAGATTGATTAGGTGCTTCAGTTTTTCACTTGGGCACCTGTTCTAACAGCCAAGACTGCTGAAGGCAAATTATTGTAAGACATTTTTAAATGGTATCAAACTTTATTGAGTCTACAGAAAATATTATAACACTGTGCTGGCTGGTGTTAATATCCCTACTGCAAGTCCCCAGTCCAGTCTCTAAGAAGGAATTAGGTAAAGATGCTCAGGTCTTATGATCTACAAGATGGAGGACTAGAATTATTTTGTCTAATATTAACAACCTCTCAAACTTCTCCAAAATAGAAATGAGGTACAAAAGATAAATCAATTTCACCTGTTTCCACAATCTAAGAAATCAAGAATACAAGTGAGGTAACAATTCAGTGAACTGAAAGCAAAGAAGACAAATCCCTAATCCCTAACATAGTCAATCAATACCTCTCTTTCTGCCACCTGCCATGCTTTGGCAGCAAGGCTTGCAATGAAACTCAACTCTCCCTTTCCCCAACCTAGTGCCAAGGAAAACCAAAAGGCAGAATTTTGCTCTGGCTGGAATAGTTGAGTAGCAGAGCTTTGTGCTGCAACAGAGTTCAGCCAAAGAACTGAGAAACCAAGGAAAGAGGTACAGGGCACGTGTGTGACTCTGTAGCACCTCATTAAGGGTGAGAAAAAGAACCCAGCATCCAGTGGAACCAGATCTGTCCCTCTAGAAGTCACTTGAGGCAGAGACCAAAGCCATGAAATGGTGAATTGACCACTGATGGAGGAAGCTGAGCCAGCTTTGAGATCCAGACAACAGGGAAACCACAATCAAAGAAGGAAGAAGTAGAAAGTGAGTAATCAAGTATAAGGAAATAATACTGAAATCGCCCAAGGTCTCAAGAAGGAAAAAATTCACTTAAAGAAAGACCATAAGTATAAATCCCTAAAACAAGAGGGAAGATACTAATAACAAAAGGGAATATGGCCTCCAGATCAAGTCAACACCTGCAAATAAATATTGTAAAATGAAGTCAATCGAATCAATGTCTTATGAGGCTGAGTACCCTGTGAATTTCCAAGATAGCATGGAACCACAGCAGGATATTCCTGAATGGTTTAAAAAAGAAATCAGGAAAAAAGAAGAAGAAAGAGAAATCAGAATTGTAAAAGCAGAATTCATAACCTACACAGCAAAAAATAATTAGCAGAATAGGAAAAAACTTGAATATATGGTGGCAAGTCTCACCAAAGAAATGAGAGTGAATAACTGATTGGGGCTAGAAATATATGGAAGTGAAAGATAACGTGGAAGAAGAGAAGCAAAAGCAGTAATGTTAAATAGAGATATCATTATCATACAAGCAAATTATTGATCTCTGAGACCTGATTTATAGAAATAATTTCAGGTTTATAAGTCTCCCAGAAGAACATGAAAGGTTAAAAAAACGGAATGCCATAATGCAAAAATAATAATAATAACATAAGAAAGCTGTTCAGAATTTCTGAACACAGAAAACAATGTGCCAATTGAAAGAACTCTCAGATTTCTTCCACAGGAAAAAAAAATTATTTACAGAAAAAAAAATGGCATTAGTGAGAAAAGCAATGTTTAAGGCCACTTCAGAAGGATTAAAGCCTACTAAATTCATAGGTAACCAGGACCCCATTATTGAGTCACAAATCTACTCAGAAGACATGGCCCTACCACCAAACATGCATATAAAAGGCTCCTAAAATGATGAATATATTCTTCCTTACTGAAGTAATAGAGAGTGGCTTAAAGGACAGAGTAGACTACAGAATATCCGAATTACTAGGAATAAGAGGGTAGCAGTTATCTCAGACCGCTAATGGAACAACGCTTGCTCTCTTGGTTTCTATGACGTTCTTCTCTCTTGATTCTTTTACTTCCTTCCCAACCTACTTCTCTCTGACTCCTTTGTCTTCTTCCTACCCCTTCTTGTTGTGATTATTGTTGTTTTTGCTCCTGCTCCTAATATTGCTGCTGCTATTGCTGCTCTGGGCCTGTGATTTAATAAGTGTAGGAAATTCATGGTGTAGACACTACCTCCACTAATGCAGATCAGGAAACCACCTGTAATTTTGGCTCTGAGAGAGTTGCTTGGGGGTTATATGCTTTGCCCAACTTGATAACAGCTTGTCTATATATAAGAAAGAAAGGCTTTGAACCCAGAGCAGCACTGGTGGCAGACAGGAAGAAAGGAAAGAAATAAGGGGACATAACGCATACTTTCTGTCTTTTCAATACCTTTTATTTCCATATTTCAAATAACACTTCTATGTAGTTAACACCTAAACCTATAGTTCGAACCTTGACTCCTCTCCTGAGGTTTAGACTCATCTCCAACTACCTAAAAGTCATCTGCACTTAGAAGTCCAGCTGGCACCTCAGACTCAATAAGACCAAAGTCTGTCCCTCTTGCTAAGTTCACAACTTCTGATAATGTCAATAATAATTCACCTAGTTCACCAAAACTTGCTATTATCGTTGATTCTGTCTTTTTTTTTCTTATACCCAAATGAATTTCTATCATTTGTACCTCTGTAATACTTTTCTTGTCCAGTCTCTCCTGTCTCTTTACATTGAAACCACCCCGACTTAACCCACTACCACCCAGGACAACCTTAAGCACAGGTCTTCCCACTTCTATTCTCCTTATGTGCCTCCCCTCCTCTATGCATGTTTTATATCTTTAATGCCAGATCAATATTCCATTTGCATAGATCTTTCAGATGATTTCAGTATCAGAGGGCAAAATATCAAAGGTCTAGGGAAAAAAAATCAGATTTTACTATTACAGAAAAAGGCAAGTATAAGGTACCCAATAACCACTCATGTTACTATTTTGCAATCCTTCTTAGATTATTCATTCTGTGTGCACAGAGATCATAGGTTTTATCATCTTATTTCCCTCCAGCATCCAATAAGTGTTCTTCATGGTAGAAAATAAATTTTTGTTAAATGGAAAAATCTCCCTAGAACAACCTCTGGTCCATGTTGATTCTTGCATATCTCTTCAAGTCTCTTTGCTAGGTTCTACCTATAACCATGTCCCACTTTTATTCCTCTTCTGATCAAATCCTATGTAACAGACATTGCCCCCCATCTTCAAACCAGGCATTCAATCAAACTTCTTCCTGCCACCAGTAGGCAATCTCTGAACACTATGAGTTATTTGATGACCACCCATGTTCACTATTGTTCCACTCAGAATGAGGTAGCTAGACAACTTCAAAAACATTACTTTATCTATGCTAAAATATTACTGGAGAATCAGTCCTCCAACAATAGCTGTAACATTTACTTCAAAGACCCTTAGATTCCTAGAACTAAGATTCTGTGACATCATTGTATCACAGATGCAAAATTTATTAAAATAAATAGAAGTTGGGAGGAGAATCCTTACCACTAGACACCAACATTATGGATCATCTTCATAAAATGACCTTTGGTTCAGATAAGAGTCAGACCAATTTACTCCAAGTATATCCACACTTTGCCATATTCTAAGATAGTAGCCTATCTCATCAAATGAAACCAAAGTGGGGAAAAAGAATTCAGTCAACAAATATGTGTGAAAAACCTAGTAGAAGACTTTTCTCTTTCAAGTCTTTTGGAATCCAAAGGGTAATCAACAGCAGCAAAAATGCCACCCATTCAGAACTCATAATATTGGGGATTACAATGACAGTAACTCAATTATTGATATTATAAGGATGATAGTCCCTGGCAAGGGCAAATCCAAGACCATTATCTGGGGAGCTTAGCTCAGCAGCTGTTATCCCCTTGGATGAGGCAATCTAAATCACACACAAGAGATTTCTTTCGGCTATTTGTAATTGTTTCATGATAACTTGCCTCCTAGCTTGCTCTTATGAGGGTGGTTAACTTTCCAGTGCCCCACAGCATATGTGAACAATACTGAAAGGAATATCTTTCTGCAGTACTTCTTCCTCGGTGGGAATCCTCCCTTCCAGATGTGAGTTTCTGTGTTTCTGTGTCTCACCTGAACCGAGTACACGACCATTGGCTTCAGATAAAGTTGTCTTGCCAATTTGCTTTGGAAAAGAAGGATCTTTTTTTTGGATTTATATCTGCCTCTCTCTTCTAGAAAGGGATTGGAGTTAGTCCACTGGGTAATTTTGGTAGCAAAGCAAATGCAAGCAGGCATGTAATCCGTGACAAGGCTGACTGACAATAGGCTGCTGCCTGAGACCATCATAGAGTACATCAGTAAAGAGCTTCAAATACAGCATCATGTACTATGTAACAGAGTAGAAGTGATAGCCATTATTGGCATAGCAAACTAAAACGCAAGAAGGGTGGCCAAGATGTTGTAAATATAACTCTATGTTATCTTTTCCTCTACTCTAATTTATTTCCTGACTTCTTTTTTTGGAAAGTGAATGATTTAATGTTATTAATATAAAGACCTCTCAAGCAGATGCCACAATGCTGGAAGGAGTAGAAACACAGTAGCAGTTGGGAGGCAGTCAGGGAATAAAAATGGTTTCTCCCTCACATGCACATATGTAGATATGCCATACCCCTTCCCAGGCTTTAAAGTATGAGGTGGGGTAAGAACATGAATTCTTCTATCTCAGCTTATTATAATTGGAAAGAAATCTAAAAAGTGGTAGAAACTAATCTATCTCCAAGACTTGAAAAAGACTAATAATGATTTAAGAAACAAGAATGTTTAAATATAATTGTCTTTAAAATAATGGGATGATTTTTAAAATTTGAACAAGAAAAGAGGTGCTGCTAGTAATTCTACTCCAATCATACACATCTCCCCACATAAACATGGTTGTTTTATGGTAGAAGGGACACTTTCCAGAAAAAAAAAAGTAGCAATTTCTACTTAAAGTACGTATGTGATCTCAACTATTTTTAGTGGTTCAAAATTTTTACAACCTTTGACTCAGTACCTCCTACTAAATACATGCTTTCAAAAGCATGAAGGGTTGAAGGTCTGTCTATATTATTCAAACCAGCAATTAGAACCAGATGTTACTGTACTTTATATTTAGACACTAAATTTCAATATCTAAAAAAGAAAGACTACTCATGAAGGACAGAAAGAATAATTTATAAATGCAATTATAGCATATTGTTTAGATTCCCTCTCACTAATTTACCTGATTGCAAAGTAAAATTAAATGAATTCATATTTAAATTTAAAATTGGGCCAATGTGTAATGAAATGTCTTTTTCCCCCTCGAACTGTGTATCAAGAAAAGTATTTACCAGACACATTATTGTTGTGTATCTAGCACATTTCTTTGTCAGTTTTATACCATTTTCATAAAGACTTCTACTTGTTTACAAGGCAACCATAGATTGTAGAAAGTATGCAGTCTATCCGATACTAGGTAGGAAAACCTACATGTTATATAACAAAAATAATAACGAAGTTTTCGATCTGCTATTCACATAGTAGCATAGTTTAGTGAGGATCCTTGTAGAAAACTGAAATCAACTATTTCTCCTAAATTTTTGTGGGCTCTTTACATACAGGAAAGAATAGAACAGAAATGAAATATTCCAACAGACAGTACTTGAAAATGTTTGGCGGATGCACGTCAAATTCATAGACACGATCACATCAAGCAAAGTAGAACATGTCTATTTGTCATGAGCTACTGAAATGATGGTCAACTCTCAATTATCTGAACTAATAATAAAGAGGAACAGTGTAATGAATAATTAAAAACCAAAAGGTAATTCTTAAAGATTCTCATTTTTATTGAAGAAATGTATTACGGGTTTTCCTTGTTTGCAAACTTTCTTCTTCTTCATGCTTTGTTGTTGTTGTGATTGTTATCGTTTTATTGCTGTCTTTTGTTTTTATCTCAGTCATTTATGAATATAGCATACTCCAAAATGAACCGTCCCTTCTTACAAAGTAGCAGTTTATTATAATGATTCAATGAGGTAATTCTATCTGACGTTGTATGCAACATCCCATGTTAGTAGTCATGTACCTTCTTATCAAAAGAAGGAAGATACTCCAGAACCTAGACTGCTCATTACAACTACTCAGTGTTCAGTTTTATTTTTATTATTCTTTTATTTAAGTTATTGTAGTCATTGTACATATTGTTTTGTTGGGTATACTTGCTTTGTTCTGCATCAGTTCATATAAGTCTTCCCTTGTTTCTCTGTATTTCTCATATTTATGTGATGCAATGTTGTTCCAGTATATTTAAATATGAAATTAATTTATTCTCCCATTAATGAAGACCCATTTTCCATGTTTTTGCTACCCAAAAAGTGTTGCCATGTTTATTTTGGTGTATGTGAGACCTAGGCATATTTTTCTTCTGTTTTGTTTTGCAATATGACATAGGACAGAAATATCTAGTCTTGCAGTCAGGACCACCTCAGTTCCAGTCCTGGCTCTGACACATATTAGTGACATGAACATGGACAAGTCACTCACCTTCTTCATGGCCCAGAAAGGACATTAGACTTTAAAAGTTACAGGTAAGTCTCCCAACAATGGAAGGAAACTCTCTAATTCTTACAAAAATTACAAGCCCAAAGGGAAAAAAATATGTTCTATTCCCTAAATAGAAAATGTCAACTGCATAGTGGCATGGAGGAAGGAAGGAAACAAGAATTTATTAAGTTTTTACTATATTCCAAGGACTGTGCTGGGCCCTGTGGATAAAAATAATAGCAAAAAGAAAAACAGCTCCTGTCTTCAAGGAATGTAAAAACAACACACAAAAAGAAATTGAAAAGTGGCAGGGAATGGCATGGGTGTGACAGATGAAGGTAAGGAGTGCAGAGGCAAAGTTTGGTAGATCAGAGAAAGTCAGAAATGGGGTTAAGAAAAGAATAAAGACAGTATAGCAGATACTTGGAGTAATATTCATTTATTCCACCAACCACCATTAATTAAGGACTTACTATGTGCAAGAAGACATTCAACCAGTCAGTGAAGGAGATAAGATAATTTAGACTCAGTCCCTGACCTGAAAAAGCTCTCAAACATGTATGGGTGGTATAATACATGTAAATATATCATTCTATAATAACTATAATTCCAATTAAAATACAAGTGTGACAAAGGCATAAAATGTACAAAGTTTAAGAAAGGAAACATAATTTTGAACTGGAGTCATGAGAGAAGGCTAACAGTTTTTGAGCTAAGCTTTCATCTGATGTAGAGGGAAGAAAACAGAACTGGGGGAAGAAGGTCCTGAAGGATGAGAAAAAATACAGTAAATGATTGTGGTGAAGGACAGCAAAGACATTCCAAGAATAGGAAGCACCATGAGTATAGAGCAGTGGTTCTCAACCTCCCTAATGCCGTGGCCCTTTACTACTCGTATGTGGACGTATCTGCATGTGGGTGGACCCGCCTGGAGACATGGAGGAGCAGTGTCTCTGTTCCTAAGACCATTGGAAACGTGTGTTTTCTAATGGTCTTAGGTGACCCCTGTGACCACTGTGGAAGGGTTGTTCGACCCCAAAGGAGTCATGACCCACAAGTTGAGAACCGCTGGTATAGACAATGGCAAATAACAGCAAGTAATCCAGTTTAACTGAGGAATAGTCCATGTGGTAGGCAGGATTATAAAATGGAGTTAGATAGATAGGCAATGGGAAGTGGAAAGGCTATGAAGGCCTCATTATTTAATAGGCAACGTGGAACCACTGGCAGGTTTTAAAAGAGGAGTGACTTGATCAGAACCAAAGCTGGTGCAGGATGAAAAATCTCCAGCAAATATTCACTCAGAAAATTGAGAGATTAATGTATTGATCAAGTAAATTTGTAAGAAATATCTGGTGCTTTTTGTAGCAGAAAAAAAAACCACCTCAAAACAAAATATCAACATATTGATTAAGTTTGAATGAATTGGGGGTATATAAATATCACAGAATGTTATTGTGCTATAAAAAAGAAAAATATAACAAATTCTGAAGACACAGGGAGACTTGTATGATCTGATGGAAAGGGAAGAGACCAAACCAGGAGAACAAAAAAATCACAAAAAAAATACACATTACAACAAAATGAACCAAACTCCAAATAATTGTAATGACCAATATAGAATCTAGAGATGAGTTCTCTATGAATTTTGAATGTAGTAGATGTGGACAAATAGTCTCTGTATTGGTTTCTTTGAGTTTCCTTTTAATTTTACTAGCCAATTAAAGAGAAGGGAATATAAAGAATTGGGATATAAAAATAAAGTTACTATTTTTTTAAGGACAACTCTATAAGTTTTAGCATTTGTGGATCTGAGATGAATATAATATCATACCTTATACAGAGAGTTAGAAGGACCTCAGAGACTTCCAGTTCAACCCCCTCATTTTACAAATGAGAAAACAAAGGCCCAAAAAGAAAAAGTGATTTCCCCAAGGTCACAAAAGTTAAGTAATCACCAAAAGTAGGGTCTGAATCCAGTCCTCTGGCTTGAGAGTTAGCACTCTTTCTCTATTCAAGATACATTTAGTCTATTTTTTCAATTGAATCTGAGATTTCATTGGTATTGGGAAATCCCCTCCACTAATACAGGCAGCACCTTTTCTATAACATGTAATCTTGGAAAGTTACCTGGGGCACTAAAAGAGACTTGCCAAGGATCCAAGAGAAAGATCTTGTCAAAAGAAGAACTCAAACCACCTCCCAGTATAAAACCTTACAATTACAAAATGCTTTCTATCCATTATCTTATCTGGGCCTCATAATGATGTTGTGAGGTAGACAGGGTAAATAGTATTATCCTCAGATTATATATGAAGAAACTGAAACTTGGGAAATTTCGGTAACTCACACAAGGACATACATTAAGCAATGACATTATTAAGCAGATGAGCAAGCACTTGAACCCAGATCTTCTGTCTTTCCACTATGACTCATTGCTTTACTCCAGGATGAATTCCAGGATCTATTTAAAGTTTAGGCCATCAAAGCCACCTGGACTCTCCCGAAGCCAGCAGCCATCCCTTCTAAATGACCTCTCCTACTGAGGAAGCCAAAGCTGATGCACCTTTTCCACATCAGCACCTGTAATTAGCATGCTGATGATCCAAGTGGTTAACATATATTGCCATAATGTTTTACCTGGGCATCAGTTGCTGGCTTGCATGTCAAAGAGATGATACAGGAGCATTTGGAGAAGAAAAGTATTTAAATATCAGGCTTAGTAACGGACTATATATAGATATAGATAGATATTTAGATTTTGCCTCTCCTTGCTCTTCTTTGACCTTTCTCTCTTAATCAACTTCTTTTGTAAAATCAAAGCTAAACCTCCATTGAACTCGCTAGCAGATTTTTTTGGTTTAGTTGGTTCCCCCTCATAATTGTTTAATAAGAAGCAACACCTGTGTGTTGACAATAAAGGCAATCTAGAAAATAAGTGTTTCACAAAGCTTCAGGAAACCCATGGTTTCTTTTCTCTTTGCTGCTTTCATAAAAATCTAAGTGAATGATCAGAAAAGGGTAAATTTTAGCCACAAAGGGGAAAAAAAAGGTGAAGTGATTTGTTTTGCTTTCTGGGCCTCCACAAAACTCTTCAATGCCTCACCAGGGGCTGGAGTTAACCCTTCATTTTCAAAGGCAAGGACAGCACCGTACAACCTCTGGCAGGCAGGGAATGTATCAAGTTAGAAAGGTTTGGAGGACCAAATTGGTGACAAATTATTTCTGCCATTAGAGATCTAGCCTAGCTAACTTTAGAGATGTTTCTTGCCTAACGTTCAAACAATAGGGTGTGTGTGTAAAATTCTGTACCCTAAATTCTTCACTTTTCTTTGAGGAAATGGATGTTCTGTTACATCAGTGGTTCTCAATTTTCCTAATGCCGTAACCCTTTCATACAGTAATACAGTTCCTCATGTTGTGGTGACTCCCAATCATAAAATTATTTTTGTTTTGCTACTGTTATGAATCATAATGTAAATATCTGATATGCAGGATGTATTTTCATTGTTACAAATTGAACATAATCCACAGGTTGAGAACTGCTGTGTTACATTCTTTGTCTTCTGTAATTGTGGATGATTATTGTATTGATCATAATTCTTATAAATTTCAAAGTTGTTTGCCTTTACAGTGATGTTGTTATTGTATAAACTGGGCCTCTGGTTTTATTTATTTCATTCTTCGTGAGTTTATAAAAGTTTAAAAATTGTGACACTTTTATTTTTTTAAATTAACTTTTGTTTAGTTTTAGTTTACATCATTGATTTCCACAAGATTTTGAGTTACAAATTTTCTCCCCATCTTTCCCCTACCCAACTCCCCAAAAAACTGATCCCACTGTATACCCCCTCCCCCAATCTGCTTTCTCCTATATCCTCCCTCATTGCCCCTCTGACTTTCTGGTAGGGCAAGATGGATCGCCCTATCCCAGTGCCTGTATATTGTATTTCCCAGTTGCATGTAAATAATAATAATAATAATATATATATTCTTAACATATGATTTTAGAACTTTAAAGTCTAAATTCTTTCCCTTCCTCCCTTGTTATCCACTCCCACTGGAAAGACAAGCAATTCAATACAGGCCATACATGTGTAGTTACGCAGAACATCTCCACAATGGACATATTGTATTACACTGACGATATTTCCCTCCTTTCTATCCCACCCTCCCCTTGTTGTACTCTCTACTTTGTCCCTGTCCCTTTACAGAGGTGTGTGCTTCTAACTACCCTCCCTCCCAAATTGCCCTCCTCTCCATCATCCCCCCTCTCATCCCCTTCCCCCCTACTCTCCTGCAGGGCAATTTAGAGTGTATGTCATTCCCTCCCTAAGCCAAGTTCAACGAGAGGAAGGTTGACCCATTCCCTTTTTGCCTTCCTGTTCTTTGCCTACATTGTAACAGTTATCCCTTGCCTCTTCTATATGAAATTATTGAACCCATTCTATCTCCTCTCATTCTATTCCTCTCTCACCTCTTAATTTCACCTTTTAAAATATCATCCCTTCCTATTCAACTGATCCTGTGCCCTCTGTCTATGTACACACACACACACACAAATATACATACATACTCCCACATATATTCATATGCATATATACCCTTCTATATAGGCATATGTGTATGTATACATACATATATATATGTATATATATGCATATATATGTGTGTATTTATATATATATATATATATGTACACATTTATATTCCCTTCACCTATCCTCATACTGAGAAAAGTTTCGTAAGTTACAATTCTCACTTTTCCATGTTGGCATGTAAATACTTCAACGTTGGTAAGTTCCTTATGATTTCTTTTCCCATGCTTCTTGTGTTTGAATGTTAAATTTTCTATTCAGTTCTGCTTTTTTTCTCAAGAATGTTTGAAAGTCCTCTGTTGGAATCCACTCACCTCGGATTCCCTACTGGCCTGCCTTCCTCACTCACCCTCCCCGGAGTCTTCAGACATCTCTGGCTTCCTTTCTCGAACAGAACGCCCCACACTCACAGATGGGTTTAGAAATGCAGCTTTATTGTTACATCTTCTCTTCCCTTCTTTCTCTCTCTTCTCTTACCTCTTACCCCTCTCCCTCCCCTCACTCCCCTTTATCTCCCCCTGGGCAGACTAAGTCACGTGCCTCAGCAACAGGGGCCAGAAGAAGGGGGAAGCTATCCAGATGGATGATACATGCTCAATGCTGTTAGTCCAAAGTTCATATTCTGGTAAGGCAAACAGCCTTATCAGGGCTCTGGCTCCTAGCGCCTTGGAATGCAACAGACCACCCAGAGGGCAGCAGGAGGGAACAATGGGGGTTGGGGGCCCAACAATCCTCCACCTCATTGAATGACCATATTTTCCCCTGAAACATTATACTCAGTTTTGCTGGATAGGTGATTCTTGGTTTTCATGCTAGCTCCCTTGATCTCCAGAATATCATATTCCAGGCCCCTCGATCCCTTAATGTAGAAGCTGCTAGATCCTGGGTTTACCTGATTGTGTTTCCACAATATTCAAATTGTTTCTTCTTGGCAGCTTGTAATATTTTCTCCTTGATCTGGGAACTCCAGAACCTGGCTATAACATTCCTAGGAGTTTTCTTTTGGGGATCTTTTTCAAGATGTGATCCCTGAATTCTTTCAAGTACTATTTTGACCTCTGGTTCTAAAATCAGGGCAGTTTTCCTTGAGAATTTCTTGAAGGATGATTTCTAGGTTCTTTTTTTGATCATGGCTTTCAGGTAGTCCAGTAATTTTTAAATTGTCTCTCCTGGATCTGTTTTCCAGGTCAGTGTTTTTTTTCAATGAGATATTTCACATTGCCTTCTATTTTTTCATTTGTTTGGAACTATTTAATAGTATCTTGATTTCTCATAAAGTCATTTGCTTCCATATGCTCCACTCTAATTCTGAAGGAATTATTTTCTTCAGCAAGCTTTTGAGATTCTTTTTCCATCTGACAAATTCGACTTTTTAAGGCATTCTTCTCCTCATTGGCTACTTGGGCCTCTTTTGCCATTTGAGTTAGTCTGTTTTTTAAGGTGTTATTTTCTTCAGTAAGGTTGTTGACTCTCTTATCATGATTTTCTTGCATCATTCTCATTTCTCTCCCCAATTTTTCCTCTACTTCTCTTATTTGGTTTTCAAAATTCTTCTTAAACTCCTCTATGGCTTGTAACCCATCTACATTTTTCCTGGAAGCTTTTGATGCAGGAGTTCTGACTGTGTTGTCTTCCTCCCATTCCATGCTTTGATCCTTCTTGTCCCTAAAAAAAGAACCTAAAGTTGGATTGCTTCCTTTGCCTGCTCATGTTGCCAGTCAGTTACTTGACTTTGGCCTCAGTAGAACTCTGCTCTCAGAGGGGAGAGCTCTGTCCCAAATCACTGGGGTTTTTGCAGCTGCTGGAGCTATTAGGAGGCTGCTGTGTCTGCAGCCCCCACCAGCTTTGGCTCATTGAAAATGCATTTCAGGACCACCACCCATGATCCAGATCCAGGCAGCTCAAGGCAAGAGCACTTAGCCTCTGAATGATCACTTGGCCCCCCTGCAATCTTCAGGCTGGGAGCTTCTGAAGCAGCCACATGGAGGCAGCTGCAGGGCTTCCACTTTGGACTGCTTCTAGCTGTGGAGGCAGTTGGCCAGACGCTGTACCTGAAATTTAGCCGAGTTCCACTGACCTTTTCCCTTTGTCCTTGGCTCTTATGGGTTGGTAATTCTGGAAATTGCCACAGCTTCCTGTGATCTGCTCTCCTGAAAGCTCCAACCGGGATTTCTCCTGGACGGCCTGGGGCTAAAACCACATGGGGCTGCGTTCTGCTCCCAGCATGCTGTAATGAGCCCTTTCCATCTGTCTGCAAGGCTGCCTTCATCAGGAGCCTCATTTCTCTGTCATTTTATGAGTTCTGGAGCTCTAAAATTTGTTTAGCGTCATATTTTATAGGTATTTCAGGTGGTTATGGTGGGAGCCACAGAGTTCTCCTGCTTCTATGACACCATCTTGACTCTGCCCCCCAATTAAGACAATTTTAGAAAAAAGCTGGTCACAATCTAATGTCTCCCTCTCTGCTGCCTATGAGCATGGTCAGACTTGCCCCAGGCCCATATCTGTGTGTGTGTGTGTCTGTCTGTCTGTCTCTCTATGTCTCTCATTCTCTCTATCTCTTTGTCTCTCTCTGTCTCTGCCTCAGACTCAACTGAAAACAGCTAACATGAATTTCTTTTTTCTTTTCCTTTTTTTTCTATCAATAATTTCTAATGGAGTCAGTTGACTTGGTTGTGTGATTTTCTCTAATGGTCATCAGCAGCTCTGGAGTAGGAACAGAGAAGACAGATGGTAACAAGCTGGAAGATTGGTGGTTCATGAGCAGCAGAAGGACAAGGGAGCAAGAGAGTCAAGGGTGAAGCAGAATGCTAGGGGAACTATAGAGTTAACACAGAAGGGAAGAAAGTCAGACCCAAAGTGGAATGTTGGACTGGTTGGAACAGCTGGGAAATTAAGAGAGCTCAAGGTGAACACAAAACATAGGTTTAAGAGGAAGGCAGAGAGAAGGAGTGAAGATTTTGATCAAGGGGTGGAATTGCAGAGATTATGATCAGAAGAGAGAATTTCTTAGCCTTCAAGACCATGGAGGCAAAAGAGGTTGACATGATATTGAGGTTTAAGACATGATCTCCCCCATGTAAAGCTCAACTGGTTTAGATATGGAAGTCATGAGCTTTGAGAAGCTTAATGAAGAGTGAGCCAGAACATTTAGAGAGATGTTAGCATGAATATTGAAGTCCTCATTTATGAGATCAGGGATGAGAATCATAGGATCTTATATTTACAATAGAAAGAGATCTTCGAGGTCATTGAGTCCAGCACCATTATTTTACATATGAGAAAACTGAAACCCATAAAGGTTAAGTGACTTAACCAGGGTCACATACCTACTAAGTACCAGAGACAAGATCTAAAATGATCTTCCTAACTCCAAGTTCAGAGTGCTAAGACATAACAGCCAAAAAAAAAAAACCTAACAAGGCTTAGGCTACATTAAGAAGAATATAGCTCCCAGGAATAAAGGGATTTGATGATCCTACTGTACTCTGCCCTTGCCAGAATTTATCTGAAGTCCATGTTAACTCTGGGCACCACAGTTCAAGAAAGATATTAATAAACTGTGGAATGTACAGAGGAGGGCAACCAGAATGGTGAAAATCCTTGCATCCATTATAATGTCACTTGAAAGATGTTGTTATTGACTGGAAGAAAAGAAAATTATAACTGTCTTCAAGTATTTGGAAGGATATCATGAGGAAGAGGGATTAGGCATGTTCTATTTATCCCCAGAGAGCAGAACCAGAAGCAGTGTGTGGAAGCTTCCAAAGCCAAATTAGACTTGATGTTAGGAAACTTTTCCCAACAATTTGAGTGTTCCAAAGGTGAAATGGGCTGCCTCAAAAGGGAGAAGAAGCTGTTAACTCTTTAAGCAGAGTTTGGATGACTACTTAATGATATTATAGTGAGGGTTCCCATAAGGTAGATATTAGGCTAGTTGGGCACTGAGTTCCCTTCTAACTTAAAAATTCTATAATTCTTTGATTCTTCCAGCCTAAGTTAAATAACCACTTGACCTTAGTTTGAATCCTGGCTTTCTCATTTGCTAAATGGATGACCTCAGACAAATTACTTAACTTTTCTGAACTTCCAATTTCTCATCTGTCAAATTGGGAATCATAAAGTTACAGAATCTTAAAGTTGAGAAAAACCTTAGAAAGTATCCAGTCTAAACCATATCTTTCAAGAAATTCTCTCTACAATATGCCTGACAATTTCTCACTCTGGCCTTTACTAAAAGACTTCTACTGTAGGGAAACCCATTATCTTCTCTGTATGAGCTATACCTTTTTGCAGTACTAGGTCATCTCCAATTATACTAATCCTTATCTGGTTACTGGATCCAGATGACTCTGGAAGAGAAAGTGAGGCTGGTGACTTTGCACAAACCTCCTTCACTTAAATCCAATTCACTTGCATGTCATGGCATCACCTCCCTGATGTCATGATCCTCTTCAAGAACAAAGAAAAAACAGAAGCAACCTTTTCACAGTGTAATTTTGGTTAATAGACTAATAAATAAGATTTTTTCAGTTTGTGAATTTTTAATAAATTAGCCCCTTATTTTAGCTTTGTTCTGTCCCCTCAAAGGGATATTCTCTTTGATATCATTAAAGGCAGCCTACTGATTATAAGTACAGAACATATAATCTGCTTCTTTATTTGAAATTGAGATAGTTTATGAAGAAACACAAACTACTGCCCAAGAACTGCAAGGAAGATTGGGATAAACCCCTGAAAGGAAGAGAATTTGTCCCCTCCTTCTAATCTCATCTATTTATGTTGTCTTTAGTTATGTTGGCTGTATGTCTCTTACCTCTCCAAAAGATCTAAGTTTCCGAGCTTTGCTTTCAAGATGGGGGGAGGGGGAGGCAGGGAGGGGCATGTCCCTCCTACTCAGCTCCTACTGTGTCTGATGCCAGTACCCTTGTCCATGTCCATCTTCCGCTTGTGTAGTAAGACTGAGATTGAGGGGTGGTTACAAAATTGGCTATTGATTTTAAGAGTAAAAATCTGAAACTCTTTATTTCTAGTGCTAGGAAACTGCCTTGTTTACTATTCACAAAGCAGAAGAGTCATACTTATGTACTTTATCACTCAGCTTTCCCCAAAGCACTACTCTTCTCTGACTGAGTCTTTCCTCAATCTGTACATGTAAGCACATGCTGCTATGTGCATCACGTTCAATGGTTCTCAAAGACTGCTAGCTGTAAGGACAAAATTGCAGCAAAATGTAGGCTCTCTGAGGGCAAATCTTATTCCTTTTTTCTTTATATCCCAGTCAACTAGCACAAGATCTTCTGAATACTAAGTGTATAATAAATGCTTGTTGAATTGAAACAAATTGAAATGAGATAATGTATGAAAAGTGGGGCAGTTAGGTGGCACAGTGGATAAAATATAATGCCTGGAGTCAGGAAGACTCATTTTCCTGAGTTCAAATCTGACTTTGGACACTTACTAAGCTATATGACTCTGATCAAGTCACTTAACCTGGTTTGCCTGAGTTTCCTTGTCTGTAAAATGAGCTGGGGAAGGAAATGACAAACTACTCCAGTATCTTGCCCAAGAAAACCCCAAATGGGTCACAAATAATCAGAACTGACTGAAATATCCATACCACAACAAAACAAAAAGCACTTTGTAATAGTCAAGAATTATACAAATATGAATTACTGTTGTTGCTAACCTCTCTTTTCTGCAGTTTCCCCCTAATTACTACTTGCTTCATCCTTTCTTCTCAAAGGAACCCTGTTACTTCTGTCAGAAGGAACATCTTTGACAAGTCATTAACACCTTAGTGTGAATTAGTTTGATGTATCATCTTGCTTAAAAACACATATTTCAAAATAGGATCTCAGGAGGATGAACCTAAGGGAATAGATGATAGACTATGCTAATAATAGAATGTTAGAAACCGTAGCAATTGTTCAAAAGAGATATTAGGAGAAAACAAATCTTCCTAGGGTCCTTTAAATCCCATCTCATAGGTGACAGCCTACTTTGCCTGAGTGCCGAGCAGACCCTGCTAGAGAAATCATTTCAATGGTGACACATGTTTTGGATTTCACAGGAAGCAAATCAGAAATTCTTCACTTGAGTTTGTTATTTACACCTTAATGCAGTAAATTCCCTTTTATCAACTGTTCAAAGAAAAGAACTTTCAAGTGACCAAAATTCTTTTTCTCCAAGAAACATTTTACAGAGCTACTTGCAATACAAAATGATGGCCTTGAGGCACTGATAAATTCTTAGGTGCCTTTGAAATCATCAAAAGGAGATAGAATTCTGTGCCATAAAGTATGGAGGGTAAATGTCTCTTACTGAGTTCTAGTTATGTGAAAATAGTCAATTTCCCAAATGAAATAATACCTATGTATTGCTTATTAACTATGACATTTTTTTCAACAGAAAAAGACCAAGAGTCAAAATCATCTCTAAATGACAAAGTAATAGTTTAATTTCTTAATTGTTCATACCCCAGTTAATTCATTGTTCTTTCTTAGATAACATCAGTCTTTACTTCCATCTAAGATTAGTCAGATCACTTTTTTTTAAGTTGGCACCAGAGCCAAGTGGCATGGCATTTTGTCTTAAATAACTAAAGGGAAAAAAGGCAGGTGTTACACACACACACACACACACACACACACACACACACACACACACACACACACACACAGAGGATTGTCTTCATTGTGCTGAGCGAACTGTTTTTGAGTGTCCAGATAGTAGAGCTATGAAGATACTCAGCTTAATTAAACTTTTTTTTTCACAACACAATTTACACATCATAGTTGAAGAACGTGCCTCTTAGCAGGTGAACTTTCAGTGTATACTGTGAAAAGGGGATGTCCTGCTGACTTTAAGTGAGAGCCAAGAGAAATGCTGGCATCAGACAATCAAAGAACTGCAAAATCTAATTACAGGATTTGGAACAGGGAAAGTAAATATCACTCCTAAGACTCTAAATCAGATTTTTTGATTCATTGGGTAGGCCTGACCTTAAGACTTCATTTCCCATAATGCATGAGGTTTAGAGAATAGTATTCATTGGAAGAAAGTTTCTAGGTTTTCTAAAGGATAATTCAATTATAACTCCCCTGCAAGTATAGTAAACTTTATCTACTTAGTATGAATAATTTATATATGCATATATATATTTACTGCTGGATTTTCTTTGCTCTTTACTTTGTTTCATATCTTAATTAAATGTTTTTGTTTCTAGGTTTAGGTATCTTGTGCATGATTCAGCAATAGAAGATGAATTAAATAGAATCTTAGAACCCCTAAATATTTAAATATTCCCAAACAGACACAATCAACTTATGAGCACCGAGTTATGCCATATAACCAAGTGAAGCATGCACAAATAATACCATATATTGAAAGAGTATAGTCGCCATTGCTTTTTTCCCCCTTTTTTTGGGGGGGGGCAGTTCCTGTTGGTTAACTATGGCTTGATTTAGTACTGTATGTGAAATGTACAGATATTGGAGGCCTTGCCTTACAAACAGGTTCTCTGTGCACATCTTCCCTGGGAAGATGACAGGTCCTTTGGACTCTGCACTAACTTTCATACTATGAGGGTAACATTTAATGTACTAACAGGATTCAATAATGCCAGGAATCATTCATTTATTTGCTTAATGGATTGTATGGCAACCTGTAATTTATCATGATGGAATAGTAGTGGTTAGACAATAGACTCTTGTGGTTGTAGGTGTCCTCAAAGATGTTAAGGTTCACCTCTGACCAAATGTTTCCTTGTTCACTGGTGATGTCACATGGGATAAGAGTCATGGTAAGGAAGTCAGAATACTCCTTACCCCACTGCTTCTTCTGAACTCTCCCTCTCCTGCCATCACTCAGTAATTTCTTCTCCTTTAAGGTTCATTTAATCCATATTTATCACCCAGTCAAAATTCTGGTAGCTACTCTCTCTGACTTCTAAGACATTCTTTTTCCTTTCACATTGAGTTCAGTGCCTAGTTCAAAGTCTTTTCTCCCCAACTCCTGCCCTCATATTAGAAGATTTCAACATACATAGTTGTAATACCTCAAACATCATAACCTCTCAGTTTCTCAACTTAATCATTCCCCATAACCTACTCATCCACCCAACCTCAATTACACACAGAGATGATTTTCTTTTGATCTTGCCATCGCCCATAAATGTTTTACTTCCATGCTTACAAACTCTGAAAACCCTTTATCTGATCATAATATTTTGTCATTCTACCTTAGTGTCTGCCTTACAACCCCTAACCTTGCTCTTCTTCCTCACTGTGACCACTACTCCTTCTACATCTCAGTCTGACAATGAATACACTTTCCTCTAATCCCCATACTGAACCTTTGGCGAACCATTTCAACTCTATACTACCATCTTCTCTCAACTACCTTACCACTTTATTTTATCACCAATCTCACCTTGTCGAGTTCCAGCCTTAGATTTGCTCCCACTATTGGTTGCTTTCATTCCCATTCACATACTTCAGGATGAAGCTGGGGGGAAAAAATCATGAAACCATACTTACTGTTAAATTAACACTATTAAATCTCAACTGAGCCCTCACTATGGCAAGGAATTTTCTCCCTTTTCAATTCACTATTTTATTCACCAAAGGAGCTTTTCCAAACTTTTTCAACCCTCCTCAAAACTTCTATGGCTGTCCTTTCCTTTCCTTTCCTCAGCTGAAACTGCTTTCTACAAAGTTCATTTAATTGAAATTGTTTTCTTCAAGGTTACCATTGTACATCAAATCTAATGATCTTTTCTCAGTTGCCAACCTTCTTGACCTCTCTGTTGCTTTTGACACTGTTGAACATCCTCTTTTCCTTGATACTCTCTTTCTCTATGTTTTTGTGACACTGCTCTCTTGTGGTTCTCCTTTCTTTCTGCCTGAGCACTCCTTCTCAAGTTCTGTTGCTTGATTTTATCAAGGTTATGCCCACTATCCATGGGTGTCTCCCAGTGTTCTGTCCTAGGCCTTCTTCTCTTCTCTCTCTATACTATTTCACTTGGTGGTCTCATTGGGCCCCATGGATTCAATAATCATGCCTATGTACATGCTATTGTTCTTTTCCACGTTTGGTTTTGTTTCTTCTTTCCCCTTTTTCATTCCATTGGTTACAACCCTCCTATACAACCAGACTAATGTCCAATGTGAAAGTATTTGCAGATCCTAAACTTGATTGCATGCTGCCATGGAGGACGGAGGGAGTTGAAGGGGAGAATATTTGAAACTCAAGGGATTGTGGAACTGAATCTTGTAAACCAAAAGTAAATAAACAAATCAATTAATTTTAAAAAATAAGAAGAAAGAAGAAAAAAATAATCATCCCTATGCAGATGATTCTCAGATCTACTGATTTACCCTCAACCACTCTCCTGATACCCAGTCTCACATTTTTTAATTGTCAATTAGATATCTTAAACTAGAGGTCTTGCAGAAATCTCAAACTCAACATGTTCATAATGATCATTCCTCCTAAATCATCCCCTCTTCATTTCTTCTAAATCACCCCACTCTATTACTGTGAAGGACACCATTCCATGCTCCCAGTCTCCAAGATTCACAAGTTAGGTGTCATCCTCTACTCCTGAATCTCATAGCCCATATACAATCAGTTGCCAAATCCTGTCTATTCTATCTTCATAAAATCTCTAGTGTATACCCCCTTGGCTTGTCTGGCATTGACACCACCCTAGTGCAAGTCTCACACTTATTCTATTGCAATGGGCTTATTTTTGGTATCCCTGCACACGCTAGTCAGTCTTTGATTCAGCTGCCAAAGCAGTCTTTTGAAAATATAGGTCTGACCATGTCAGTCTACTACTAATAAATTCCACTGCCTCACTGTTACCACCAGAATCAAATACAAAATCTTTGTTTAGCTTTTAAAGCCTATCATAACCTGCCCTCCCTTACCTTTCCAGTCTTCTTACACCTTAGTGACCTTCATATCCTTTGCAATCTGGTTACACTGATCTCCTTGATGTTTTCTGAACAAGATACCTATTTTCCAAATCTGTATTTTCATTGACTTTGTCCCATGCCAGAAATTCTCTTTATCTTCACTTCCTGGACTCCTTCAAGTTCCAGCTAAAGTCCTGCCTTCTACAAGAAGCCTTTTATGATCTTCCTTAACACCTGTGCCTTCTCCGAGATTATCTCCAATTTAAACCGTACATATCTTGTTTGTAGATAGTTGCTAGTATGTTGTATTGATTATTAAATTATAAATTCCTTTAGAACAGTGACTGTTTGCTTAGCACAGTATCTGACACAGAATATACACAAAATAAATGTTTGTTGACTAAGTGAAATTTGGCAATTATTTATGTTAAGGGAGAATGTTTATACCATGTGCCCTTTGGGAAGTACATTTCCCAGAACCCTCTGTGGAACTCAGTGGCTTTCAGCACACTCAATTAAAAGCTCTGGTGAGGAACTCTTATGAGAAAACTAATGAACAAATAGAGTGAAGGGGAACTATAAGAAAGAGAAAAGAAAATGGGGGCCATTTCCAGGTCAAGTCAGCATTTATTTCCAAGATCTTTCTCAGGTTTTTTTAGTACATACTGATGCTAGCAGCTAGAGGTATTTCCTCTTGAGGCATTCTATCCCATGGCATTTCTAGTGGCAGAAGTCATTTTCTGTAACCACATCTAGAAATAGTATAAAAAGACTTCATTCCTTTCAAGTCTCAAGAAGAAACAAGTTGTTTTAGAATACTTCAAAGTTCATATACTTTCATATATATTCACAACACTTTCTAGGCATTAAGAATATAGCATTAATACAATGAGAAAGTTTATAATGTCCCAAGGCCTGAACTCAGATGCTGAAAAGCAGCAGCAAGAATGTAAATTAGTAGGCACAGAGCTTGAAGTTCCTAGAGACTCTGGATGTCATAGTTTAGAATGGGGGCAGGGAAAGTGCGCTGACTTATTTTCTTCATTATTTTGGGGGGTCTCCTTTAGTAAGCTGTTGACTCATTTTTCATGATTGTCTTGCATCACCCTGATTTCTCTCCTCAATTTTTCTTCTACTTCTATGACTTGATTTTCAAAATCTTTTTTGAGCTCTTCTATGACCTGTGACCAATTCATATTGTTCTTGGTAGGCTTTGATGCAGGAGTTTTGACTTTGTTGTCTTCTTCTGACTCTATGTTTTGATCTTCTTTGTCACCCAAGTAAGATTTTTATAGTCTGACTTTTTACACTGTTTGCTCATCTTCCCAGCCAAATATTTGACTTTCTAACTCTTTGTCAGAGTAGGACTCTGCTTCCTGTGAGGCTGGAGGTGGTTGTACTGTCCCAGGCTTTAGGGGTTTTGTATCTGCCACTTGATCCCCCGCTGTCTATGGGCCCAAAGCTCTGGAAGTAGCTACTGCTGCTGCTGCTGCTGCTCCAGGGCTAGGGCTGGACCCCAGCTGGACCTCAATCCTCTTTCACCCAGGTCCCACAGAGTTTTCCCACTGACCTTCTATGTCATCTTTGGCTTTTGTGGGTTGAGAAGCCTGGAAACCACTACAGCTGCCAGTGATTCAGTCTTGTGAGACCTGCTCTGGCACTGTCTCTGCTGGCCCAGCCCATGAACAACCATGCTCCGCTCCCAGTCTGGGAGTCTATGAGTCTGCATAGACCCTTCCTGTAGGCCTTCCAGACTGTCTTGGGCTGGAGATGTGTTTCATTCTGTCATTTTGTGGGTTCTGTAGCTCTAGAATTTGTTTAGTCATTTTTTACAGGTATTTGGAAGATTTTGGCAGAGCTCAAGAAAGTCCCTGCTCTTACTCCCAGTACCGACCTTTTAACTTTTGTTATTGCACTTGCATTCTGTTTTAAGTAAATTGTATTTGTTTTGCTGTTATATCATATGAATTATTTTGGTTTGTTCAAGTGGAAAGTCATTACAAACAGGGGCATATGAACTGTGGCTTGAAATAAAGGACATTGAACACCTATTGGACAGCAGGATATCTTATAGAACCAGGTTGCAATGTGAGATATGTGCCTACATATTACCTGTTAAACAGAAAATTTTATTCAACAGGAAAAAAAGGCTATCAGTTATAGACATATCAGACTTGAAGAACTTATGCAAAATAAAATGAGCAGAACCAGGAAAAAAATTTGTACAACAAAAAATTATATTGTAAGGATAATCAACTCTGAAAGACTTATAGTAACTCGGATCAACACAATGACCAACCACAATTTCAAAGGATTAGTGATGAAATATGTTATCTACTTCTAGATAGAAAAGTGATAGATTCAGAGTGCAAATCGAAATCCCTTTCTTTATTCCTTTTCTTTTTATATGTCTGATGTGGGAATTTGTTTTGTGTGACTATACATATCTGCAATGGCCTTTTTTTCTTGTCTTTTTAATGGGTGAAACTGAAAATAAAATAAATTTAATTTGTAAAAGAGAAAGAGGGGGGAGAACCTGGAAAATCAGGACATTGGCCATTTGAGAAGAGAGCCAAAGACATACAATGTTTTACAATTTTTCCTGGCTACATAGAAGAGAATTATATCAGATCCCACTGTTAACTTACAGAAACTAAAGGTCACAGAAATAAAAATTGTTGCCCTCAATGAATTAGTCTTTAGTCCGATTACCAAGTCTTCATATTTAAAATTTGGACCCCATAGGCATTCAACATTAGTTTCCTACAGACCCTTTGGTAGGAGTCAAAGCTTAATGATGACAGTATTCACTGGGCTTTGCCATTTCCAGGCTGGTTGATATGCTAGTCTGATGTTCTAGCAGTTTCAAGGTGGGAGTAATTTTTCATGTCATCCTATGATCCTACTGGAAAGTTCCAAGATTTCATTTGTGTTTCTGATGTATCAATCAACAAACATTTTATGATTGTTTACTATGTACCAGACACTGTGTTAGGCATTGGATATACAAATAGACAGGTGAAATGGTCTTTAAACATCAGATATTAATGTTGATAGTTTACTCCATTATCCATAATTCCTTTTCCATCTCCTAATATACATGAACTCTTATTTAAATGATAATCTTTATGATGATTTCTTAAGAATAATTGCATATAAGCTTCACTATTTTTCTTCATGGAATTAAGCTTTTCTCCAAAAGTCAAAAGTTCTTAAATTACCAATATTCTATGTCATATAGCCATTGTAGTGCAATCTTTTTTTCTTACTAAATTTATAAATGTATGCTTGTATGCTATGTTTGTATATGTGGCATAATTAAAGTTCCAAGTCAGCTAATAATCAAAAAGAGAGAAGAAAAATTAGCAAATTCATGAATATCTTTTAGTTTCCCCCAAGTAAATTGTTTATTTTCTTACCTAACAGGTTATACCTTCATTATAAGGTATTAGTGATGATTAGTAAATGAAACCATTCATATTCCTTGCAAATGTATCTGAATTTTACCAGACTTGAATTTCACATTAGCAAGATAAAGTTTAATCAACATTTTCACATAGAAATCCTTCTGATTAAACCATCAAATATTTGTTGATTGCTATGGATATACTAGTACTTTGTTTACCAATAAGAAGTATTCACAGATACCATCATATATAAGTAAAAATGTTACCATTCCCAGAGGAATATTCATTTGTTGGTGATTCTCTATTCAAGAATGTTAAGATGATCATATCTAGACATATCATGACTATTTAAGAGATCAAAAAATCATAGCATGTATACTTAGAAATGATCTAAGGCACCATTTTATGAAAACTATTTATTTTACAAAAGAGGAGACTAAGACTGAGAGAAAATAACTAATGTGCCAGGCCATATGGGTAGTATGTAGGAAAGATAAGATATGAACCCTTCTCCTCTGAGTCCAAATCTAGTGCTCTTTCCACTACAGTGAGTTGATTAAAATGGCAGAAACCTTGGGAAGAGTCAGAAATACAACATAAATTTTAAGAAAGAATATTTGCAAAAGTCCAAGGGAAAGGTAGGTGGATTGCCATGGCCGGATTCTCTAAAAAAGAAATAAGTTTAGAAGAGATGAGAAGCTGTAAAAGTTGAAAATCTACAAAGCATAAGGCACCACTCAGATAGAATATCTTACAAACTATAATGATCCCAATGGGAATGAAGAAGGGGAGCATACAAGGAAACGATGTTTCTGCACAAAGAGTTCTCTGGCACTTTAGTTCACAAGGATTTATTATTTATTTTTTAGGTTTCAATATTTACTTTTATAAGATTTTGAGTTGCAAATTTTTCTCCTCCCTCCCTTTTCCCCTCCCCAAGAGGGCATACAGTCTGATACAGGCTATACTTGCACAATCATGTTAAACATATTTCCATGTTAGTGATGCTCTGAAAGAAGAATCAGAACCAAAAAGAAAAGCCACAAGAAAGAGAAAAAAGAGATAAAATAGTATTCTTTGATTCGCATTCAAACTCTACAATTCTTTTTCTAGATGTGGATAGCATTTCCCATCATGAGTTCCTTAGAATTGTCTTAGAATTAGATTACTGTGTGTCTGAGAAACGCTAAATCTATCAAAGTTGATCCTTACACAATGCTGCTATTACTTTGTACAATGTTCTCCTGGTTCTGCTCACTTCACTCAGCATCAGTTCATGTAAGTCTTTTGGGGTTTTTTTTTTGAAAGCCACTTGCTCATTATTTCTTATAGAACAATAGTATTCCATTGCATTCATATACCACAACTTGTTCAGCCATTACCTAATTGATCAGTATCCCCTCAATTTCTAATTCTCTGACACCACAAAAAGAGATGCTATAGATATCTTTGTATGTGTGGATCTTTTTCCCTCTTTTTTGATCTCTTTGGGATACAGACCTAGTAGTGGTACCACTGGATCAAAATGTATGCACAGTTTTATAGCCCTTTGGGTGTAGTTTCAAATTGCCTTCCAGAATGGTTGGATCAGTACACAACTCCACCAATGATGCCTTAGTGTTCCAATTTTCCCACATTTTCTCCAACATTTATAATTTTTCTTTTGCTTCATATTAGCCAGTCTGATAGATGTGAGGTGGTACCTCAGAGTTGTTCATTTTACAAGGATTTATACAAAAGATAAAAAGAAAAC
>CM053582.1:252905805-252921406 GCA_028627135.1 Pseudochirops cupreus
TAATGCATTGTTGGTGGAGCTGTGAACTAACAAAACCATTCTAGAGAGCAATCTGGAACTATGCCCAAAGGGCTATAAATAATTGCATACCCTTTGACCCAGTAATACCACTTCTGGGGTTGTATCCCAAAGAGATCATAAAAGTGGGAGGAAGACCCATACAAAAATATTTATTGCAGCTCTCTTTGTGGTGGCAAAATCTGGAAATTAAGGGGATGCCCAGCAATTGAGAAATGGCTAAACAAGTTGTGGTATATGAATGTAATGGAATACTATTGTGCTATAAGAAATGAGGAGGAGATGGTCTTCATATTCACCTGGAGAGGCTTACACAAACTGATGCTAAGTAAGAAGAGCAGAACCAAGACAAACTTGTACACAATCACAGACACATCGTATGTGTGATGACCAACTTTGATAAACGGGACTCTTCTCAGCAATGCACAGTTATAAGACAACTCTACAAGTTTTGGGATGGAAGGAGATATCTACATTCAGAGATAGATCTAGAAAGAACAGAGTTTAAATGAAGACTGAAGCAATCTACATGCTCTCTTTCTTTTCCATGTTTGGTTTTCTTCCTTTTTTCCCATTGTTCACTCCATTGGTTACAAGGAGGAGAGAAAATTTGAAACTCAAGGGACTCTGGAACTGAATCTTTTAAACTAAAAGTAAATAAACAAATCAATTTTAAAAAAAAACAATGAGTTTGTGAGAAAAATAGAGGCAAAGCCATAACATTCTAAAACTTCATCAGCAACACATACAAGAAGATAGAACTCACTAAAAATGGTAGCACCATTTTATACATGTGAAATGGTTCAGAAATATACAAGAACTACAATAAATAGGTGTGGCATCTGTGACCTTGAACTGCTGCTTATCAGAACCCTTGTTCCAACAGGGAGTCTGAGCTTGCAGTCAATAGGTGAGAGGTTAGACTAAGTGGGCAATAACTCTGGGCCAAAGGGATAGAGTACATGGGTGTGGACATACCCTCCTCCACCAATAGTTAGTATTACACCAGAAGACATGCAATAAATACTTTCTTTTTTTTTTACCTTGAAAAGGACCTCAAGTTTGCTAGTGGAAGTAGGAGTGGGAAGAATTGCAACTTGTGAATCAATATGAAGTCATGCAGTTTTCTGCATTCTAACTTTCTCCTAGATGAAATTACACATAAGACTTGAAACATGTTCCCCAATATATCAATCTCAAATTGGTCCCTGATGCATCAATTGCATCGGGAAAAAATTCATGCTTTCAAAACAAGCATTATAGAAGAAATAGTGTAAAATGTACAATATAATTGCAAAGAAAGGCTCTAAAAAGTGAAAGATTTTTGACTGAAGTTCAGGGGAGATCTAACAGAAAAAGTATCCCCTATTCTAATAACAAATATATCAATACATTATGATACTTTTTTCTTCTTCATTCAATGTGAAATAATGTCTACAAAAGAAAACAAAACACTGTGAAGCATTAAAGAACACTCAACTGAAAGTCATATGACCTGGGTTCTTATCACAGCTCTTTGCTCTGGACAAGTAAAATGTCTTCTGCACACTTCGTCTCCTGATGTTGGAATTTTTTTTTTAATCTCACATTTTGTCATCACTCCTGTCTAGTCCTGTAGATTAGTTGTTTCAGTGAATTTACTTTGTCATTAGCCTAGCTTTGGAAAAGTATTCTCTGGAAAGCATTGTTTAAGGAGAGTGGTTGAGAAAGGAACACAAATTACAAGCAACTAAGAAAAAAGTGGGTGGTGAGAAAGTACAGTCAATGAGTATAGACTTATCCTAGAATCTTAGCCCTAATACGAGAATTATAGTTAATGCTCTTAATAAGCTAAGGACTACCTCAATAATGCTGAGCGACAACAAAAGAACCCCTCCCTCCACCCACCTGCATACACTCATAGTCATACTCTCGTACAAATACTCACATTCACATAAACTGTCTCTCTCTTTCTCTCCCTTTCTCTCTCTCTCTTTTTCTCTCTCTTTCACATGCACACACACACACACAGGCACATGCATGCACATACACACACATTTTATTTTCAGAGAAAGAACAAGGAAGGGATAGGAGTCATTTCTTGAAACATTATGTAATATTAAGAGATGAAAAAAAGGCTAAACTATTCAATTCCAAAGTATCTGAATACAAATTACATGTTATGATATTTAAAGAACTTGAAAATCTGGTTGCAGAGGTATACCAATAATTTGGAAGGAATCATTGAGAACTGTGTCAGAACATGTCAGAAGATTTGGTGAATATTGACTAATTTTCAAAGAAAGAGAAAAGATGAGGGCCAGAAACTATATATCAGTGAGCTTGGTGTGACTCTCTAGCATATACTAGAATGGATTATGAAGTAGGTTTGTGAACACTTAGAAAAGAAAATGAATAAGAAACAAGATGGACCCACTAAAAATAAAGTCATGCAATACTAACCCTGTGTCCATTTTTAACAGAGTTTGAGATGTCAAGGGAATGCTGTGGACATATTATACCTAGATATTGGAAAGGTCTTTATCTGCTCCAAATCACTAACAACAAGAAAACTGTGAATCAAAACAGCCCCATGGATTTCACCTCATGCACAGCAAATTGACAAAGATGACAAATGATAGGAATATCAATGGTGGATGGATTCTGGAAAGACAGGAATACTAATGTCTTGTTGGTAGAGCTGTCAATTTGCATAAGCATTCTGGAAAGCAATTTGAAATTATGCAAATAAAGTGACTAAAATGTCTGTGCCCTTTGACCCAGAGATTCTATTACAAAACATATTCCTCAACGCAATTATTAACAAAAGAATAGTTTCATATACACCAAAATATTTATAGCAGCACTTTTTGTGGTCAAGAACTAGAAACAAAGTAAATATCTAATGACTGAGAAATAGCTAAACTGTGGTACATTTGTATAATGAGATATTACTATGCTGTAAAAAATTATGACCATGAGGAATACAGAGAAGCATAATTTACATGAACTGATGCAAAGTGAAGGAAGTAGAATCAGAAACACAACAAACACAATAATGACAAAAGTATAAATAGAAAAAAATATCATAAAACAATCAAAAGAGGAATGTTCCAAAATGACAAAGAACAAGTTTCGCTCAGAAAAGAGATATCAGAAGACAAGGAAACAATATGCACATCGGGATGTAGAAATCTTCTGAACATGTAGACAGGTGAGAAAACCAGGAGACAAGTTGAGGAGGGACTTCTAGAGGGGTGTGTACATTGGGATTTGGCAGAGTTAGGGGAGAGAATGGGGGAGGAATTTTTGGAGAAGTATTTGAATTGGGATTGGGAGGGTGGGGGAAAGGTGGGATGAGAATTCTTGGAGTTGGGTGGAATGGTGAGTGAGAAGATGGGGGAAGAAGATAAGGTAATGGGGATAGGTTAAAAGAAAGACTAAGAAAATAAGTAAAAATTAGATGAAGGGAAATTCACAAACAGTAATTATAACTTTGAATGTGAATGTTTATAGCACATATTTGCTTTTAAAAATAAGGGATTTTTTTTTTTTTAAAGAAGACACCTACCCCTTCCCCATTCCTCTGCCAAAGTGAGTAATCTGTAGGTGTTGGGGGAAAATATTATTTGATATCAGGGATGTTTCTCTGTAGTGGGGAGGGAGAAGTTTACATGAAGAATCTACAAAATGTAAAAATAAAATATCAATAAATATATATGTATATATGTAAGTTTTAACAAACAAAATCATACTATGTTTTACTAAGGAGAAAAGGATACTGGATGTTCTAGATTGGCATTTATAGGCAAGTAAGCAATCTCTAGGACAGAGGTGGGAAACCTGTGGCCCTCTAGGTCTGTTATGGGAATCTTAGATCTTCCCTGACCCTAGGCTCTTTGATAGGCTTAAGTGGCTCTGAGAACCTTCCCTGATTTGAAAGTATACTCTGCCCCCTAATAGGCTGAATGTGGTCACATGAAGCCTGTGGCGGAGGCTTGTTTTTCAGGAATGCCCACGTCTTATTACTTTGTGATTGGGTCTGTGACATTCTCTGATCCAGGAGAAGGCTATATATACCCTGATGTGAGGTTTTGCTTTGGGGCTCACTTTGAGAAGAGTTGTGTGATTTGGCCAGATGAGACTCTGAGAAGCCAATGAACCCCTAGCTTTGAAAAACCCATTATTGGTGGTGCTTCCCTCTCTGGCAACTGAATAGCTATGGATGTAATGGTCAGATGGTTGGAAGCCTCTCTGCTGATCTGTTTCTTTGTCTGTTTGTAACTTCTGCTTCTAACTTGTGTTTGTATTCTCTGATGTTCAGGGTGCTGACTTTTTCCCCTGAACTAGGTAAATGATACGTCTTTGATTGATTAAAGTGAGACTGTTAACCCATTTTGAGTTGCTTTCCTTTAGAAAAGCAGATCTAAGAACCTGTGCTAGCAGCCACCCTGGGTATGCTAGGGTGCTTGTTGATACCAGGTTCTCAAGTGCAGCTCTTTGACTGAATCAAACTTCACAAAACAAATCCCCTTAATGAAAGGATTTGTTCTGTAAAACTTGGGCTCAGTCAAAAGTCTGCATCTAAAGACCTAGAAAGTGACACGTGACCTCAAGGTCACAGGTTCCCCATCTCTGCTTTAGGTACCAAAAGAGTAACATTTAGAAGGATTTCAGGAACTTAATATCTTGCATTGCCAACTTTACCTCCATGAAACCTTTTTTTTCTTCTTTGTGGGGAGAGGAAAAAGACAAGAAAGCCAAAAAAGGCACTAGTAGAGATCTTTGCAACTTATTGGTCAACTGGGGCCTTGAGTCAAAAGGGTTCTAGTTAGACAATATTCTGCCACTAATTTTCATGAACTCAAGTAACATAATATCAGTCAGCAAACTATTGTATATTTGAAACCCATAAAATTTGTTTTCTTACCAATCTGCCGAGATGTTAGCAGCCAAGGAAATTTAGTGCCAAAGAATTCAATGATGACCCTTCTTCTGTTACTTATGTCCATGACCCTGATGCCTTTAAATTCATTGTAAATATATAGATTGGCACATTCCATTTTATTCTTCTGGCAACTCAAACTCTCCAAGTACCATTTACAAATGTAACACACGCTCTGGAGTATGTTAGCACTGTGCCTGACACATAGTAGGCACTTATTAAATGTTTATTGAATGATCTATCTCAACTTCTACTCTCCTGCATGAGACAGGTGCCCAGAGAACAGATGCTACCTCTTCTCAGGGTGCCAAGGGTGGCCTGAGCTGTAAGCTGAGTGCCTGTTCTAATGTTGTCACTCAAAGCTGCCTCCAGTGTGCTTCTCCCCAAGATTTTCAGATGAGATTCTATTTAGTCAGCCAGCTTTAAAAAGCTTTTAGAGAAGAGGTATTTACTAAATGCAGTTGATGCAAAACATCCATCATCTCTTCCAAATATGCTGCATGCTCTTCCACAGATCTAGCCTTGGGGAAAGTGGGAAAGTTTAGAAAGCACATGTATCCATAGAGCAAAGCACAGTACCTGGATTCTATGTGTTTTTTTCCCCATTTATGTGTGTGTGTGTGTATGTATCTTTTATTTTTACATTTTGTAGATTTCTTTATGTAAACTTCCCCCTCCTCACTACAGACAAGCATCCTTTATATCAAATAATATCTTTCCCCAACACCTGCAGATTACTCACTTTGGCAGAAAAGTGGGAAGGGGAGGGGGTAGGTGTCTTCTTTTTAAAAATTTAATTCACTTTTATTTTTTAAAAGCAAATATGTGCTATAACCATTTTGTTGTGAATTTCTGTCCACTTTGTCCTTTTCTCCTGACACACTGCCAACAGTTGTTCCTATCCCAAGGGACTGATGGGAGGATGAAAGGAAAAGGGGACTTACAAAATCCTCCAGAAATTTCAAAGCTTACAAAGTCCTCCTCCAGCCAAGGCAGGGAGAGAAGAGATCAAGGCCAAATTCAAAATGTTCCCCTCCCTCCCTCCTTCAAAATTTCTCAAGGAGATTAGCCAGAATATTTTCCTCTTTTACTGCTGGCTAGAATCTGAATTTCTTTGAATGTTTGAATAACTTGGTTCTGAATTTTTTTTCCATTTTATAGTTATGACTAAGTTTCTTTAGCCAATCTAAAGACTCTTCTTCTCAACTTACTGTGTTACTAGGTGTTCATATGAGGACATTTGGTACTTAATCTAAAGGATTTGATTGAGTATCACTAAGGAATCTGGGCATTTTATCAGTTTAAGAAAAGTTTTGTGACTTGATTGATTTACTCAATCAACCCCATCTTTGTGCAACTATTTCACCTCTTGAGATTTAATAAACTAGGATTGTAGAAACATGGAGGAAATGTCTGAATGTACTTTACTAACATAGAAAGCAATACTTGCTTTTCACTGTTGTAAAGAAGATTAGAGAGAATATTGGTTTTTAATAAAATATTAATGTTTGACAAAAATTAACTAAGACCTGTTCTCAAAGACTTTACATTCTATTAGGAAAGACAATTTACTTACACACACACACACACACAAAGTACACTATGTATAGCGAGAGAAAGAGATAGATATATACACACACATGTACACTATATATATACACACACACACACACATACATATACATACACATATACAAATATATACTACAAAATAGTTTAATAACAGACGGAACTAAGCTAGGCAGAGGGCAGATCAGGAAGGAAGGAAGGGAGGGAGGGACAGAGGAAAGGAGGAAGGAAGGGAGAAAAGAAGGAAAGAAGGGAGGAAGGAAGGAAGGAGGGAGGGAGGGAAGGAAGAAATGTACATTTATTAATCACCTACCATATGCTAGGCACTATGCTAAGTGCTTTATAAATGTTATCACATTTGATCATCAAAATGATCCTGTATGCCATGTGCTCATATGTTCACCATTTCACAGCTGCAAAAAGTAAGGCACACAAGTTAAGTGACTCGCCAAGGGTTACACAGTTATTAAGTGTCTGAGGCTGTATTTGAACTCTGATCTTCCTAAGTCCAGGCCCAGTCTCTATACACTGTTCTGAATAGCTTAAATCTGTAAAGAACTTATATAGAAGGTGGGGCTTAAGCTGAATCTTGAAGGAAATGGGGCATAAGAGGCACATAAAGCATAGAAACCATGGAAGGAATAGAAACAAGGCCAATTTAGCTGAATTGTAGTGCACAGGAAAGTGAGTAATGAATAATAATACTGGAAAAGTAGGTTGGGGGCAGGTGGTAAAGTACTTTAAAATAAGAGTTTATATATTATCTATTGTATATGAATGAATGGCTACTATTGTGCTATAAGAAATGATGAGCCAGAAAACTTCAGAAAAATTTGGAAAGATTTATATGAACTGATGCTGAGTGAAGTGAACAGAAACGGCAGAACACTGCATTTACTAACAGTCACATTATGTGATGACTAACTTTGATAGACTTATCTCTTCTCAGCAATGCTTCAAGAATCTAAGAAAACTCTAACAGACTCATGATGGAAAATGTTGTCCACATCCAGAAAAAAAAGTCTGAATGCAGATCAAAGCATATTATTTGCTCTCTCTCTCTTTTTTCTTCTTTCTTGTGGTTTCTCCTTGGTTCTAATTTTTCTTTACAGCATGAATAACATGAAAATAGGTTTAATATATGTTGTGCCTATATCAATTTACATGCCATCTTGGGGTGGGGAAGGGGAGAAATGGGGGAAAAAATTGGAACTCAAAATCTTATAGAAGTGAATGTTGAAAACTAAAAAAAAATTAATGAAAAAAGAATGCATGCTACTGACATTGGCATGCTGTTGCATGGACAGTCCATTGGGTATGGTATGCAAAAGGAGGTGATGGTGTTCCTTATGTTGTGGTTCATATTCACAATTGGGATACTTGGAGTAGGTCTGCAGATTCAGGTGTTGCTCTATAATCTACAAACATTTTTCACAGCTCATCATGTATCAGTCAAAACTATTTCCTTTTATGTAGTTACTGAGGCTTAATGTGTAATCCCTCAGTACAGGTCTCATAGATGGACAATAATCTGGGCCCAGAATTGAAGAGAAGGAGGAAAGTGGGTTGAATTGCATGGAAAATTACCTAGCACTTGTGATGATGAATAATTACACATAACACAAAAGCCCATCATCGATAATACATAGTTGAATATTGTAAAACATCATTATTTATGCAGAATAAAAACTGCTGGTAACCGAAAGGGCAAGGGAAAGATAACCAGGGAGTATAAACAAATAAACAAATGTAATATATTAGAAATAGTTACCTGCAAAAAAGAAGGGGCATAAAAGATTTCATTTGGGACATATATGCCTGGAAAAGCAGATGGTCCTGTGACATAACAAGAATGAAGGACAGAAAAAAGGGAACAAATATTTATTAAGTCCCTACTATGTTCCAGATACTGTGGTGTTTTATAAGTATTACAGCATTGTGTCTTCAAAATAACCCTGGGAGGTAGGTGCTATTATCATTTTGCAAGTGAGGAAACTAAAACAGAGGTCAAGGACTTGCCCAGAGACACATAGCTAGTAAGAATCTAAGGCTGGATTCAAACTCAGGTCTTATTGACTCCTAGCCCAGCATTCTATCTATCCACTGTGCTACCCAGCTTGCCTAACTCAAGTATTATCATCTATCAAAATGATAATAATAACAACAACAAATCAAAAACAGAAGTTCTTAACCTTTTTGTGTCATGAATTGCTTTGGCAGTCTGGTGAAAATTATGGAGTCTATCTAAGAAGAATGTACTTAAATGCATAAAATAAAATTCACTTAGAAAAGAAATCAATTATATTGAAATAGTTACCAATTTTAAGGTTCCCCTACCCCATGTTAAGTATGCTTTCTTGATTTAAAGGATGGCTTCCATTGTGTTGTTAGATCTTCTGTGGAGTATTTAAGAGTATGCAGATGGAAAAGGCATAACTGAGTTGTAATCAGTTCCAAAGTGAGAGGGGAAAACTCATTTCAAAGAGACTACCTTCACATAAAAGTCATACTGATGAAATAGAGAGTACTTCATAAATAATTAGAATTTGGTACCTGCTGATTCTAGGGTCAGTCCCCATCCTACCCCCACATATTCAAAGAAACTTAAAGCTAATCTGAAAGAATAATTTTCCATAAATTAGATGCATCCAACAGGCTGCTGCTTCTATAAGTAATGAGTATCCATCATTAGAAGTATTTGGGCATATGGTCAGCTATTGGGGTGGTATAAAACTGAATCAGATGAAAGGTCATATTCAAATTCACCTAGGATTCTAAGAATTCCGGTAGTGGCAAGTTTGTCAGGAACAATGCAGTTGGGAAGGATTGGAGGGTGGGGTGGGATTTTTTTTAGCCCAACATTAAGAATGAACATTGTAAAAAAAAAAATTTGGTTCTCTCCTAGACTAAAAAATTTGGTTCTCTCCTAGCTGAGATCCTTCACTGATAAATGTGCTATAAAACAACATATTCAATTCCTGGGGTTTTTTTTTATATTTCTACAGCTTTGCTAACTGCCACCAACTTGAATGATTTTTAATATCTCTTATTAAAGGACCGATGATAAAGTATGCTACCCACCTTCTGACAGAGAGGTGATAGATTCAAACAAACAAAACAAGATATACATTTTTGAAATGAAAAGTGAAGATTTGTTTTTCTTAACTATGTATATTTTTGTTATTACATTTTTTCACTTAAGAACAATTTATTTTTACTTCCTCTAGCTTTCTTCTTCCCATTGCAAAAATAATAACAAATATAACAAACATGTGAACATATATGCAACTACTTTTTTCAGTGGAGAGGGGGACATGAAAAGAAAGAGAAATAAATGTTTAGTTTATTAACAAATCAATTATATTACTGTTCTGTTTCTCAATATAGCCTTTCTTTGCTACTTAGTTGGAAATGAAAAAGAGGCTAGCCTAGGTGCTTAACCATGAAAGGTTTTATAGAATCATGGTTGAAAAGGACCTCAGAGATCATCTCATTCAACATGTACCTAAAGAGGAGTTTATTCTACAACATCCATGAGAAGTGGTCATCTATCCTCTACTTAAAGATGTACAATGATAGGGCACCCACTGTCAATTCAGCAAATATTTTTAAACATTTTCTCTTGGGAAGTCCATTATACTTTTGGACAATTCTAACTGTTGGGGAGTTTTTTTCTTATGTAACTGAAAGGCTCCACAGAAGTCCTGCTTCCTAATCATGGAACAGAGGTAAAACGGGACTTTTGGAAGGTATAGCACAAATGAGAATGGCTGAAAGTAAGTGCAGAAAGGCTGACCAGGAAGACCTAAGTTCAAATCCTGTCTCACAGACTTATTAGTCGTGTGACTCTAGAAAAGTCACTTAACATCTCTAGGCCATGGCTCCCTTATATGTAAAATGAAGGAGTTGAGCTCTATGGCCTCTTAGGTCCCTTCCAGTTCCAAATATCTATGGCCATTTCAACTCACAAAACTAAGAAAAGCTCAAAGTCGCACCCAGGTCTGTACAGCTGACTGTGACTTCTATGGTGAAAGTCATAGAAATTGAAAAGGGGGCAAGGTATCTTTAGTAGCGCCGACATAACTTTCTGAAATTTTAACCTAGTTGTCAGTACTTTAAGTGGAAGATCCTCATCCAAGGAAAAGTAGAATGATGATGACAACGTGCTACTGGAGCAATTGCACTGTATTAATATTTATATTCTTGCTACATATAAAACAAGATGACCAAAGTCTAAAAGTAAAGTTAGCTGAGGTATCCTCCTTGGAGAGGAAAATAAAGGAGCTGGCAGTGCATCCAAAGGCAATAAGAAATATGATTTCATGAGACACTTGAGAATCTTATATTGCAGTACTCGTGATAAGCATTTGCAAAAAGACTACCCTGCAAATAATGAAAGCTTAAGTGCCATCATCTACTGCAGAGGGTAAAAATGTAGAGAACTGTTATAAATAACCCACTAAACTGCTCCAAATTAAATCAGCATATACTTTAAAATTCAATGATGTTAACATAAATTTAAACATAGACAAAATGATGAAAAACAAGTAAAAAAAAAAAGTATAGATCTGATTTTAAAATGAAAGACCAAAGTTGTGTAGACCATTTAGAAGTTTCACAATTAAGTGTCGTAAATACTTTATTCCAGAAGAAAACAAGGAAGCATAGACCATGCCAAATACCAAATAGTGTCATATGCCCAATAATAAAATTAATATTATCTTAATAGAAAGAAAATAATTAGTTATTTATGTAAGTCATATATAAATCAATTATCTAGGTGGAATCACACCATCAAATTGTTACAGCAAAAAAATTATAATCAATATCAAATTAGAAGAATAAAAATGAGAAATTGATATGGTAGGTAATTAGATGAACCATTGAAAACCCAAAAAATGGGAAATAGATAAAAGAACAAATATTAAAATAGATTTACCATTTCTTGTGGAAGTTTACTGTGGACATAAATCAATCACCATAATAAAAAGGTTAAAAGAACCTATAAGCTACATAAGCTAACACTTGATCTTCTGTCTAAGTGAAGAGATGTGGTGGTCAAAGGCAGCATTAATTTAGAGTATAAACTTGGGATGGCTAGGTGGTGCAGTGAGTAGAGCACTAGCCCTGGAAGCAGGAGGACCTGAGTTCAAATCTGACCTTAGACACTTAACACTTACTAGCCATGTGACCTTGAGCAAGTCACTTAACCCCAATTGCCCTGCTTTCCCCCCTCCAAAAAGTAAAAAAAAAAAAAATATTAAAGTTAATTTTTAAAAAAAATAGAATATAAACTTGTTTATAAAAATATTGTGGAGAAGGATAGCAGGATGTTATTATGAATAGTATCACCACATAAAACACTGAAATGCAAGAAATAATAAACAAAATTACAGAAAGCTTTTTAAGAGATCAAACTAAAGTTATCTTGAGAGCATTTAAGGATGAAATTGAGGAGAATGAAAAACAGAAAATAGCTGACAAGACTTTTATTTCTTCAATGACCACAGAACCAACACTTTGCATCACAGTCCAGTGTATTTTATGAGAAAATAGAAATGGCACTAAAGAAACAGAGACAGAAAAGTAGTTGAGCCTGAGCAAATATAAACAGAGGTCTAAGCTAAAAGCAACATTAATTTAAGAGTATCTGGAAATCAGTTCTTAATATATAAAAAAAAAATTAAAGGATATCAAATGCTGAGAAGAAATCATGGATGTCAATACTAGCACAAAAAAGGCAATTAAGGAAACCAATAATTACAGACCCATATGTCTACTTTCCCATCTCTAAAAAGCCTTTATAAGAATAACACATATATGTATGCAGGTTATCCTTAACGAAAGTAGGAAAAAGGAATAAGCTTTCCCCAACAAAAATTTATGGCAATCTACATCTTTATAGTCAGATAATTGAGTGAAAGACCCTGAGAAAATAAGATCCCACAACATATATTTTTTATTAACTAAAAATCTTATTTGGTAGAATAAAATGCTACCTTGAGGACTCTGCTTTAAGGAAATGTCTCCTAATTATATCTTAAAATAATATGAAACTCTTTAAGGAGAAGTAATGAGATATAACTTTGTTAACCCTCTGCTTTTTTAAATTTATTTTTTATGGATTTGTTTGTTTACTTTTAGTTTACAAGATTCAGTTCTACAATCCCTTGAGTTTCAAATTTTCTCCCCTCTCTCTGCCCATCCCCCACGGCGGCATGCAATCAAGTATAGGATCTAAAAATACTTTCACATTAGACATTAGTCTGGTTGTGAAGAAGGATTGTAATTGATGGAATGGACAATGGGAAAGAGAAAACAAAACCAAACATGAAAAAGAAAGAGAGCAGGTACTTTGCTTCAGTCTGCATTTAAACTCTGTTCTTTCTAGATCTTTCTCTGAATGTAGACATTTCTTTCCATCATGAGTCTTTTGAAATTTTCTTATAACCTTGTGTTGCTGAGAAGAGTTCAGTCTATCAAAGTTGGTCATCACACATACATTGTGTCTGTAATTGCATACAAATCTCTCCTGGTTCTGCTCTTCTCACTTAGCATCAGTTCATATAAGACTCTACAGGTAAACATGAAGTCCATCTGCTCCTCATTTCTTATAGCACAACGGTATTCCATTACATTCATATACCACAACTTGTTTAGCCATTCCCCAATTGATGGGCAATAAATACTTTTTGTACATATAGGTCTTCCTCCCACTTCTATGATCTCTTTGTAACCCTCTGATTATTAATGTTAAGTGAGGATGCTTATTAATATTGTTAAAAACTACAGGCCCAAAAGGATGTTTAACACAAAATCTAGACAAAGGAGGAAATCCATATTGATGGCAAATTCCCCCAGAAGCTATTTGTGGAAGATATTGCAATGATTATAATCAAGCCTTAGAACATTGTAGAGTTGTCCAATTTCATAATTCTCAAGAATTCAATCTAATTATAATCAAATGTATCTATAATTTCATCAATTAGTATAATTTCTCCAATAGATTTAACTGATCCATGCTTACCAACATGCTGGAAGTGTTTCTCATTTTCTCCTCATTTTGCTAAGATACCAGTCTAACTATGGACACACAAAAAAAAAAGTGGACCAAGAATAAATGTTAGAACTTATTAATTGGCACATTTGTTTTATAGAGACTGGATAGTGAGCTGGATAGAGAATTGAATTGGAGAGAGAAGTTTGGATTACATTTGAGAACTTGTTCAATACTTTTAAGAACGTCAATCTTTTTTTTCTGAAACAAGTCCCCATCTTCTTAATAAGAATATTATTGCACCGATGTTATTTGGCATGAATCCTAGAATACTAGTATACAAAGAATTAAATCTGCATATATTCAAAAGTGCAATAGAAAGACAAATGGTAGGTATAAATAATATCAATGAAGAATTATGCACTAAAAATTGTATTGAAGAATAACATCAAATTGATGTATAAATTTAAAGACAGGTAGAACAAGAGATAATACAAAATAGTTCATGTGTTACACTGATTGCCTTGCAATATAAAGATATCTTTCAGAAGGCACCCAGAATATTGGGCTCCCCTTGCCATGGAAGATTCACAGAAGAATATGAACAAGATTAGCACAGAATGAAGTAGCTTTTGTCACCTTCACCATTAAAAAGTTTACTAACATCAAGGAGGGCACCAATCCATCAGCATATGAGAAAGTAAGTAGACACACTAGAATATAGGCTTACATCTCAATTTCCTCTCTTCCTGATCTTTTGCAAAGAAGTAGAAGAAAAAGGCAGGGATCCACCTATGGACTAGGGACAGAACCTGGTTACATTTTCCATGAAGCACTAAGTCCAAAGTACAAACACTGACAAATAATTGAACAAGTACTGTTTCCTTGAGGGAATATGGCCTAGAATAGAGATTAGTTCTGATTGAGACATAGAGAACTACACTGTTGAGAAAGAAGAGAATGCCAAGAAGAATGAGGAGAGTAGAATGACAATAACCAGGAACATAATCAGTAAGAAGAGCAAGAACTTGGGCTGTTAAACCAAAGATGGCACATTTCTCAGGTGAGCACAGTAGGAAGAACTGACATGTTTACCAAACTATAGGAACTGGTAGGACATGCAAGCGAGGAAACAAATGCTAGGTTCCAGGGTTTCCATTCCTGCTCTAGTGGCCTGACTGCAGAGAAACTTATCCAACCCTTCCATTATTGGAGATGTGAATTGTTGGAAGGATTTAAGGCTAAAATTACTTTGGATACAGTGTGAATGCGATTGTGTTTGCTGAAAATGTGTGTAAGCTTTTTTCTTCTTATTTCAGAGTTCATTACTATCCAGGAAGAAGAAAAAATGAGCCATTTCTAAGCTTAGGATGAAACTGAATACTTTAGATATGAATTAACTCCAGAGTGGCCAACTGTTTGAGCAAAGTGATCCATAGAGGTTATTAATTATCCCCACAGTATTCCCATATGGCTCATCATGTAAGAGCAGAGGTTTTCACAACTTAGTTTACATTTACATAGAGTTGAAATCTCTCTCTTTGCAACATCAATTTATTGATCCTACTTCTGCCCTCTGGGGCCTAGGAGAATAAGTTGAATCTCTTTGACATGACAACCTTACAAGCATTTATCAAGAGATGGCAATCGGGGTGGAGCCAAGATGGCGGCATAGGAGGAGCAACATATTGCAGCCCTCACATAGCCACCCCAAAATACCCATAAAATATGAGTCTAAACTAATCCTAGAACTCCAAAACGCACACAAATATACTTTCCACTAAAGTCAGCTCGGCTATGAGGAACCATATCAACACTGTGAACCAAAACCAGCCTGGCCTGACACCCTGGCTGAGCCCCGGGGGCGGCTCGACAGGAGGAGCCAAGGAGCCTCAGATTAGCGGCAGCTGCGAGCAGCATTCAGGACTAGGTCAGTGGAACTTGCAAAATCAGGGGAGAAAAGCTGTCCAGCCAAAAGGCCTTCAGGGCTGGAAAGCGCAAGGCAGAGGTTTTGCACCTACCTCCACGTTGCAGCTTCCCTGCCTGCAGCCTGCAGACAGCAGGGGAACTAAGGGATCATTCAGAGGCCAAGT
>CM053582.1:252921906-252941075 GCA_028627135.1 Pseudochirops cupreus
AGGACAGTGCTCTACACCTCATATAAACCTAAATGTTTGCTGAAAATTGTGTTTTTTAATATAATGGAAGACTATTGGGTCTTAAGATATGATGAAAGGGATGGATTCAGAGAAAGCTAGGAAGAATTATACAGACTGTTACAAAATGAAGTGAGCAGTCAGGAGAACAATTTATCCAGTAGCAGCAACATTTTCTAAAGACAAACAATTCTGAAAGTCTTTAGAACTCTAATCAATGCAGACCAACCATAATTCCAGAGGACTAAAAATGATCTTTGTTATCTCCCTCCTGATAGGGAAGTAATAGATTTAAAGTGCAGAATGAGACATACATTTTTCAACATGGCCAATTTTGATTTTTTTTTGGCTTGACTAGGAATAGTTATTCCAAGGATTTGGCTTTGTTTTAAGGGGGAGGGAGGGAAAGAAAACAAATACATGTTAATTGAAAAATAAAATGGAAAAAATATCAAGCAGTAAAAATAGTTTTTAAGAAGCCCTAAGTTAAAAAAAATGTTTAATTGAAAATAGTTAGTATACAAAAAACCACTATTAAATAAACATTTAAAGTTCCTTTAGTTCTAAATTCCCATGATAAATGTTAGTTATTATGTAACCAGCAACAAGCTAGACGCAAAGGGAGATAAAATAAGTCAAGCTCTTTATCTCTGAGGGGCTCATAATCTGACTGGAGAGAAAAGAATTATGTACAAAACAAGCTGAAAACAATACAAAACACTGTGAGGTACTCAAAGCTAGATTGAAACTCTGGAGCACTGTCACTCAGGAAATAGGGAAAGAAGGGTGGGGAAAGTGCTACTTCTGTACCCAGAAATAATCATGTACATTTACATCACATGTTACAGGTGCAAAATGCCCTCCCACCCAGGCACTGGGTGCTCACAGCATGCCAGGGAAGGAGATGTGAGTTACTGTTCTTCTTTTGCAGATGGTCAAGTTGAGGCTCAAAGTCTGAGTCACTTGCACATGGTCATGCAACTAGTAAGCTACCAGAGGAGCCAAAGCCCAGGCCTTTTAACTACAAGTTGATCATTCTTTCCACATTTTCAGTATTCTTTCCACTCATTGTTCAGTTGTTTCAGTCATGTCCAAGTCTTTGTGACCCTATTTGGAGTTTTCTTGACAAGAATGCTGGAGCAGTTTGCCATTTCTTTCATTTTACAGATAAGGAAATTGAGGCAAACAGAGTTAAGTGACTTCCTGGGTCATACAGCTAATAAAGACCTGAGGCCAGATTTGAAGTCAGGAAGATGAATCTCCCGGACTCCAGGCCTGGCACTCCATCTACTGAGCTACCTCTTCTACTATACCAATGACTCTCAATCTTCCTAATGCTGTGACCCTTTAATACTTGAATGTGGGCGTATCTGCATGTGGTCATATCTACACGTGGGCAGACCTGCCTGGAGACTGATAGAGGAGCAGTGTCTCAGTTTCTAAGACCATCAGAAATATGGTCACATATAGCAACCCCTGTGACCCCTGTGAAAGGGTCATTCAACCCCCAAAGGGGTTGCAAGCCACAGATTGAGAGCCGCTGTACTATACTGTCCTAAATAATGAAGAAAAACTATTGAGAAAAGAATCTACAGTAATTAGGAGCTCGTCTTCAAGGTAGAAGGTACTTAACTGTCAGGGACTGTTCTGGGCTAAACTACGAGAGACAAGATTGGTCTTCAATACCCTATTACTCATCCTGTCCCCTGTTCTCTCTGCATGCTTACTTTTCCTTCATGCTACCCAGGACATATCTTCCAGACTACCCCCACAATGCCTCAGCTGCCTCCTCACTGTGATTCTTTGGGCCCCCTGTCCCACAGGTGAGTTGTTCCTCGAATCTCCCTTTTGCAAAAGACCTCCACAACCATCCCTCATTCTCCAGACCACTGGTCTCAAACTCAAGTAGAAACAGATGCCTTTAGGCCACATATTGACATAGGAAACAGCAAATTACTTCCATCTATGCTGTATTGTATTTTTTAAAATATATTTTTATTTATCTCATTAAATATTTACATATAAAATTACATGTAAAAAATTCCAACATTCATTTTTTAAATGTATTTCTATTTATTTTGTTAAATATTTCCTAATTATTTTTCAACCTAGTTCTGATCCTCTCAGGAGTTTTATAGGCTGCTTGAGGCTTGAAAGGTTGGCATCCTCTTCTCTTGCCTAAGCGCCCCAGTGCCTCAGTTGCCTTATGACTCCTGCAGCCTCTACTCTCAAAAGTCCCAGAAAGTTCCAATATGGCGAAGGGCCTAAAATCAGCCATCCCTGATTCACCAGACTTAGCTACCAGGCCCCAACCAAATACCTAACCTTTGTGCTATTTGGCTCCCCATTTATGTGTTGTCCCCATCCCTTTCCTTCTGCTTACAATTGTTTTCTCAATACTTAGCACAGTGCCTAGTACTTAAAGGTTTGCAGACTGACTGAGATTGCTCACTTGGTTTATCTGGAATTCATCAGACCAAAGGATCCTAACATTGAGTGTATGACTGCTTTTTAAATATATACTTTTTAAAATATATTTCGATGGCTATATTTCAATACAATGGGTTTCTTTGTATCCTATATATATTTTCTTTTCTGCACTTAACATTATTCTGAGTAGGGCCCACAGGTTTCACCAGACCACAAAAGGAGTCAATGAACCCCAAAAGGCTGAATAAAAACCCCTACTTACTGGTCTTTTCTGACTCTCCCATCCAAGTTTGTATTGCAGGGCTCTTCTTTCCTAGGAGATAACAGATAGATTAGGTAAATTAATGGAAATAATATGTTAGCTAGTTAGCATCTTATCCCTTCCAAACAAAAATGCTGTAAGTTGAATAATAATGAAGGTAAAGAAAGAGGTTTGAGAAAAGGGGCTAGCATCAACTGTGTGGGTACAGCTAACACGGATAACGGGAGGGAAGCTGAAGACATATCACTTTTAAGAGAAAGAAAGCAAAGGACCGGCAGAAATTTTGTCAGTCAAGGAGTTTCTTTTGTAATGTTGTTTTCTTAGAATGTGATTGTGTGACCTAACCAAGAAAACTGTTCTGTCCTTCTGTCAGTGAAATCAAAGAAAGCAAGTCTGCATGAACAAATGCTGCTGTTTTCTTTATGCTAGTCTAGCCCTCAGTTGAGGAAAAGTTTAGCAATAAACTTGGTAGCCAGATGAATTTGTGTTGGAATTTGTGACAGGATCATGAAAATTAATGTCCTGTTTCCTAATTACATCCCAACATTTCAGTCACATTTAATTGAATTTTGGATATTCTGATGATTCACAAAGAAACAGTATTGGAATGTTCCTGATGGGCTGAAAGTATTGGGTGGCTGAGACAAGGTTAATTTGTACCCTGAAAACCAGATGAGATGTTAACTACATTCAGGTTGCACTTCAGCAGTTTGAAAGGTAATTGTTTTACCTTCTCAGCACTTAAGAAGGACTTCTAAAAATAGATTCGACTATCAAACTTTGAGGGAAAATAGAACATTGGAATATTGTTTCCTCAAAATTTCTTTTTTGTCAATTGGCACATCACACTACACCATCTGGCTATGGTTGAAGGAAGCTATTTGGAGTTCAACTATTGCTGTCAACAGAGCAGTCTACTTTTTTGGAGAGGCAGCTTCCTGCTACAGCTTCTTCATGCCACAGGTGAGAACTGGGTGACACCAAAGGTGGATGAACATCCCTCACAACAGAAAAGTGCTCAGGAAGCCCTCACACCAGAGCTGCTGGTCCTCCCTGAACACCCCCAACATCATGACATCATTGGTCTTCTTTGAAAGCAAAGAACAAACAACAATTGCTTATTGTTAAAGAAGTCTTGCTGTAGAATTCTAGCACCTTCTTTAAGCTATGCATCTAGATGTGGCCATGTTAGATCAATTTAACTAAAATAGACCACTGCCTAGGCCTCAGTCTTCTCATGTATACAATAAAGGGACTAGACCTCCATGATCTCTTGGAGCTCTGAACCTGTGAACTCAGGATTTTTTAAAAATCATTTCCTCAAAATGAGTCTTTGAGAATAAAAAATCTAGAACATTTTTAGGAAGAGATATTGCAGTACAACATCTGCAGAGTTGAATGTGCTAGCAAGGAGACCTTTCCTGACTAAATTCCCAATACAATTAATGTCATGAGATTTCGGCAAGGCATGAGACTTCCCTTTATGATCTCTAGAATGCTGATGTTTGAATTTGATTAAAATGAAATTTCAGAGGTTTAAATTAAGATGCAGATGTATCATTGGGCATTGTGTAAATTCACTGAGCTCAGGCTCTGATTTGTTTACTTGAGAACATTTCAATAAAATTCCTTAAAATGTTCCTGCCACCCTAAATAAGTGGCTCAGTCACAGATTCTAAGGGTATGAATAATTTTCATGCAATTGTACATTGAAATTAGCACTTATTACACTTTTTTGAATAAAAACCCAAGGTGGGAAGTACAAATGTCTCCAATTTTCTTGACTAAGGAAACACAGCTGATGCTGTGACTATCAAGAAATAAGGTGGCAATTTCTTAAGGTGGCACAGGATCAGTCTCCAATCAGAAAAGGGGTAAGGAGATGATTTGCCTTCTTGATTTTTATTTCAGGTTCGGCATGCTGTGCAAAACCTTCCACTTGACTCATCCATTTGACTTGCCTCAAAAACACCTGGCAGTTTTAATTGCATCACCTTTGAAAGGTTTTTTAGCTCTTCCTGAGACTAAATTTACAAGGCAGCACTTTTCTTTCTTTACAGTAAATCCATTGATTCTGTGATTCCAATTACTATTTATTAATGAAGATCATAAAACTGACGAACTATTGCTATTTTGTGATCAGTAAAAACTTATGTTTGATGAATGGGTTAAACAATATCTATATTAAATATGTCTGTGCTTAACTGTAGACTTGGAGGGGGGAGAAGAGAGAAAAAAACAAAGTAAAAAGTACACATAAGAGAACAAAAGAAAACTTACAAGGAAGCAAAGAATAGATGGACAGCTCTCAACACAATTCCCAGTATTTATTATATAGGCTTTCTTGAAATGGAAATCTATTACTAAATATTCTGAATCCTTTATTATGTTCTGCTGCACACATGACATGCTGTTTTTTCTTATTTTGTATTTGTTTCAATATGTAAGTTTATGTTCCCTTTTCTTTTCTCTATTGTGTATTTAAGTCCAAATTTTTTAAATGTTAAAAAATGAGAGAAACAATATCTATTTACCCCCAAACCCACAGAACTTTCCATCAATTTCCATCCATTTATTCATTGCCTACTAGGCACCAGGGACTATGATAGATGCCAGGAGATGTGGGTACAAAATTGAGACAGTTCCTGATCTCAGTTTGGGATTATGATTTAATCTCTTTAAGCCAATAATTCACTTTCATGTCTTTTGATCATCTATTAACAACTGACAATTTTATGCAGTTCTGCCTCATTTAAATCCAGTTCAGGAGCAAAAAAAGAAATCACTCTCCTGATGTCAATGATCCTTTTTGAGAAAGAAGGGTCAACAGCAAAAGCAACAAAATTCCTGGCTCTCTGGTTAGCATAGGGGCTATATACAGCCTCAGCCCTGGAGAGATGATGATCTGATTAGACATGACAGACAAACACACACACACACACACACACACACACACACACACACACACACACACACACACACACACAACCCCCTCATAACTACATATCGTAGATTTAAATTTGGAAGGGACATCATTAGCAGCTAGTAGAGCAGGTCTTAATCTTCTTGCATCATGGATAGCTTTGCCAGTCTAGTGAAGTCTATGGACACCTTGGAATCTTGTTCTTAAATATCATAGGAAATGTTAAATTCCAGGCAGAGATTAGTAAAAATGAATATGCCATTTTTTCCCCTTCCAAGTTCACAGACTTTTGAAATATGGCCCCTTGTTGAAAATGGCCTCATCTAGTCCCCAGGCAACTAGGTGACTCAGTAGATAGAATTCTGGACCTGTAGTCAGGAAGACTTTATTGCCATGAGTTCAAATCTGGACTCAGATACTTCCTAGTCATGTGACCCTCGACAAGTCATTTAACTCTGTTGCTTCAGTTTCCTCATCTGTAAAATGAGCTGGAGAGAGAAATAGCAAACCACTCCCTTATGGTGGCCAAGAAAACCCCAAATGGGGTCATGAAGAGTCAGATAAATGACTGAACAACAACAAGATCTAGTTCCAGCTCATTTTGTAGATGAGGGAAATTAGTCCCTGTTATGGGAATCTGAAGATCTTCCCTGCCCCTAGGCCCTTTGCTTAAGTGGCTTAAGTGGCTCTGAGAACCTTCCCTGATTTGAAAGTATACTCTGCCCCCTAATAGGCTGAATGTGGTCACATGGAGCCTGTGACAGGAGGCTTGTTCTTCAGGAATGCCCAGGCCTTATTACTTTGTGATTGGGCAGTGGGTCAAGGGAGCTGCGACAGTGTCTGAGCCAGGAGAAGGCTATATACACTGCTGATGTGAGGTTTTGTTTGGGGCTCACTTTGGAAAGAGTTGTGTGATTTGGCTAGATAAGACTCTGGGAAACCGTTGAGCCCCCAGGCTTTGAAAACCCAAATGTCGATGCTTCCCTGTCTGGTAGCTGACTAGGTATGGATGTGATGGTCAGAAGATGTGAAGGTTGGAAGCCCGTCTGCTGATCTGTTTCTTTGACTGCTTGTAACTTCTGTTTTTATTATCTTTGTATTCTCTGAAGTTCAGGGTGCTGACTTTTCCCCCTGAACTAGGTAAATGATATACATTTGATAGATTAAAGTAAGACTGTTAACCCATTTTGAGTTGCTTTCCTTTAGAAAAGCAGATCTAAGAACCTGTGCTAGCAGCCACCCTGGATGTGCTAGGGTGCTTGCTGATACAGTCCCAAAGAAGCTAAGTGGGTTACCCTCTTAACCCAGAATAAGTGGGAGAGTTGTGATTCAAATTTGTGTCCTCTGACTCCAAATCAGGGGTTACTTCCCCCATGCCACTACATGAAAACAGTGGGCATTCATTTAAATTCTCCATTTCCACTAGGCCACAGGCATTCGTTGTTCTTGATGATTGTTCAACTCCTACTGTCAACCACTTATCAATGAGTTCTGGGGGGAGGCTGTAGCTTTCTGCAATTCATGAACTTCCATTGTCAGGTACCCACATCTATTTATTATTTAACTTCTTCCTCATGAATTAGGAGCATAGGAAGGTCTTAATATGTCCTTAAACATGAAAAGCGGTAAATATGTCATGCATTGATAATTTATAGTCATGGAGATCTATGTGAGACTCAGAGGAGAAAAGTGATTTACTCAAACTCAGAGAGCATGTGTCAGAGTCTGGATGGGACCAGGTCTTCCTGAATCCAGCAATTCTCTATGTGCAATGTGGTAATATGCTAAATGTCTACACATTCTCAGATGAATATGTACTCTACTCTGTACCTGCTGCTCTGCCTGGTTTCAGCTTTACAGAACTAGATTCCCTTGTCTCCCCAAGGCAAATTCATCACCTCTCATCTAACTATCAGGCTGCTAAGACTATCTCCCTCAGCCTCCTCTATCCTCTCATTAGAGGGCTGGAAGGTCAAACTCCTCCCAATGCTTTCTTTTATAGAAAGCAAAAACTAGATGTTTCTTGCTCATCCCTCTCTGTATTTGCTGCTCTGCCTGGTTTTGATTCTATGGAACAAGATGCCCCTTCCCTGGGAACCTCTGACACCTCCTGACAAACTTCCCTGCCTCCTTTTGAGTGTTGTCTTTCCCCATTAGATTGTAAGCTCCTTGAGAGCAGACTTTCTTTTTATCAATCATATCCCCAGCATTTAATATATCTTAAACATAGTAGGTGCTTAATGTTTATTAGGTTGGATTGGGTTGGACAATGAGATAATAAATATAAAAGTGCTGAAGTGGCATACAAACACCAGTTTTTAAAGATTTTTGTTACTTTTTGTGTGTCGTTATATCAATGATTTTACCCCAGTGTTTCCATAGATATGGTTGCTTCCATCAGTGGTCCAGATCAACCCATCTTTTTCTTTTCATCCTTTGTGTGATTCTTTCCCATGACCTGATATAAACCCTCTATCGAAGATTGATCCAAAGTGCTGGAGTCCTTCAAATTTCATGAATACCAGTACTGTACTTCACACACACACACACACACACACACACACACACACACACACACACACACACATTTGTTACACATTGTATAACAAAAGTCTTAGTGCAGTTTTAAGCTTTAATAACTTTTAAAAAATTAATGGCTTAGAGTTTCACTAAAAAGACTTCTGAGAAAATCCTGTGTTTAGCCCTGCCTTATCCTCCTCCTTTTTCATTATACGATTCCTGGATGATATCTTTTATGCAATTTCATACATATATAAATATATATATATACATAATATATAATTACATATAATATTTTTGTGTGTGTATGTGTATTAACACAGGCAATATGCTGGAGTCTATACCTATCACGCATCTCACCATTGCCTTTTGGATTATGCTAAATTGCAATTCTTAGTGAATACGGTCTTCTGAGATTCAAAGGTATATAGCATCATACAGAGAGTAACAATGTGAGAAATATGGAGTCTTGTGTCAGGGAACTGTCCCAGAGCATTGGAGCTCCATGCATTTTCCAAACACAAACCAGCTGTTCTCTAGTGCCCAGCTAAGATATATCATCCAAAGAACTAACTCACTAGACTCTCCACATATTTGTAGGTTACTATGGATAATAGGTATATTCATCTATTTAGTCTCCCCCTACCAACATGAACTGTTTGAATGAGATATTAAGTGGCTATAAATATCATTGAGGAGAGCCTATAATATTGACTCTAGGACCCAATTCTTCTATTCTAGTCCCTTCATTTTACATAAGGAAACTGAGATCCATAGAAGTCAAGTGATTTGTCCAAGGTCACCCAAGTACCAACCAGATATAAATCCAGCTCCTTTAATTAACAGAGTTACTGTTATTTCCACTGTATTACACTACCTTCTATTTTGATGTTTGAGACTGCACAAGAATATTTGAAACACCTCATCATCTACAAGGAATCTCAGTGAGAAACTACATTGGACATCCTATATTGAAATGGCAAACAGAATTATTATGTGTTAGAGATGGAAGGAATTTTTGAGTCCCCAAACAGAATCCAAATCATACCTGAGGAAGAATAAGTGGTTATTTAATCTTTGTTTAAAGACCTCCAAAGAGGGAGAACTCGCTACATCCTAAGGCAGCTCATTCTACTTTCATATAGCTCTAACTATTAAAGGAAAATTTACATACATAAAGTTTACATTTCCTTCCTTTCACCTTCTACCCATCACTCTTCTCTGGGGCAAGTGAAACAAATCTAATTTCTCATGCACCCCTAAAATACTTGAGGATAGCTATCAGGCCCCACCTCAGTTTTCTCTTGTCTACATGAAAAAATCCCACTTTCTCTAACCAGTCGTCATATGGTAGAATTCACCACAACAGCTGTTCTCCCTTAAATAGACTCCAGTCTATCAACATCCTTTCTAAAAGGGTATGCTCAGAATAGAACACAATAATCCATATGTGGACTGACCAAGGCATAGAATAACAGGACTGTCACCACTCCTGTCTAGGGCACTATGATTCTTTAAAGGCAGCCTAAGATTGCACTAGAGCAGTTAGGTGGCACTGGATAAGGCACTGGGGCCTTGAGACAGGAAGACTTGGTTAAAATCCAGCTTCAGACAGTAGCTGTGTGATCCCAGGGCAAGTCACTTAACCCTGTTTGTCTCAGTTTCTTCATCTGTAAAATGATAGAGAAGGAAATGGCTAAGCAATTTAATATCTTTGTCAAGAAAACCCCAAATGGATCATGGAGAGGTGAACATGACTGAAATTACTCAAAAACAAAGATTGCACTAGTTTGTGATGGTCCATAATTGTTCATATATTGACTTTGCTGTACCTTAAAATACCAAGACCTTTTTCAGCTGAGTAAAATCAAGTAGTGTTTTCTTTCTCCTACTCAATTTTCTACTTGAAAACTTGAATTATGAAACCACTGTTTTATACCTGAATTGATATTGATAACCAGAACAAAATTATCTTAAACTATATTATTTCAGGGACTCTATCATGACCGTAAAACATATATGAGAGAAATCTTACTAGAAGTAATCTTCTAAATTTGTTTTGCATAAGTTATGATTTAGAGGGGATGAGAGTACTAATCAAATAGACATAACAGGTTCTTGTATCTTCTACACCTTTTAGTCAATCCTATGACTGTGACAATATGATCCCCTAGAGAAAATCATCTATGAAAGCCTACTCATTCTTTTCTCACATTTTTAGAATTAATGATATCCTCAATATATGTGCAGATTGTTCTAATGGAGGTGGTGGAGAAGCAGTATTATATTGTATGAGTTAGATAGGTAGATGGAATGTTGCACCTGGAGTCTAGAAGACCTGAGTTAAATATAGCCTCAGAAACTTACTAGCTTTGGGACTGTGGGCAAGTCATGTAACTTCTGTTTGCCTCTCTTTCCTCATCTGTAAAATGGTGATAATAATAGCAACTAATTCACAAGATTGTTGGAAGTAAAAATGAAATAATATGTTTAAGGCATTTTGCAAACATTAAAGTACCACATAAATGCTAGTTGTGGTTGTGGTTGTTATCATAGCATGAAGTGCTGTACTTGAGTCAGGAAAGACACAGGCATAAATCTTGCTTTCTATGCTTGTAACTACGTGCCCATGAACAAGTCTTAGCTCCATTTTTAATCTACAAAATGGACACAGTAATACCACAGAACCTATTTCACAGGGTTTTTGTGGAGATAAAAGGAGAATGCATGGAAAGAGCTATATAAATGTCAGTTATGCACTGGTAAAATCATTCCTTGGCTTTTCCAATTAGAATTATGGATGGACATGCCAGCAATGTGCACTTTGGGATCAATGACCCTTTAAAGAGATCCTATTAAGATTTTAAACTATATTCATCTTTATAAAGGATAGGATGGAGGGAAACACAAAACTAATGATCACAACCATGAACATGAATGGAATTAATTCACCCATAAAATAGCATAGGATAGAAAAATAGATTAGAAAGAAGGATACAACAACATATTGTTTACAAGAAATACATTTGAAAGAAATATTTATAAAAAAGTTAAAATGAGGGGCTGGAGCAGAATACGCTTCTGGTTAAATTTTTAAAAGGAAGGTTAGTAGGCATGATGTCAGATAAGACAAAAATAAAAATATATGTTATTGAAAGAGATAAACAGGGAAACTACATTATGCTTAAAGGCACTACGCACAGTAAAATAACATCAGTATTTACTATATATGCATCAAATGGACTAGCATCTAAGTAATTAAAGAAAAAGTTACTTGAATTTTATGGAGGTATAAATAGCAAAAATGTAATAGTTGGGAACCTCAATATACCCTGCTTTCAAACTGACACAAATCTCAAAAAAATAAAAATAAGAAAGAAATTAAGAACTAATTAAGATAGAAAATTTGGACATGAGAGGTCTCTGGTGATTACCAAATGAGAATAGAAAAGAATATACATATTGTTTAGGTGTACATGACAACTTTTAAAACATGACCATGTTCTAGGACATCAAAACGCTCATAAACCAATGCATTAAAGTAAAAATAGCAAACATATCCTTTACTGACAGCTAAATAAAAATTATAATTAGTAATGGTCTTTGAAGAGAATATTCAAACTTAGATACTAAATGATTTGATCCTAAAAAACTGGTAAGTCAAAGAAAAAAACAGAAACATAATTTCCAAGAAAATAAAAACAATAAGACAACATACCAAAATATTTAAGGTACACACAAAGTAGATGTTAGAGGGCATTTTGTCCAAGAAATGAAGGGAGAAAAAAAGAAAGAAAAAAGGAAGGAAGGAAGGAAGGAAAGAAGGAAGGAAACTATATCAATAAATGCAAAAGAAGCTCTAGACAAATAAGAAATTAATTTCAGAACAACATCTTAATAAACTACATTAAGTTTCAAATGGATATAGGACCTAGGTATAAAAAATTATGTCACAAATTAGAAATAACAGGCAAGGAGGTTTCTTTTGCCTCTATGGAGAGGGGAAGAGTTCTTGACCAACAAGGAGTTGGAAAGGAACACAGGAGGTTAAATGGACAATATTAATCACATAAAATCGAAAAGCTTTTGCATAAATAAAATCAATTCAATTAAAATTGCAAATGAAGGAATTATTGGAGGAAGGGTTTTGCAGCAATTTTCTCTACTAATAGTCTGATATCCAAAATACATAAGGTATTGATTCAAATATATGAGGCTATATAAGGGTCAGATCCCATTAAAATAAATGATTCCAAGTTATGACTAGGCAGTATTTAGAAGGGGAAAAAAAACAGAAGCTTTTGTCAGTCAGATGAAAAATATTCCAAATCACTAGTAATAAACAAAATGAAAATTAAATCTACTGTGAAACTCTACTTCATACCCATAAAATTGACAAAGATGACAAAGAAATGGAAATGACAAGTGTCATAGGGGAGGTAAAAGGCATATATTTGATGTACTTTTGGTGGGGTTCTGAAGTAGTCTGACTATATTGGAAAGCAATTTGGAACTATACCCAAAAGGTTACTAAATTATGGATAGCTTTTGACCCAGTGATACCAGTATTAGTTGTACATACACCCAAAAAGATCAACCATAGAGAGAAAGGACCCTTGAACACAAAACTGTTTATAGCATTGTTTTGTTATACAAAAAAGTAAACTAAGGAAGTGTCCATAAATTGAAGAATAGCTAAAAATAAATATGGCACGTGAATTTAACAGACTATAATAAAAAATGCTCGAAGATGGAGTCAAAGAAACCAAGAATATTTCCATGAACTGATGCAGAGTGAAGTGAGTAGGACCAAGAGAACACTAATACAATGACCAAAATATTGTAAAGAAAAACTTAGAAAAATTTAAGAATATCAATCTACACAATAACTAACTTCAATTCTAGATGAATGATCATTCCAACAACGAAGCATATTTACCCACTTCCTTACAGAGTGGATATGGACATGAAGCAGAGAAAGAGATATATATATTTTCAGACATGGCCAATGTGTGGATTTATGTTACTTTACTATGTCTATTTCCTACATGAAAGGTTTGAGGGAAGAGTAGAAATAGAGAAGAGAGGGACAAGTAATAGTAATGCCAAAATTAAAAAAGAAAAGAACATTGCTGAAGCAATTTTTAATGTACAAAAGAGAAGAGAAGGAAATTCTGAAGGAGACACAGATAAGCAGGACAGATTTTAAACTAATGTATTGAATTTGTTATGTACTTATTTTAAAGATAAGCTGCATGCATGTAATGGAGATTTATCATTTCATAGGCAGTGCTCTATTACCATTCTCTGTGTGTGGAAATGTCAGTATTTGCTGGTATTTTTCAAGTTCAGAACATAAAACACAAACCAGGCAGAACTCAAATCAGTGGGTGGGTGGAGCAAGGAACATGACTTAATGGGTGGAAGGCTGGACTTTGAGACAGGAAGACTTGAGTGAAACTTTGACTCAGACACTTTACAGCTGTGTAACCTTGGGCAGGTCATTTAACTTCTCTGGGTCTCAGTGTCCTCATCTGCAACATAAGTATTGTACTAGATGTCTTTTGAGATCCTTTAAACTCTGATTGTATGATCCTTACTACATATATTTCCTTAACTGCAAAACGAAGATAGTATATTAAATAACTGCTAAGATCCTTTCCAAATCTAATTCTGTGATCCTATGAGCAAAAATAGAATAGTCTGTTTCAGGGGGCAGCTAGGTGGCACAGTGAATAGAGCACCAGCCCTGGAGTCAGGAGGACCTGCGTTCAAATTCAGCTTTAGACACTTAACACTTACTAGCTGTGTTTCCTTGGGCAAGTCACTTAACCCCAATAGCCCTGCCCTCCCCCTTCCAAAAAGCAACCAAAAAAAAAAGGAAAGAAAAGAAAAGAAAATTTCCTATCCTCCCAGCAGAGTGAATTTCTATCCAAGTATGGGTCTGACTAGACGATCTCCAAGATCCTATCCCAACCTGAGATTCTGTTATTTTATGACTTATTGAGGACTCAGTGCTAAGTGCTATGCTAAGTGTTGGGGATATAATAAGAAAAAGCAAGGCAGTTTCTACCCTCAAAGAGCTTACAATCTAGAGGTAGAAGACAACAAACAAAAGGAACCATGAAGAAGTAGAGGGTAGGGATGGGACATTAGGTGATATTTTGTTCCAGGGAGTTCAAACCAAGCAGAGTTGTAGACAGAAGGTGGGGAGGGGGTTGCAAAGTCCAGATCTTGGCCTCAATAAAAAAAAAAAAGTTTTGACAGAAGGTTAGTGTTCCATCCTCTAACCCTCCAATCAAAGGCACAAAGAAACTAAGAAAGTTGGGAAGGTATTGAGTTATCTAAGATTGAGTTAAATAACATGATAATGAGATATTAAAATCTAATATTGATTATTATCAGAGAGAGAAAGTGGTTGGTTTCTGGCTGAAAAAGGATACAATGAACCAGAGAACCAAGGCAAGAATATAGCCAGAAATCAGAGTGTGAATTGATAAAAAATTCCATATGGTACAAGGCCTAGACAGAATAAATGGGAAAGGAAATAGAGAAACATAGGTGAAAGTCACAGTGAAGTTAGAATGAAGAACTAATATAGTTATACTAGAAAGATGAATTCTCCACTGGAAAGGCTTCAGAGGTTTGACCTATTGCCCCCTTTTCAAAAAAAAAATTACTCAGCACTCCCCTGGAAATCTACTTTTTTAACCCTTCAATAGTTTTTTTTCAAAAATTTGCATCATTTCAAAAAAGTACAACATATTTTTTGAAATGATGCATCTTAAATTTAATAATTTATTATAAACGTGTGGGGTTTTTTTCCTGCATTGAAATTTTGATGACACAATATTGCATCATATCATAAACATTATTACATGCACATACCTGCTGATACATGCTGGACTTCCCAATGATAAACAACACACTCATTTGCCAGCTCTTGCTTGTTAAGACCTGTCAGCAGACTTGACCAGTGATCAGTTATAACTTGCATTATGTGTGTTTATTTGCAAAAGAATGTGATTATTATGACTTTAACTCTGTTATGCAACATATGAAACATGTACAGTTTTCAAATTTTTTTATCTTCTTTTTCCTAATGCTTCCACCACTCCCTTATTTTTATTCAATGCCCCCCCAATTATACCTGAGGCTACTACCACGCCCCTTCCCAATCATTCCAGCAGCACCACCACCACCGCCCCAGGGGCAATATTGCCCACTTTGGGAACCTATGGTTTCAGTGCCTGCTGATCCCTTTTGACTATTTGAGGTGGCATGACTTGACAAGACCTTATGTACTTACAGCCCTTAAATCTTTACCTAAGAATTCAGATGAATTTCCTAAGAATTCAGGTGAATTTACAAAGGGTCTTCCTCTTATCCTATATATTAGGCCAAATAATTTTTTTCCCTCAAATCTAGTTTTACTAAAATTTTAACTTGGATATCAAAGGTTGAAAACAACATTGATTTCATTACAAACTGACAATTTACATTCCATGACCCCTGGTATACGTATTGATCTTAAAGTTATCAATACATATCAATACAAAGTTATCAATACCCAATGTTTTGGTGTACTTTGTACTTAAGATCTCAGGCAATTTATAGTACAATTCCATGCATTGGGCTGTTAAATGAACAAACTCAAACCCAAAAGGAAACTCACTTGTACAACTAGACTCTCTAAACTTGCACTGCTTTGCCATGATCTAATCTCACTGACTATAAAATTATTAGCTCTGGAACCACTGTAAAATTTGCATTTAGGAATATTGGGAATGATAAGAGAGACAAGAGACAAAGGAGAGAAGTTGAAAGGAAAAGGTCAAGAAAGTAAGAAAGGAAGAAATAAAAGGAAAAAGAGAGAGGAGCAAGAAAAGAATGAGGTTTCAGAAGCCTCTCAGCTGAGCTTTGCTTCCTCAGAGTTGAAAAGAAGCCATTCTTCAGGGCTACTGGCAGAAATCAATGTCAGACTCTTCTCAATGCATAACTGCTGGGCCTTCCTTGATTGTGGTAACAAAAAGGTCTTGCTTAGAAGGACAAGAAGACAAAGAGATCTTAGTGGGAGAATTTTAAAACCTGGTGCTAGAGACCTTTTAATAAAGAAAAGGATCCCAGTTACCTTTGGGGAGTAGAGTTACTAGAATGAGAGAAAATAATGACTTAAACTGGCGTGGTACTTTGTATTTCATTTTTTATGCTTCAAAAACCCTATAAAGTAAGAGAATAGTATCCATATTTTAGAAATGAGGGAACTGAAATAAGTGATGTGACCTGATGAACTTAAAGTCCAGGGATCTTTATATTATATTCATGCCAAATAGTAGAGACACCAGGCCTGATAATTTATAAACTTGAGACAAAAAAAAAAACAATCCAGAACAATATACTACATTTTAATGTCCCCTCCCACTAGGGACAGGGCCTTAGCACATATGTCTAACTTCCCTTTTGGCTTGCAAGCCATTTCCCTCACTTTGAAATTAAATTTCTCTTTGATTTCTGACTCTCCTATCTCTAGCCTGCTCTGGTCAGTTCCAGTCATTCACAAGTTAGAGGCCAGTTTGGTTCAGTTGACATTAATTCTTGACAGTCCCCAATGCCTAGTGCAAGCCTTTGTCCATAACCAGGTATTTTGTTTTTGTTTTGTTTGTTTCTCCTTCATTTGCAAAAAAGATTAATGACATAACAGGGTGATGTCTTGACTCATGTGAAATGAAGTGAGATAGAGTTGCACAAAGTCATCAACCTCAGTCTCTCTTCCTGAGTCATAGAATTCCAGTGGCAGGAAAAAAGTCAAGATGACTGGTGATAGCCTGGGATGCCATGGATGATGTTGGGGTCTTTGATGTCTCACCAAGCTCCAGGTGTTCCTGTTTCAGCTGCCTTCATTGCTCCTGGAACAAAATGTTCTCATCTCTCCAAACCACTGGAGGAAATCTTTACATGCTCAGGGTAGACATCTCCCTAACTCACTGATGGGTTTGTGATCCATCTGTTACCCTCAACCTGGTTTAGCCCACCTACCATATAGTTTTTACCAGGGTGTGGCCACAACACATGCTATATAGCACAGAGCCACAGGTGAGAGTTGAATGTCAGGTAGACACCAAAGGTGGATGAGCAGCTCTGCAAAAGAGCTTGGCAACCCTCTCACCAGAGGTCCTAATTCTCTGTGAACACCCATACACCTGTAACCAGCACTTATCAAATAGATGTTAAATTTAATTGAATCTTTACACAAAGAAAAGAGAATGGAAATTTTACTAATAAGATTGTGTATTCATAAAACAGAGAAGAAGTTCTTAAAATGGATAGAAAAAATAAGAGAGACAATAGGAGATTGGAGTGGGAGTCAGAGGAGGAGAAGTCAGTCTTTAATGTAATGTTATATATTAATTAGATACCAAGTCACCTTCAGTTTTCATGTGCTATTGTTCATTTGCACGTATCTAATCTTTCCAGTGAGTCCACAAAGTGCTATCAATTCGCAGACACGATTTTTCCTTCCCGAGGAATATACCTGTTTAAATTTCAAACATATCATTTCTATAATCCCAGTACTATTTGTTTATTCACCTCAGCAAGAACATCTGATAAACACATACATTCTCTCCTGAAACCGCACTGACTTCTTGGTATCTTGTAAGCTCATTGAGAAGGCATACAGAGTAGATGAACACATTTTGAATTTCTGTATATCCTCCTTTTTCCCTTTTAACGTAGTGAGATAGCTACTGCTTCTTTCATACTTAAAAAAAAATCCTATACAACACTAATGCAATTTAAGGTTTGATTTTTTTTTCCTTCTCAACCATATAAGTAGCTTATGGTGTTCAAAGGTAATGGTTAAAAAGAATAGTACATCAAAGAACAAATGCTTTAATTCAACAGGAATAAATCTATCAAAAATCATTTTTCCACATGGAAAATCTATATTTGCTTTGTATCACTTAGGCCTTAGGAACAGATATTTCAAAACTAGTTACAATAATGAAGAATAAAAGGGATAATAATCCCAAACAGCAGAAAAGGATAATACCTTACATTTCCATAGTGCTTTCCTATCATTTATTTTTAAGGGCTTTCACATTATTTCAACTAAGTTTCACAACCCAATGAGAGTTAAATTATGAAGGATGTTCAGAGGTCTTTATAACTTAACATAACCTAACCTTAGTGTCCTCCATATAGTCTTTATTCCAGGGACACTGGCCTCCCTGTTCCAAGAATAAGACACTCCATTTCTCAACTCTGAACAGTTTCTTTTATTGTGCCCCTTGCCTGGAATGCTCTTCCTCCTCATCTCTACCCAATGGCTTCCCTGGCTTTAAGTCCCAACTAAAATCACATCTTTTATGAGATGCCTTTCTTAATACCTCTTAATCCTAGGGCCTTCCCTCTTTTAGTCATCTCCTATGTGTCCTATATATAGCTTATTTTTACATATTTGTTTGCCTGTTATATCCCCCATTAGACTGGGAGCTCCTTGGGGGCAAGAATTGTCTTTTGCCCTGTTTTGTATCCCAAGCATTTAGCATTGGGCCCAGCACATAGTAGATGCTTGATTAATATTCATTCTTTGAATGACTGGGGGGGACAGTAAAGATAAGATTATCCCAATACTACAAATGAGGGAACCTAGGCTCAGAGAGATTAAATGATTTGCCCATTGTTAGAAAAGCATTTAATGACAATGAACAGAACTGAACCTAGGGTGGTGATGGGGAATCTGCAGCCTTGAGGTCACATGTGGCCTTCTAGGTCCTCAAGTACAGCCCTTTGACTGAATTCAAACTTCACAGAACAAATCCCCTTAATAAAAGGATTTGTTCTTGTAAAACTTGGACTCAGCCAAAAGGCTTCACCCAAGGACTTAGAAGATCACATGTGACCTCAAGGTTTAAGGTTCCTTGACCTAGGGCTTCTGATTTCTAGCCTAGAGTGTTACCATGAGCTGTTACAGTTATTTGATGCTGCAAATCATATGATTTTGGAAGGGAAAAG
>CM053582.1:252941575-252959148 GCA_028627135.1 Pseudochirops cupreus
AAATCCCCTTAATAAAAGGATTTGTTCTTGTAAAACTTGGACTCAGCCAAAAGGCTTCACCCAAGGACTTAGAAGATCACATGTGACCTCAAGGTTTAAGGTTCCTTGACCTAGGGCTTCTGATTTCTAGCCTAGAGTGTTACCATGAGCTGTTACAGTTATTTGATGCTGCAAATCATATGATTTTGGAAGGGAAAAGATGCCACTACTTGATTATATTGTTAGGAAAGACCTATCTCCTCCATTCCACTTCCACCTTCAGACTGAGGGCTGTCCAAACAGAACAGTTCATGCCACCAACAGGAAGTACTATGGTATGAAGGAAAGAAGATTGATATTGAAGCATCGTTACCAGCTCTCAACAGAGAGGAGGTAGATTATAAACAAAGAAATAAAAATGTTCAGATATAATGAATATGATGATCTGTTTTTCATGACTTTATTTAAGGAACAAATTGAAGAGGGGATAGTCATTTGGAAGTGATGATGACATAGAAAAATGGACAAAAGCATTAATTAAACATTCCAAATGAGGAAGTGCTCAGGAAGAGAGTCTTGTACTTAGGATACCCGAGTTCAAATCCTGACTCACTTACCAATTGTAAGCCCATGAATTTTACATAGCTACTCTGTGACTCAATTTCCTATAATAAATTATACTGGATGTATTCAATAATACATGAGTTTCCCTCCAGCTCTAAAACCCATGAATTAAATGCTATTAATATGGCAGCAGTCCATTGAGGCAATTCTCTATGAACAGTCAGGACCATGGACAGTAGTGATTGTCAAAATCTTTTCCCATACCCCTATGTCATAAGAGCTCATGCTCTCATCTGATTAACTACTCCCGTTCTGTTCCTTCCCAGGTTTCCATGTCAATCAAAACCTCTGAGCCAGGGTCTTAGTAAGTATTTTAATAGGATTAAATAAAAGTGTAAAAAATTACAAACAACAGGCATGTGTATCTAGGAAATGACAATCATCTCAATATCCCTTACCTGCTCAGGTTGGAACCTGCATCTTATTTACTTTCATTGAAAGGGTAAAGTTCAGGTGCCTAATTCAAGACCCCTGACTCCACCCCAAGCAGGAGGATGGATGGTGACAGATGTTTTTAAGAGTCAGCACAATCTAAGAGCTGGACTTCTCTGCCTGGCTTGAACAGCTACAGAAATTTTGACAATACATGCATTGACTTCACAATGTTTACTCATTGTTCAGAAGGAAATAAAAATATACAGGATAAATTTTTATTAAAAATGACAAATTCAATAAATGTTTTACAAGCTATGTATCATAGACTTATGATTGTTTATCAAGCCTCATATTCTGGTTTTCTCTTTCTATAGAAATGTTCATGCTTGTTGTCGATTTTCTAGTGCACAATAAAAAAATTTAAATAAGAAAGGTCCTATATATGACAAAATATTTATAGCAGTACTTTCCATAAAATCAAAAAACAGGAAATAAAGCATATTACCAGCAATTAGGGCTTCACTAAATATATTATGGTATAGGAATGTAATTGAATGTTAGTCAGTAAACCAGTCAGTCACTTTGTCAACATTTAGCCAGGCACTATGCTAAGTGCTAGGGATACAAAAAGAGGCAAAAGACAATCTTGCCCTTACAGAGCATACAGTCTAATAGGGGAGACAACAAGCAAACATGTGAATGAATATCTATATACAGGATAAATAGAAAAGAATTAAAAGAGGAAAGGCACTAAAATTCAGAGGACTTGGGAAAGACTTCCCATAAAAGATGGGATTTCCGTTGGGACTCCAAGAGAATCAGGTAAGTAAGGAGGCAAAGATGGGAGGGAGAGCATTTCAAGCTTTAGGAACAGTAAGAGAAAATGCCCAGAGTCAAGAGATGTAATATCCTGTTCATGTAATAGCAAGGAAGCCAACGTCACTAGATTAAAGGGTACGTAGCAGAGGAGTAAGTTGTAAGAAGAAGGGGAAAAGGTTAGGAAAAGCTTTGAATGCCAGAGGATTTTGCATTTGATCCTAGAGGTGATAGGAAACTTCTGGAGTTTATTGAGTAGAAAGGTGACATGGTCAGATCTGCACATTAGTAAGAATCACTTTGGCAGCTGAATGGAGAATAATTCGAGTGGAAAGAGACATAACAGCACGTTATTGCAATAGTCCAAGTATAAAGTGATGAAGGCCTATACTATGGAAGTAGAGGCAGTGTCTGAAGAGAAAAGGAAGTCTACTGGAAAGATGTTGCCAAGGTCAAATTGACAGGCATTGGCAACTTGGTTGATATGGAGGAGTGAGAAATAGTGAGGAGTTGAGAATGATATCAAAGTTGCAAGCCTGGGTGGCTGAGAGGATAGTGATGACCTTAGCTATAAGAGAATTATATGATTGCTCCCTGTCTGGGAGAGGGGGGAGGAGGAAGAGGGAGGGAGAAAAATTTGGAACTCAAAATCTTTCCCCAAAAATTGTCTTTACATGTAATTAGAAAAAAACAAAATACTTAAAGACTGGCAATTAGTTGCTCAAAAATAAAAGAAAGAAAAACAGTAATAGGAAAGTTTAGAAGAGGGAAAGGTTTGGGGGAGGGGAGATAATGAGTTCAGTTTTGGACATGCCAGGTTTAAGAAGTCACCTTGACATCCAGTTCAAGATGTCTGAAAGGTAGTTGGAGATCTGAGTCTACAGATCAACAGAGAGGCTGGAATAGCATAAGTAGACTTGAGAATCATCAGCATAGAGATGATAGCTAGGGAGCTGTAAGTGATGAATATTCATACAGGAAAATATGTGAAGATATGAACTTTTGCAAAATTACAGTCTCAGAGAGATTGTTATTTGTCCATAATCATCAAGATAATATATAGAAGAGGCTGGATTCAAACTAAATATGTCTTGATTCCTAGAGGAATATTCTATCTGTTATAGAATTTTATATGTTATTTACTATTATTGCTGTTATTACTACTAACAACACCAGTAATAGTAGTAGTAGCAGCATTTTATATCTGTATAGCACTTTAAAGTCACAAAGTGTTTTGTGTAATCAGAGGGTTCCATGGAACAGGTAGGACTTGAAGTGAGCCTTGAAGAAAGAGTTGAATTTAGATAATGGAGAGGAAGATAGGAAACATTTCAGGCCCAAGGAAAGGTTTCAAGATTCTTCATTTTCTCGTTCATTTCTCTTTCATAATGTACTTAACCCATTCTATTGCTATGCTTTTCCTCCACCTCATCTGCTACATCCTTCTGTCCCCATTCCTCTGCCCTGCTTCTCAATTACTTGTGTTAGGAAATAAGTGATAATGACACCAATACAACTCAGGTTCAGCCATTTGATAAAAATGTTTCTGGAAGTAAAAATCTTTAGAGACTATGTATATCCATACTACATAATTCCTAACTCATTGCAAATTAAAAGGTTGAAATTCTTAGTAGCACAACTCTTATTGATATGTTAGAAAGTCATGAATCTTGATCTTTCTTCAATCCAATAATATCAAATGGACTTCAATCATTTTTCTATGGAAAGTAGGATCAGAGCACCTAGCTATATCTTGATTTAAGAACTGCTTGACCACAAGACCTATAAACCCTGGAAAGGAGATTAGGGCATCTCTTTTCTCTGAAGATCACTAAAAGTCTGATAGATACTGATGAAGCAAGATTTTAGGAGGGTCAGACTCCAAAAGCCTCTTCCATTCTATGTTTTAGAATCACATGGCATTTTGATTTCCCTATAAAACTCTCTGTGAATATAAATTTCACAACTGGTATAATATTCTATGAAAATATATGTAATACATTATGATCTGAATCACATTTTCCTCATTGATTGACAACAGAAAACTGACAATTACAATAATTTTATGCAGAAATTTAACTGATGTAAATTAATTGCCATAACAAGGAGAATAAAAGAACCCAGAAAGCACCTTGGTAAGCAAACAACCAACTTACTTGCCAAATACAGAGAGATAGCTGCCAAAGGCTATGCCAGGTTAGAATATAAATTCATTTGTAAATGTTTATGAAGAAGGATAATGGATGGTTTTTAGCAGTATAATCTCATAAAACAGAGAGAAGCAGTGGAGAGTAAAACAAGTTTAAAGAAAACTTGGCAAGACATCCAACTCCTCAAAATCATCCCAAGGGTATTTAAAGACAAAAATACAAGGATGGAAGAGATGTGTTTTGTGTGTGTGTGTGTGTGTGTGTGTGTGTGTGTGTGTGTGAGAGAGAGAGAGAGAGAGAGAGAGAGAGAGAGAGAGAGGGAGAGAGAGAGAGAGAGAGGGAGAGAGAGAGATAGCAAGCAAATTATTTTGCCATGAAGGACAGTAGAGCCATGAGACCTGGACTCTGACATCACAGTCCCGGACATGATCATAGGAGAGGGAATAAATGGTACTAAAAGGAACAAAGATAAGAAATCAGATACATTAGACCCAGTAAATGAAAAGAAAATACATGCTTGAGATAGCACAATTGTAGGGACATTGAAAGATTAAATATAAGGTATTTGAAAGAGGATAAAATACCAAAGGCATGGAGGAAAAAAACTCAGTTTTTAGTAATGTATTATTAGTTATCTTTTTTTGTTGTTAAAATAAGGGACCAAGAAAACATCAGTAACTACTAACCTACATATCTACTCTCCAATGAATACAATATCTTAATGAGAGTGAACTATATGTGACATGAGGACATCTTTGATAAGGGTGTTAGAAGAGAACAAGAAGATTTTCACAAATAATTATCAATAATGAACCACATCTTTATTATTTGGCAATTGACTGAAAGAGGTTAAGAATATGATGCCCTACTGCATATATTGCTGGCTTAAGAAAAAGCGTTCTGTGGCAGCTAGTGGTGCAGTGAATAGAGCACCGGCCCTGGAGTCAAGAGGACCTGAGCTCAAATACAACCTCAGACACTTGACATTTGCTAGCTGTGTGACCTAAGGCAAGTCACTTAACTCCAATTGTCTTGCCTTCTCCCCTCAAAAAAAGAAAAGAAAGGAAAAGAAAAAGTATTCTATTTGGTAGAACAAAAGACCACCCACTTTACGGATTTTTTTCCAGAAGTTGTTTTCAATTCACACCTAAAAATGATTCAAGATTCCTTGAAAGATATAACAATGGAAATTATGCTATTCATCAACCCCCTAATCATAAACAAAAGAAAGGACATAAAACAAGGAGATGTATGCTCACCAAATGTGTTCACCACTGTGCCAGATGAAACTCCACCAGGAGTCCACATTGAGGACAGATTTCCTATGGATGTCTTCCAAATATTCCTGTTTGCAAATGAAACTGTATTGATTTGCCTCAAGTGCTGGAACACTGAAGGGCCTCCTGGAAAAGCTCAGTTATCTCTTTCCTGACCATCTACACAAAAAGAATGTCTATTGCTTATATTACAAAATGCAGTTTGATAGACAATATATAAAGCTTGTTCATCAGTATGAATATCTGGAATATAAAATACAGATGAACAATAAGTTAGGCACAGAGTCAAACAAGAGGAGCAGAACATGTTGTGTTGTCTTTGAAAAACTACAAAGTCCCAATCTTCCATGAAAGCAAAGGCTCCTCTTTAATACCAACATGTTACCAGTGTTACTATATGGCAAGATATAAAATAAAAGTCTCTGAAGAATCAAAAATTAATATCTCATAATGCAAAGTTGGTTGTGAACAGATTGCAAAATATGACTAATGAGAAACTCTGAAAGACAGGAATGAAAGATGTCATCAAGGAACTGCATGACAGGAAGACAGAAGCTGCTCATGCGTCAAGGACAAAAAATAATGTAAGTACAGAGCAGTCAAATTAACTAATAGGCTTTTACAATAGTCCAAGAGGAAGTGATGAGGTATGAACCAGGACATTGGTCATGTCAGTAGAGAGAAGAGGATGGAAGTGAGAGAAATAGTGAAGCCAGAACCAACAAAAATTGTTAACTGCAAAAAAAAAAAAAAAGGCTTCTTAAGGGTCGCTAGGTGGCGCAGTGAATAGAGCACAGGACCTGAGTTCAAATGTGACCTCAGAAACTTAACATTTACTAGCTGTGTTACCTTGGGCAAGTAACTTAACCGCAATTGCCCTCCCCTCCCCCCTTCAAAAAGCAAAAAAAAAAAAAAGGAATAGTTATCTGATTGGTCATCAGGTGTGGCAAAAGGAAGACTCAAAGATACTGCTAAGGATTGATTAGAACCTGGGTGATGGCAGGCACTGGAAATTCTTTCAAGAGAAGTTAGAAAAGTTTGAAATCAGAGAAGGTTTAGATAATCCTGTTTGGGTCATGTTGAGACTGAGATGCCCTTAGGACTTCCAGATGGAGGGGTATAGTGGTTGGCACGCTGGACAGAGTCTTGGGAACCCAAATGAAGAAATTAAGGTAAAGGTAATTCAGAACCGTTACGACTAATTGTACTGGTTGACTAACAAAGCTCTGACCTACTTGGAGCCTGTACAGAAGCAGTTCGAGGATATCAAAACAAAGGTCTCCAAGCCTTGTAAGGGTCCTCCTCTGATAGGTACTTTGGTATAATTTTCTTAGCTTGATTCAGAAGTAAGGACTTCTTTCTGATAACATTCAGTCAGTGTGTGATGACACTTGGAATAGTTTTGAATGACCTCACTATTCTTTGCTCTTAGACAGAACCCACCTGGCTGTCTGGAGATAAGGTTCCTCTCTACAGGTTTCCAATAACATCCATCTATGTTGATTACAATCTTCAAAACTTAATTATGCAAGTGAATCCTGAATATAATGTTCCTGGTCCTGACTACCTAAACAATTGTACTGTGTGATCCAGTGACCCTGACCTCCTCAACTATTCCTGCCTCAAGATACTCACTCTTCAGACTCCAGGCATTTTCACTGGCTGTCCTTCATGCGTGGAGTGCTCCTCCTCTTCATTTCCAACACTTGACTCCCCTAGTTTCCTTTAAGTCCCAGATGAAATCCCATCTCCTACAAAAAGCCTTTCCTATTCCTCTTAATTCTAGGACCTTCCTTCTGCTGGTTATTTCCCATTTATCCTGCATCTTGCTTGTTTTTACATAGTGGTTTGCATGTCATTTCCCCTATTAGACTGTGAACTACTTGAGAGCAGAGATCGTATTTTGCCTTTCTTTGTGTCTCCAACACTTATAACAGAGACTGTCACAAAGTAGGTAAGTCAATAAATATTAATATGTGTTTATTAACTGAAAAATAATAAGCTTATAAAATAATCTATGTATCAAAGGGCAGAGAAGTCATTCTATGTGTCCCATCACAGTTACTACTACAAGGTCCTGGATAATTTCTTTGTAATATTTTATCAGTGGGCTCTCTCTCTCTGTCTCTCTGTATATGTATATTCATATATATGTTATATAAATACACATATATATGTATACACATACACATACATATACATATACACACAAATACACATACACACACACACACACACACACGCACATATATATTTTCCCCTCCTGGGGGGGGGGGTGCCATTTATTATTGTTCAGTATTCAGTCTAGTTCAGCGGTTCTCAATCTGTGGGTTGCGACCCCTTTGGGGGTCGAACAATCCTTTCACAGGGGTCACAGGGGTCACCTAAGACCATCAGAAAACATATATTTCCGATGATCTTAGGAACCGAGACACCCCTCCTCTATCCATCTCCAGGTGAGTTCACCCACATGTAGATATGCCCACATACAAGTATTAAAGGGTCGAGGCATTAGGAAAGTTGAGAACCACTAGTCTTTAATCACTCCTTTTTGGATTTTCTTGGCAAAAATAATGGAGTGGTTTTCCATTTCCATCTCCAGTGCTTTAAGGCAAACAGAGGCTAAATGACTTGCCCAGGGTCACACAGCTAGTGAGTATCTGAGGTCAGATTTGAACCAGACCCATTATTCTATCCACTGAGTCATCTAGCTGCCTCCATATTTATTATATTTTGTATATTTTGATATCCTGTCTTCTCTCCTACCCTTATCAATAAGCAGATTTCTTAAGAAGACAAACATGAGAGTTTAAAAGGATAGAAATATTCTTTGCAGACTGCAAGTGACAATGAGTAAAACTATGCTCTATGTTGTTAGGCGAGAATATTTATTTTCTACATATGATAATTACTATACTGTATCTACAGCTTCATATGTTTACACACGTAAATAACAGCTTAGTTTCCTCATTCAGAAAAAAACCATTCCTGAAAACTATGTAAATCATTCTCTCTTCTTTTGGGGCCATTCCATTGCTTTAATCCTTAATTCACAAGGCAAGGGTTGAAGTGGCTAGTCTTCTCCTCAGACTCTCAAAACTGCATCTCTATTTGACCCTATATATAAATTCTGGAAATAGTAATTCCAAATCTTAACTCCTTCAAAATTCATCTTTTCATTTAGTCATTAAAAAAAAAAATAACACACATTTAAATGGTCAATTAGAATAGTAGAAATGAGAGGTCGGTGCTCCCTCTGCTGGTTGTTTAGGGAAATTAACTTGCAAACACTTCCAATGGGCTGGCTGACATCTGAGATTGTGGTTGGTTCACTGGAGGGGCACTTTTAACATCCCAAGAGAACAGATTTTGACTGAGTTTGCTACATAACTTGAACTGAACTAAAATGCCATATTAATACTCAATGTCTGGAAGATGATAAAAACAATATTGAAAGAGGTATCTTATGTTCAAGGTTAGAACGGATGTTACTTTTTTTTAAATGGAACCTGGAAGAATGGGGTAATAAAAAAAGCCACATAAAACTTTACAGTTTCTTTTAAAATGATGAGTCTGAAAAATAATAAAAATAGCTTCTCTCTTTGATGTGAGTATATGTTAAACTACCATTACCGTAATAAGAGTCACCTATCTGATGTAAATACTGTCTGCAGTCACTGCAAAGCAATGTTCTGAAATCTGACTACAACCTCAAATGTATCATCATGAGTTCATTTTTTTCCCACAAAACCCTCCACCCACCCTCCATCAGTATTTTCTCTTCAGTTACCTGCTCCCTCTTAGCACCGCATATGCCCCCATTCCCAACTGAAAACTAACAAAACAAAAGCAGAAAACCAAAACTCTAAAGATCGTGTCAAAGATGAAAAATTAACTATTTGATTTTCTACAACTTTGATGTTTCACCTTCTCTTCCTATAGATCTTAAAAGCTCAGAGCGGGGTGGCTAGGTGGTGCAATGAATAGAGCACCAGCCCTGGAATCAGGAGGACCTGAGTTCAAATGTAGCCTCAGACACTCGACACTTAGCTAGCCACGTGACCTTGGGCGAGTCACTTAACCCCAATTGCACTACCTTCCCCCCTCCAAAAAAATAAAAAAGGAAAAGCTCGGAGGGAGAAAAAGTTTGGTCAGAGGAGGATAGGGCCCAAATTCTACAGTATCCCAATCACAAACCCAACTGATTGGGAGACTGACACAGATCCTCATCTATCTGTCTTCCCAGGATACAGCATTCTAATGACATTCTTCTTGAGTTGCCAACCTCTCTCTCTGGGTTACTTTATCTATAGGAGGCCCTCAATGAAATTTAATTCATGTGATCATATATTTTGAACTGAAATTGACTTTAGAAATAACCTAGTCCAGGTTTTAAAATAAAAATTACAGATGAAAATGAAGATGAGGGTCTGCCAGTCAACTGGTTTGTGAATGGAGTCTGTAGAGTCTGGGCCCATTCTCCTCTAACCAAGAGTGTCCTGAAACTACAGTTTCTGCCAGATTCCTTTAAGTACCCTAGCTATGTTTAAACTCATTCTGAGAAATATGAATGTAAATTCTGTTCTTTATGGGCAACAGGTACAGATGACTGAGAATCTTCAAAATTCCTTCTAAGGATACTCCAGACAAAACTTCAGATCCTACTGCTCATAACAGAAATAAACTATCTCTAAACCAGCACCTCACACACAAAGCATTTTCCTCATCACAACCCTGAGAAGCAGGGAGAACAAAGGATTTCCTCATTTTACAGTTGGAGAAACCAGGGGATGAAGAGATTGAGGAGCGTGTCCACAACCCCACTTAGAGTCAAAATCACAGGTGAAAAATACTGAAGAGGGGCAGCTAGGTGGCGCAGTGCATAAAGCACTGGAGTCAGGAGGACCTGAGTGGTTCAAATCTGGCCTCAGACACTGTACTAGCTTAACACATACGACCTTGGGCAAGTCACTTACCCCCAATTACCTTACCTTCCCCTCTCAAAAAAAAAAAGACAAAAAAATTATTGAAGAACTATGTAAACTTTTTGAGAGCCAAGACTACTGTTCCTGTTGTTTCTGCCTTGTATTCCCATTGTGCCTAGCACAGTGATTTCATTAGTGACTTGATGACTGGTTATTGAATAAGTGGGAGGATTTGGGATCCATTTCTGGTTTTTCTTACCAGACCTTTTATGACTTTGGACAAGTCATTAAACTTTCTAGGCTTCATTTTCTTCATCTATATTTTTTTTAAAGCTGGACTAGGTTATTTCTAAAGTCTGTTTCACTTCAAAATATATGATCCTATGAATTTAATTTCACTGAAGGCTGCTTACAAATAGAGTAACCCAGAAGGAGAAGATGGAAACTCAAGATTTTGTGTTAGGAAATCTATAGCCAGTGGAAACAGACAGGACAACAGAACATCGGGCAAAACAGAGAAAAGTGGGACCCAAGAAGTGGGACCAGAGAATATAGAAATTTACTTTACATAAACTACACTCTAGGCCCTTTTGAACTGTATCTTTCATTTTGACTGAGAGTGCACCAAGCAGTATTTTATGGAGTAAGAGATATTATAATGATACAGATTATAATGATAAGAATTCTTTGAGTGGCTAATTTAAATTTAATTCTCTTTAAAATTGAAAAGAATTTAATTCTTTGAATCACTAATATTTTGAATTGATAAATATTTATTTCAACAAGTGTCTATTGCATGTCTATCATATACAAAGCATGGCATTAGACTCTGTGGGAAGATTCAAAGATCATGCAATCCTATACTTTGAGGTGAAGGAACCTCAGAGGACCTCACCTAATGCAACCACCTCATTTTATAGAGGAGGAACTGAAATCCAGAGAAGTTGAGTCACTTGCCCAATGTCACAGTGGTTTTAAGTGGCAAAACCAGAATTCCAACCCAGGTCTTTTGATTCCAAATCCAGTACTCTTTCCATCTGTCACACTTCCTATAATATTCTTTTAGAAGTCATTTTCCAAAACAATATTAAGTGTAATTATTGGAGATTATTTTTTTTTACTAGATCTATGATTTCATTGGTATGGGGAAACTCTGCCAATGGAGATCAGCACTTATTATAAACTTTTGACCTTGAGAATTTCTGGTGAAGTAAAGCGAAGTGACTTGTCCAGAATCACATAGCCAGTATATGTCACAGCAGAGAAGCTAATGACTTCTTCATGTGTGTGCCTTATTAATAATTTTATCCTTCAAAAAGTGGAAAAATGAAGAGGAAAAAACTATTCTGCATTTAATTCTCACTAACAGAGAAATTGGTTTTTTGATATAAATGATGAGAACACTAGGCAGAAGTGGCCACACCCTCCTAGAGGTTGTACTAGAAGAGAAATCCTACCATAATGTGATACGTACCCTAGGTTTGAGATCATAATAGATTTCTAACGTTTCAGAGGAAAGATAAGGATAGATAGGTAGATTCATGTAGATTAATTGCTAAAGGAGAATTTAATCCTGAAGGAATGAGAGATGCTCAAAAAGAGAATCCTAAATACACAAAGGGCAACAAATGAAATGAGGAAAAATGGAATTCGTTTGAAGAGACTAATGTGGATGCACAGGGAGCTCACCTAGTTTCACCTTTTAAGATGAAAGCAAGTCCAAGCAAAGGAGGATAAATCTAAGAGTGTCGTAAGTTCTGTAAAAATAGTGTCTGGAATGTTAATGCTTAGAATGAGCTGATACTAATAGAAGAAGCTAAGGGTAATGAAGTAGGATAAAGAATCATGGTGTTAGCCACAATTCAAATGGGGAAAGGGAGAATCAAAGAAAGGAAAGAACCACTTCTTATGGTGGATGGGACAATGAAAACTGACAACAGAGAGAATACAAAGCTGGTCAGAATGTAGTTTGCTTCTGTTTTCTTTCCCAAAGGGGAAATCACCTTTGCTCTGGAAATGGAAAAAAAAAACTTAACAGAAAATTGATACCCAAGATAATTAAGGAGACAGGAAGAAGGTAACTAGTAGCTGTTGATGTATTCAAGCCACTTAATCCAGAACTGCATACTCAGGTACAGAAAGAACTAGTAGATATAATTGCTGAGCTACTTTCAATAATATTGGAAGGATAATGTAAAAGCAGAGAAGTACTATAAAATTAAAGAGAAACAAATGTCTCCATTTCAAAAGGAAGAGAACAGAGGCCTCAAACTATAGGCCAGAGTATGACTTCAACTCCTGAGAAGTATCTAAAAAGAGAAACAGTGATTACAAAGAGCCATCATGGTTTCATAAAGAACAGGTCAGTCAAACTAGCTTTATTTCACTTTTTAATTCAATAACTAAACAAGCAAATGAGAGAGGAAAGCTATGGATATAGTTTACCTGGATTTTAGTAAAACTTTTGATTAAGTATCCCATACTATTCTTATGTAGAAAATAGAGAAAAAAATTAATTAAATGGCTAGAGATCTGGTCAGGTGGCCAGACTTAGATAGGAGTTGTTAATAGTTCAGTAGCTGTTAATGGACAAGAAGGGAAGCAGCTCCATCTGTTTTACATTCCACTGTATAGTTCAACCAAATCTATTACTCTTTAAAGCCCATCAGATCTGAATATATCTAATTTTATTATCAACTAGGTCACATCTCTTCATCTTCTCCACAAGAAAAGTTTGAAATGTGTTTTGCCTTGTGCTGTTTATTATTTTTATTAATCACTTGATAAAGATATATTTTGGTATGTAAACTACAATTCATTTCAAGAAACATTTGTTAAGTAACTACTATACTCTAGGCACTATACTAAGTGCTGGAGATACAAATAAGAAAAAGATAATTAGTCTCTGCTCTTAAGAAGTTTACAATCAATGGGTGGGGCCACCTGGGTATACATAGCTTGGCAGTGTAATATTCCAAGGAGTCAAAACAAAATGAAGTAGAGCTTTTGATGGATAATGGAGAATTCCTGGGAAGTTATCAGTCTACTATCAAGAACGTCACTGCCCTCCAGCTCTCCAGAGGGGAGGAGCAACTGAGGAAGCTAAGAAAGAGTTGAATGTCAAAAATTGAATCCATCAGCAGGATGATGAATTTTCAAGTCATCTGCTTATCCTAAGGGAGATAAGATGTTCTTTAGTATCAAAACTAAGCTGAATTGCTAATGGAAAACAGATATTTACTTGGAAAAAAAACTTTTTATTTTTGTCCAATTCCTTCCGCTTTGAGATTATCTTCCTTCTATTCTGTATATGTCTTGTAGTTTTTTCCTCCATGTTGTCTTATTAGAACGTAAGCTTTTTGAAGGTAGGAGGTTTTTTCCCCCTTTCTTTGTATCCATAGTGCTTAACTGAACTACACAACATAACATGTCCTCATCAAAGAAGGGGCTACATTCTATGAGCAAGGAAAAATTGAAGTAACCCAAAAGAAACTTGAGATGCCCAAATTTAGACATACACCCCCAAATGTCCATATGGAATATTTGTACCCAACCTGTGGTAGAGCATTCAGAGCTTTTTTTGGTCTGATCAGCCACAGTCAGACACACTGTTAGTTTTGGGGCATGGGGATGCCAAAAATCCCCTACCCAGAAAAATTGAAAGTCAAAAAAATCTTGAGGAAAGAACAGAAAGTTTTTTATTCTCTTCCCCCGTGGGAAGAGGGTGGTCCTCTCCCTGGCATATCAGGGAAAAGAGCCATGTTACAGAAGATGGAATAAGAATGTATACCCTAACACAGTTAAGCCCCCACCCCCCTGCTATCCCTTCTCCCACTGGCTGGGAGGCAGGCTTACAATTTTTCTGAGCATGAATTCTCCTCCAATGATAGGAACAAAGATGCCCATCACTATCTCTCAGTGGCTGGGAGGTGAGCTTACAAACAAGGAAATATGGGATAGCCAATTCAAATGTACCTATCCTTATTTGGCAAATGCCAAAGTGAAGAAGGGAGGGGCTAAGAGCTAAATGCTAATTAACAGCAAGGGAAAGGGGGAAGGGTCCTGAACAATCTGAACAATTCAAATGTTCAAGTCCTTATTTGGCAAATGCTAAAGCAAGGGAGGGAAAACAGTCACAAGCAAGGGTAGAAGTTGAACACCTCTGAAGGGGCGTAATGCTGATAAGGATGTGGCATGCAAGGGTGGAGGTCTAAAACTCCTGAAGGGGCCTAATGCTGATGTGGCAGTAGTTGGGGGGGGGGGGGCAGGGAATTTGGTGAAACCAAAACTAAGGCTTGCTCCCACAAAATATTCACAAAAGTTTTACTTTTCCCATTCAACCCTAACATAGTGATGTCATTTTGGTCTTCTTTAAGAACAAAGGACAACCAACAAACCCGTGCTTCTCATGGTACCTGGCACATTTTAACCACTTAATCAAATGACTGACTGGATTAACTTTGCAGCAGCAGTGGCCATACATGTGTACCTTTACTAACACTAGTCTGACTCACGATGTCATATTCATTATCAAAAGATAAAAATGGGAGTAAGCTGGTTTCCCTACTTTTAGTTAACCCCCACCTATTGAACACTGGATTTCATATTAAAACACATTCCATTGCTTTCTTTTACTATGCTTTTATTTATGTGGTTTTGGAAAACGGGTTTTACTTCAAGGAAAAGTGTAAATCTTGTCACTCTGAAAGCATACCCTTCAATGACTTAAGAGATATTGCAATAACTGTTGGTAAAGCATTTCAAACATCAATTCAAACTCACAGTGAAATAGGATTCACTTCACAGAAAGGGTAAGTTGAATGAAGAAGTAAAAAAAAAAAAAAAGGAAAACAACAACCAGAACTCAAAAACAGCATTATGAAGCCTCAGAAAACAAGCAGAGACCTTCAGGGGTGCTTGGAAGCTAAAGGGGTTATAGGCTACTCAAAGAAGGAAGAACAGAGAGAAGACCAGTTTTTTTTTAAAGGAAGCTAAACTTTGCTATTAATAAATTAATTGATTGACCAATTGATTGTTGAAAAATATGTAGTGTTTACTGTGCACCAAGCACTTTGATAAGCACTGAGGACACAGATAAAAATAGTAAGACAGTCCCTGCTCTCAAGGAGCTAATATTCTTATTGTGGGATTCTACACATAAAAGGAAGTTTGATAGCATGACAGAAAAGTTTAGATGTCCTATGGGTGTAGAGATGGGATATGTGGCAAGGTTGAGATATTCTTATGATATGGACATGGGGATGGTAAGGCTTAGTAGTTTCCATCTCACCAGAAGGAAAAGTAGATGACTCCTATCTCATCCAAGAAATATCCAATAAAAATCAAGCAGCCCAGGTGGCTTCTAGGACAGGAGAGGGGATGAAGAAGGAAGATAATCAGGGGAAAGCATGCAATAAACAAGATAATATAAAAATTAGGGTCACAAGATTAGAAAAAGGCACATTTTACTGATGAAACTCACTTTTTCACTCAAGATAATGCCAAAGCTATTGTCAAAAGTTCATGTGAACCTGTAAGAACTGAGCATCTTTATCAAATTATAACATCCACCAAAAAAATTCTGGGGAGGATTTTTTTTTTTATTTCAAAGCGGACCTGAAAGTCTTATCCCCACTGAGAGAATGATGAATCTTGACAAATACATTTATATACTGAGAAGCAAAGTTACTCCAGATATATGGAAATACCCAAAAGAAAATGAAATACTGTAACAAGACCTTGCATCATGCTACACATTACAAAAGGTTAAAAAAGTTGTGGACTGGGAGCTTACTTGATTTATAACACATTGAAAACTTTTGGATTATAATCAAGGCTAGATTTAGAAAAATGAATTGTTCATCAAAGGTATACTTCACATCCAATGTGATAAAAGTATGGTTTTTTTGATGAAGAATTAAAGAATATGTGGCAAAACATTGTGAACTAATTATCAAATTGTGTAAAACAAAAGACTGCAGCAAAAGGACATATTGCATATTAAAATTTGTAAGGTTTATAAAACCTAGGTGTCAGTAAATTGAATTTTATTTTGTCTCATTTAATTTAAACACCACTGTAGATGACTTGCTTGTCAAATTTGCAGGCAACAAAAAACCAGCTAAGAATTGACACACTAAATAGCAGAGGTAGGCTCAGGGATGTGTACAACTCAGTTCTTACAGACTCTTGATTGCCAATTGTTAAATTTTTCAGTTTGAATATTTACACAACAGAAGTCAACAAATGCTCCAAATCAGGTCTTGAATATTTGTTTTGTTGATTTCCTAGACTTAATAAAATTATGGATAAAATATCAATAATGCATATTAAACTTAAGAGTGTGCCATGTGTACTTTTTTTTTTTTGAGAGAAAACCAGTTTTCAAAAAGGGAGCAACTAGGTGGTACAATGAATAGAGTACTAGGCCTGGAGTGAAGAAGGCCTGAGTTCAAATCTAATCTCAGACACTTACTAGCTGTGAGACACTGGGCACTTCATTTAACCTCTGTTTACCTCAGTTTCCTCACCTGTAAGATGAGCTGGAAAAGGTAATGGCAGACTGCTCTAATATCTTTGCCAAGAAAACCCCAAATGGAGTCACGAAGAGGCTGAAATAACTGAAAATAACTGAACAACAAGAAAAAATTGTCAGATAATCACCAACAGATGCTTGGTATGATCCAAAAAGACCTTAAGGGCCTACAGCATGAGCTGAATCAAATAAGATGAAATTCAGTAGGTATAACTATTAAGTCTTACACTTGAGAACAAAAAAATTAACTTCCCAAATACAAGATGTGGTAGTTATGATGAGATGGCAGTTATGAAAAAAATATTTGGAGGTCTTAATGCATTGAAAACTCAGTATGAGTCAGCAGTGTGAAATAGCCACCCAAAGAGCTAATGCTGTCTCAGGCTTCATAGAAAAACATGCATCTTTCAGAAATAATGAAGTGATGCTTAATGTACTTTACCTTGGTCAGACTCATTTGGAGAATTTCTTTCAGTTTTTCACACCACATCTTCAAATGGATTTTGACAAACTGGAGAATATACAGAAGAGAGCAACCAAGATAGTGCAATGCCTTGAATTCTTTTTAGATGAGGATTGGTTGAAACTACTTCTGGAGAACTTCAGTCTAAAAAAGAGAATATTGAGTGGGAGGAGAGAGAGAGATGAGAGGTGTCTTCAAGTGTTTCAAGGGCAGGTATTTAGAGCAGGGATTGGACTTAGTTTGTCTGGGTGCAGAAGGCAGAACCATGTGCAAGAATGGAAGTTGATGGAAATATAGGGGATGCCCATCAATTGGGGAATGGCTGAACAAGCTATGGTATATGAATATAATGGAATACTATTGTGCTATAAGAAATGGGAAGGAGATGGACTTCATAATTACCTGGAGAGGCTTATACGGACTGATGCT
>CM053582.1:252959248-252972724 GCA_028627135.1 Pseudochirops cupreus
AAGCAAAACCCGTTATCATTCTCTTTCATGTCTGGTTTTGTTGTTTTTTTTTTTTCCCAGTGATCACTCATTGGTTACAACCCTACTAAATGACCTAACTATTGTACAATGTGAAAGTATTTGCAGATCCTATACATGATTGCATGCCACCAATGGGGGGGGGAAGGGAGGGGAGAAAATCTGAAACTCAAGTGATTGTGGAACTGAATCTTGTAAATTAAAAGTAAATGAGTAAATAAAAAAAATTAAAAAAAAAGAATGGAAGTTGAAAAGAAAAATTTAGGACTAAAGTCAGGAAAATCTTGTTAATGACTAGAGTTATTCTTATTAATGACTAGAGTTATTCAGTAGATCAGACTTCACTAAGAGGTGGTGAGTTTTCCCTGTACAGAGGATTTCAGGCAAATGGTGGAGGGTCATTTGTTGAGCACAAGATAGTGATAATTCCATTCTTGTATGGGTTTGACTAGCTAGTCAATAAGATCGCATTCAACTATCAAATTCTGTAATTCCATAATAACTAAATGCACAAAGAAGATATCCAACAATTAGGGACGAGCAAAACAAATTGTAGTAATTAATTATTAATTAATGTATTTATGAAATATTACTGTGCTGGAAGATATTCTGAATAGGATGAATGCAGAGAAACATGGAAAGACGTGTATTAACCAATGCGGAGTATAATATGCAAAGCTATGAAACAATATATCCAATGATTACAACAATCTGAAGGGAAAGGACAATACCACAAAACATTTCAAAGGAAATAGTTCAAAATTACAAAGAACAAGTTTGTCCCCAAAGAAGAGACATGAGAAGATAGCCTCCCCACAGAATTGGAAAGTCAATGGATATGGAACATCGGATATATTTTCTGGCTTTTTCCAAGTTTAAATTGGCTTTGTTGATTTTTTTTTTCTTCTGCTGCTTAAAAAAAAATTCTTTGTGATATAAAATGGCCCTCTGGATTGGGGAGAGGGGAAGAGAATAAGCATTTAGATAATGCCTGCTATATACAGGAACTCTGCTGAGTGCTTTACAAAGATCATCTTATTAGATCCTCACCACAACCTTTGTGAGATAAGTACTATTATTTTACAGCTGAGGAAACTGAGGGTAAGTGATATGCCTAGCGTCACATAGTAAGTATCTGAGGCCAGATTTGAACTCAGGTCTTCCTGATTCTAGGCCCATTGATCTACTGCTACATCTAGCTATCTCAGGAAACAGTATTAGAAAAATTTCAGTGATACAAAAAACAAAAATTATCAACAAAATTTGTTTTAAAAAATAACTAACGCAACTCAAGCTACAAAAAAAACCCACATAGACGTCCTAGGCATTTAAATTTTGCTCGTCCCACATGCTCTTGTCTTAACCCTCTCTCTCTTGTCCCCCCCCACACACAAAAGGAATATGCCCCGAATACTCTTTCCTCCTTTTCACTTAATGAATTCCTACCTATTTTTTAAACACTAACTCAAATGCTACTTCTTCCATGAAGCTTTCCTTGATCACCTAATTGGTTCTGACCTTACCTCTGTAACAAGGCACATTTTATAACTCTAATGCATTTGTGTAATATTATACATTCGTGTATGCTAGTATCTTATCTCCTTTCCAGACGTTAAGCTTCTTCAGGCAAGAAACTGTATAATCTAAACTTAGTGCCTACCTCAGACGTTGCCATAATGTCCTGCCCAAAGCTGTTGTTGTTCTGTTATCTCAGTTGTGTCTGATTCTTCGTGACCCTGTTTAAGGTTTTTTTAGGTAAAGATATCAAAGTAGTTTGTCATTTCCTTTTTCAAATGATTTTACAGATCAGGGAAATGGAGATAAAGTGTTAAGTTACTTGCTCAGGGTCACTCAGCTAGTATGATGAGCCTTCCTGATTTCAGACCCAGCACTCTATCCACTTTGCTACTTATGTGCCAAAGTATATGCTTAGTAAATTCTTGCTGTGATATGGTAGACAATGATGACCAAAAAGAATTCTAGACTTGGAGTCAAAAGGGACCTAAGTTTAAATCTTGCCTTTGACGCTGCTAGTTAGGTAATCATGGAGGGGAGTGGAACTATTTAATCTTGCTAAATCTGTTTTTCTCACTTGTAAAATGGGGAGGTTTTTTTTCTAGATTGTTAAGAGGATCAAATGAGATCTACTCTACTCCTCTTAATTCTAATGTCTTCCCTCTGATATCTTAATTTTTTAAAAAATTTATCCTGTATAGAGCTTGCTTTAAATATATTTGTTTGCATGTTGTCTCCCTAATTAGAATGTAAGCTCCTTGAGGGTAAGGACTGTCTTTTGCCCCTTTTCGAATCACTAGCACTTAGTTCAGTGCCTGGCTCATAGTAAGCATTTAGTAAATGTTGATTTATTGATGAGAAATGTTTCATAAAACACAAAGTACTCTTACAAATATTAGTTATATGGAAATGAACATCAGGAAAAACAAGGTTTTTACATTTTGATTGGCCTGGGTTGAAATGGTGTTTTAACAGCCCCTTGTTTCAATGTTCTTTAACTGGGGGCACTTCTTATATCCAGTTGAGTAGACTTCAAAAAGAAACTAAATGGGAAAAAAACATAAGTCTGAGAATCAGGAAATCTGGGTTATAACTCTACTTCTGCCACTAGCTTCACAAATGAACAATTTTGAATAATTCATAGAATTTTTTTTTCTGAACCTTAATTTTCCTCTTTTGGAAAATGGGAATCTTACCCTTCATCATCATCTCTACTTTTCTGGAAGAAAAAATAATTCAACACTAATAAATTTAAGTCATGAGGACAATTGCCATGTCCGTTTAAAGACCAAAGGCTTCAAAAATATAGCCCTTACCTTCTTTATGCCCAAATTGTAATTCACACCCCCTCACTTGGATGGAAGTATATGAATGCTTATGAAAACATATTCTCTATATTTCCTATGGTTTGCAAAATAGATGGTTTAGAAAAGAGGTTCCCGAGCTTATCTGACCTACCACCCCCTTTTTAGAAAGAAAATTACTAAGTGGCCCCTTGGAAATCTACTTTTTCTAACCCTTTAACTTTTTTTTAACATTTACATCATTTCAAGAAATATGTATTTTCTTTTTTAAATGATACATCTTAAATTTAATAATTTATTATAAATTTGAGGGGGTTTTCCTGCACTGAATTTTGGATGACGCAATATTGCATCATGTATTCATATAGTATTGTATTGTAAACAAGTCATTATACACACATATTCCTGCAGATGAATCCCAACAATACTCACCACGCTAGCCTGTCAATACTTGCTGGTTAAGACCTGCTGGTGGACTTGACAACTGATGAGTTATAACTTACATTTTATATGTTCATTTGGAAAATAATGCAATCACTACAACTTTAACTCTATTACACAACAGATAAAATATGTATGAATGGTTTTTCAAAATTTTCTTCTTTCCTTATGCTTCCACTACCCCCTTATTTTTATTCAATGTGCCCCAATTGCACCTTAGGTTACTACTGCTCCCCTGGATGTTCCAGCCCTGCCCCCGAGGGTAGAGTCACCCACTTTGGAAACCTATGATTTAGAACTACTCTCCAATCCATCCAAGTCTGAGTACCTATCCTGTCACCTGAGGAGCCCATACATGTCTGAATAACATCAACCTTAGTTTCCTGTCACCCCATTCTTCACAAAATGTGACTCTCCTTCAAGGAATCAGTGCTACTTGCCAAATAGCCACAGCCATTAAAAATTCCATTCATGCTTTTCAGAGGCTCCTATTAGCAAGCTGCCATGTCTTAATTAGAGTTCGCTGCCATTCTAGCTAGACTAGTTCCTTCCACATTCACTTAGGAAATGCTGCCAAAGGAGACCAACTCAAAGACTAAGTTCATAACCTTCAGCTAATTGACACTGTGAATAGACCCTGCTACTTTCTTCTCTGGAAGAAAGGATTGGTTAGGTAGAGGATAAAGGCATATTTTCTCTTAAAGTGATGCTGACATGTATTTTAAAAAATTTTTTTAAATAGTAGTTCACTCTATAATAGCAATGGCTCCATAAAACAGAAAAGATTCAGTAATACTGAGCAACAATCCATGAGAAATTGGTTATTATCAACAGTTAGTGCCTAGTTTGTTGGTTAATGGTCTGAGAAGAAACCAAGGGTGGTTAATAATCCCACAAACTGATCATAATCAAATCATTACCATGTTAATTATGGAATTAGGGAGATTGTAACTATGAAAATAAGACTAAATATAAAATCACTGCTAGTCATTCACCATTTTTATTGCAAAGTGTGTCTTTACAAAGCCAATTTGGCTCAGAAAAGATGATGGGTTCTTCCACAGAAATAATATTTTTTCCCAATATGATAAAAGCAAGTATGATATTAAAATAGTGGATAAAGTACAAAGGATTCTAGATTTAGAATTGAAAGGGCATTTAAAAGACCCCAGTCCAACTCCTCATTTGATAGACTTGGTAATTTAGACCCACCCAGAGAAGTTATGTGGCTTTCCCAAGGGGATAAGCAGAATCAGACTCCATGACCTCCAGTTCAGGATCCCCACTGCTCCTGCTAAGAATGAGGAAAGTTCTATCTTACCTCAAGTCAATTTAGATGGAACTTTGCTTCAACCAAAATTCTACCCAGCTTCAGGTATACTACATTCTACTAAGACTTGGCTCTCTCCCTCTCTCTCTCTATAAAATATAAATAATATCTAAATATAATACGTATATAATTTCATTCTGTTTTTTCTTGTTAATAGTATAGAGAAAAGGATGCTGAATTTGGAGTCACAGGTCCTAGGTTTGATTCACAGTCTTCTCATTTACTACCTGTGCAAACTTGGGCAAACTGCCTAATCTCTCTCTTCCCCAGTTTCTTCACCTGTAAAATGAGGGATTGGAACTAGATTATTTCTAAAATGCCTTTCAGTTAAAAATCTACAGTTTTGTTATTCAAAAAAATATTCTGAGTGGCCTATATTGTAATAGGTAGAAGAGAATCACAGAACTTAGAATAGCTGATATTTATAGAATGTAGTAAGGTTTGCAAAGCAATGTATATACGTGAGGTCATCTGATTCTCACAACAACACTATGAGGCAGGGGCAATTATTATCCCCATTTTTTCCCCAGGCCTATGATTGCATCACTCCAGGTAGCACCTATAATTTAGTCTTAGAGATTTGCCTGAGGCACTGAGACTTAAATACCTTGCCCATGGTAACAATATCAAGTATCTAAGGTGCATCTTGAACCTGGGTCTCCCTGACTCTGAGCCCAGATGTCTCTCTATTCACTGCACCACAATAACTAGAAAAACTGGAAAAGATACCTCTGAGTTCATTAAGTTCAGAATCCCTGCCATCAAGGAGCACCAGCACAGTGTACTCCTTACCAGAATAAGTACTCCTTACTGGAGTAAGCATTTGATGAAAGTGTTTTGCTGTTGCTGATGATGTGGGGAAATACTAGATTTCCATCTTAGCTCCTGCCACCTTGGAAATGCCAGACAGGGCTGATTAAGCTTTAGCACACTTTCCACTCATCAGTGTTTACGTAAACAACCTCCCGTTTGCTAACAAGGCACTGGCATTATCTGTTGCCATAATAACTCTGCCCCTGAAACACTGTCTCATCAGATTTCTTTAGATTTGCGGACCTTTCCAGTTACTTCTCCATTTTTTTTCTTTTTAGCAAAAGCATGTTCACAGAGGAAAGATCCAAACTGAAGATGGGCTTTTTCCACTGCAGCGGGTAGAGGTCAAGGCCCCACTTAAACAAAGAAAATACCCCTTACCTGACCTGGCATCATGAGGGAGAGGGAAAGGGAGAGAGGGAGAGAAGGAGAGAGAGAGACAGAGACAGAGACAGAGAGACAGAGAAAGAGAGAGAGAGAGAGAGAGAGAGAGAGAAAGAAAGAGAGAGAGAGTGTGTTTAGGTGGAGCTGGCAACTGAGTTGGTTCTCTGATCTCAAAGGTGCCAAGAGGACCTCCTTATTCCACATATTTTCTCCACTGATACTACATGTTTAGCAGAGTTGAGGCTGAAATTAGACAAGGAAAACTGATACTCGTTCTCTTCAGGTCCTTTGGGTGCTATGTTCAGGAAAATTAAGAAGGAATACTTTTATTCTTTTTTCTTTAAAGCTAGGAAATTTGGACCTCCAAGGTCCAAATTTGTTCTGTTTATCAGGAGGCATGCTGTAATGCAGTGAAGCCATTTGTGGCCAGCAATTCAATTCAGCAAATATGTGTCAAGTGCCTACTATATGCAGAACGCCGTGAGCAGGAACAAGGGTGAAAGATTTTCAAAAACTAAGGAGTGAAATCTTCAAATCATGCCTAGGGCAGAACATGCCAGTTATGATAAAACTGATTAGATTATTGGATCTAATAGTAGCTGAAAGTGATCCTAGAGGTCATCTAGTCCAATCCCCTCCTTTTACATGTAAAGAGACTGACACTCAGGAAAGTGCAATGACTTATCTCTCTCCACCGAAGAAGCTCTTGCATCCAGCCCCGTCTCTCAGTTCCCACAGGCACCACCCCAGTTCAGGCCCTCTCCATCTCCCACTTGTTGATTGATTGCCTGATTAATGGATTCCCAAGGTCACACAAATCATAAACAACAGAGCTAGGATTCGAACCCCAGTCCTCTGACTCCAAACTAAGGATCCTTTCCACTGAAGAATGCTGCTGCTAGAAGACTGTTATGTTCCCCTGACCCCACATAGAAAAAGAAGGATTCAGAAAAGAGAAGGGAGAAAGGGTGGTTGAAGGCAAACAACTTCTGACTCCGCAGTTTTACAGAGAGGGATTCCCTGTCCTCTTACTTTCTGGATGAAAAAAATGAAATCAAATAAACTCAAGCCATGATGGGTGGAAAGGAAGAAAGAGAAAGCAGACTTCACTTGAACAGACATTTATTAAGCAGCAACGTGGACTGACCTTGCTCCCTCCACCACAGGGTGGAGGGGACAGACAGAAATGGCTAGATCACTAACAATTATCCCTTCCCCCACACACATACACACATTTTTCACGCACTCTAACAAACCTTGTGCCTATCCTTGTTTCATTGTGAATGTTGTAGTCAAAATATGCTTGGGGTCTATTGACTCATTTGAAGAAAATAAGCTCTATTTACCCTCATTAGTACACAACAGTTCCCGCTTTTAATTATCCATGCTGTTGCTGCTGTTGCCACCACCGCCTCCACTGAGACATAGAATGGAATTCTGGCCTGGGCTCAGATTGCCTGGGAATACCCTGTGTGAGACTGCTTTGCCTTTCAGGAGGAAGAATGGACATCGAGAAATAAGGTAGCTGGCAAAGCTTCCTGGCCAGGCACATGTATCCAAGCTTCCTCTTTGTATACTATTTGAGATTCATATATTATAAAAGGGAAAAAAAAACTAGTTAGATTTAATTAGTATATGGCAGTATTTCTATTCATTGAGATCTGGCACTGGAATAATTTAGCTACTTTATGCAAGGTGCTGGGGAAATATATGCAGCATGGACCCAGCTCTTAAAGTCTAAAGGAGAAAGGCATATAGTGAAATAACAATGATACAAGGGAAAGTGAGATAAGTACAAAAAAGAGGTCCAAGAAAAGTTCTTGGAGACATTTGAACAAGGAAAGATTACTTTCACCTGAGGGCGATGAAAGGCTGGTGAGAAAAGATTTCATATAAGTAGCAGCAACTGAATTGGGCCTGGAGAAAGGGAGGCTTTCAGGACATAAGAGGAGGTAGGGAGTTGTTTCCAGGAATGGGGAAGGATGAGAGCAATGTCACAGGGAGAGGTTGGCTGTGACAGGGTACACAAAAGGGGGTAAGTAGAAGATCAGGCAACTGGATCAAGACGATGAAATAAATAGATGTTAACTAATGGCATACTTTATTCAGGAATTCATACTTTATTCAGAAGGCAATGGGAAGTCACTTAAGAATTTTTAATGGAACCATGACCTGATATTAGCTAGCAAGGTAGCATCTGCTAGAATGCTTTGAGTAAGCTGGTAGCCAGAAGTTGAGAAACAGACTATTATTATAATATAAATAAGAAGAGATAAGGGCTTGAATCAGAATGCTTTCTACAAAGTTGAGGGAGGAGAGAGATTGCCATTGAAGTAAGTCTTTGAAGAGATAGAAAAGACACTACTTAGCATATAATTAGATTTGTACGGGAGATTGGAGTCTGAATAGCTAGCAAGATGATGGAACTGCCAACCAATAAACCCATCTTAATTATTTACCATGTGCCTGGCATTGTGTTAAGGGCTTGAATTACAAAGGCAAATGTGAAAGTCTACCTCTCAAGGAGCTTACATTTGAATGGAAGAGAAAACAGACACATATGTAAGCATACACAAAAAACATATTGTACTAAACAGACAAGGTAACCTTGGATGAGAAGGTACTAGTGAAATGGGGGCCATCTTCAGTCATCCTGATCTATATCTGGCCACTGGACCCAGATGGCTCCAGAAGAGAAAGTGAGGCTGGTGACTTTGTACAGCCCTACCTCACTTAAATCCAATTCACTTGCAAGTCATGACATCACCTTCTTGATGCCATGGTCCTCTTTGAGAACAAAGGACGAAAAACACCTAGTAAAATACCTATGTGAAGGATGGGGCAGAGTTGGCAAGGGAAGGGATAAGACATATCTGATCTTTTCATTCTCTTTGGTCTCTTCAGTCTCTTTAGATACTTCTGTCTTCAAGATTCTAGAGAATATGGACAATGACAATCCCACTTTCAGTTGCTGAAAGGAAAATAAGACTGAGTAGAAGCTGACATGAGAGGAGCTGAGCTGTCAGTCTCCATCATGTTATTGCTGCACTAAAGACTTTGGGGAATTCCTCCCTTTGGGTGAAATTTAGAACTCTCTTGGTTAAGTTGAGTTACTTAATCCCAATGACAAAGCTCCTTCACTTTGTATTTTCAAGTATGTTCATTGTGGAACTGGAATCTAGGGGAAAATGGGGTCAAGCTTTGGATATAAAACTTGGGGCCTTCTTTTGAACATTAAGAAAAAGTAAGTGAAGCTGTTTCGCTCTGTGGCTTGAAGGAAAGAAGAGTATATTTCTAAAGACTCCTTCCCACCTCCCCCTTCTCCAAGTGCTCCAAACCACTCAAAGAGCAGATAGCCATTTTGCTTTCCTCATAAAGGAGTACCAGACTAGAATTATATCTGTCTGCTCTCATAAATATTGTTAGTCTAGGGATTTCATTTTCAGGTACAAGTTAAATTCCTGATTGCTGTTTCTTAATGGAAAAAGAAGGGTCCCAAACTTTATATCCAAGGCTTGACCCACCAAATGACTATTCCACAATGAACATGCTTGACAAATAACAGAGCATGGTTGAGGTACTACTCTTTCATGAAATATTCCCATATAAAAGTGATCTGGGCCTCATCAAAAGTTTTGTTGTACTTTGTCTGGATCTCTCCTTTGCCCTCTTCACATTCTATTATGATTTTTTATTTGTATATAATCAGGCTTTCCCATTTCATACCCATTAGATCATAAGTACCTTAAGAGAAAAAACGTAACCATTTAAAAAAATTATTTAAATTACATTTTCTTTTTTTTATTAACAAAAATCTGTTTTTCCTATGCACTCCATTCAAGAACAAAAACAAAATCTTTATAGTAAATATGCATAATCAAACAAAATAAATTCATATAATGGCCACATTTAAAAAAAATACATCTCAATCTATGCTCTGAGGCCATGACTTCTCTGTTCAAAGGAGGATAGTGGCCTGGAATCATGGCTGATCATCCTGTTGGTTAGAGTCTAAGTCTTTCAAAGTTGTCTAGTTTTATTACGTTATTGTTACCATATGCGTCGTTCTTCTATCTCTGCTCATATCCCCATGTTAGTCTATTTAAGTCTTCCCAGGTTTCTCTGAAACCTTCATCATTTCTTACAGGACAATAGTATTTCATTAGATATTCATTCATCATCATTCAGTTGTACCCGGACTGATGTTTTGAAATTCTTTACCTCTACAAAAGGAGATGCTATAAATATTTTTGTACAAGAATCCTTTTCCTCATTCTTTAGTCCTAGGAGAAGTATCATTGAATCAAAGGCTATGAAACATTTAGTGACTTTATGGATGTAGTTCCAAACTGCTTTTCAGAATGGCTGTACCAATACATAATTCCACCAAAAATGTATTAAAGCATCTGTTTTCCTGTAGCTATAGCATTTTCCATTTGCCATTTTTGTCAACTTTGCCAATTTGATGGGTATGAGGTTTCCAACCCATTATAGATTACATCTCAGCATTGCATTAATTTGCATTTCCCTAATTATTAGTGATTTAGAGCATTTTTTCATATGATTACTGGTAGCTTTAATTTCTCCCTCAGAAAACCATCTGTTCATATCCTTTGACCATTTATCAAATGGAAAATGACTCTTGTTCTTATAAATTTGAATTAGTTCCTTATCAGTCTTAGGTTTAAGAAATGCAACAAAATTAAATTTCATTGATAAATTTTGTTTTTATACTACCTGCTTTTCCAAATATATGTCTTCCCTCTCCCCTCTTAGAGTATTATTTTTTATAACAAAGATTTTTTAAAAAAGAAAATAATAAAAATTCCTATTTACATAACACTTACTACATGCCAGGTACTAAGCCAATCTCCTTACAATTATTATGTAATTTACACACAGCTGTGGAAAGTAATATCATTACCTTCATTTTATAGATGCGAAAATTGAGATAATCAAAGGTTAAATGACTTTTCCAGGGTCATACAGCTAGTAAATGTTTGAGGCCAAATTTGAACTCAGGTCTTCCTGACTCCAGATCCAACTCCTGACTTCTCTGTCCACTGTGCCACTTAGCTACCCCAGGGGAAAAAAAGAAAATTATTTTTTTAAAAAAGTGAATGGAATACCAACATGCTGCTGTTGTTGTTCAGTTATTTTAGTCACATCTGACTTTGTGATGCCATTTGAGGTTTTCTTGGTAAAGACACTGGCACAGTTTGCCATTTCCTTCTCCAGATCATTTTACAGATGAGGAAACTTGGGCAAACAGGGTTAAGTGACTTGCCCAGAGTTATACAATTAGTAAGTATATGAGGTCACATTTGAATTCAGGTCTTCCTGACTCCAGACCTGGTGCTTCATCTACCGTGCCATAGTATGGAAAGCATTGTTTTGATTTTCTAACTTTGTTCTAATTTTTGTTCTAATTCTCCACTCCAACTACTGATCTTCCTGGCTTCCTTTACTTCCCAGTTAAAATCCAGCCTTCTATAGTAAGTTTTCCCTAACCTGTCTTAATTCAAATGCTTTCTGTCTATTAATTATTTCCTATTTAGCCAATATGTATGTTTTATATATATATACATATATATGTATATATATATATGTATGTATATCTTGCTTTGTAAATAGTTGTTTACATATTTTCTCTTTGCTTAGACTTGAAGTTCCTTGAGGACAGACATGGTATTTTACCTCTTTTTGTGTCCCCAGAATTTAGCACAGTGCCTGGCCCATACCATAGTAGGTGCTTAATAAATGTTTATTGATTGCTTGGTTTGATAGATTTAGAAAATATATAGATTCACTGTTGCCTCAAAACAATTCTCTAGGTATTTTGTTGGTGGGGAAAATGACTTTTTATTTGTTTAGTGTTTCATAAAAACCTGTTATTCAGACGTGGTTCCATTATTCTGTTCATGGTGTGCCAAATTAGTGCAGTGTGTTCCCATTTTGAGCTCATTGGTTTGTTTCAGTTCAAGCATAAAACAGCCCTAATTCAAACCCTCTTCAAAGGAAGGCAGTGCATCAGGCTACTAGTGCCACCAGGTTGAGCTGCCTCTGGCCCATGCCCAGCCTCCCTGTTATATTCTTCTCTCCCCAGTCCATCTGCTGCCTTTCCTCCCCTTAAGTGTTCCCTGTCAGCTTCATGAATTAAAGATCACATTCAGAAGATCACTCAAAGACAGAAAGAAGCAAAGAAGGTTGCCCAGAACAGCGAGCTAGAAGAGGTTTCAGCACAAGTGCTCAAAAGCAACTGAGAGAAACAGAAGTGAGATGAGACTACAGACAGCTTTGAATTTCCCCATGTGCACCAAGGGAACAAAGAAATAGGGAAGAGCAGCAGCAGCAAGGTCTCTACGATACCTCCAAGTCCCATAAAACCAACATGAAAACTATCATAGTCTTATAGGATGGTTTAAATAATAGCCCAATTTTAAAAATATCAAAAGCAAAGCACGTAACTCACAAGCCATCATAACTCTAAAGCAAAAATTGATGCTTCTGGAACTTTTTTTAAATAAAGATTTTTATATTCATACCAGAAATAGAATTCTGGGCTCACCCTCCACCCTTATTTTACTCACTTAGGGACTATCATTCTTATGTCCAGTGTAGACTGTATCTTAAATACAACCAAATTTTCATTTTGATTTTTTTAAAAATAAAATCACAGCCTATATTATCATAATCCACCTAAGCCATCAACATTGTTATCTACCTAGATCACCAAATTATAGCAACCATGCAGCAATATCATTGATTGCCTGGTGATACACCTTAGTGAACACAGAAAATGTCATTTTTTTTTTAGAACTATGAAGGTTCCCTATAGAATTTATGCTTCAACTATAATCACCAAGGACTGCCAAATTCTACAGTAATCCAGAGTAACTGCTGCCACATAAAATCAGAGAGTATTGTAGTAAGAGTACTGAACTAGGAATAAGGAAGACCTCAAACCCTGCCTCCAATGCGAGCTCTGTGACCATGGGCATGTTATTTATCCTCGCTGAGACTCAGCTTCTTCATCTGTAAAATGGAATGATACCTGTTATGAGGTTCCAAAGAGATAATATATCTAAAGCACTTTATAGAATTCAAAGCACTGTTTAAATATCGTTGTTGTTGTTGTTGTTACTATTATTGTTATTATTATCCCCATTTAATCCCATAGATAATAAATTTTAGAGTTGAAAAGAACCTTAGGGGCCATTCAATCCAAGTCACTCATTTTCTACAGTTTTTTGGTTTTCGTTGTTTTTTTTTTTAAACTGGGAAACTTTGGCCCAGCGAGGTTAAATAAATTGCCTAGGATCGCATTGGCATTTAGTTGAAGAAGTAAGACTGCAACCAAATTCTCTTAATTCCATATTCAGTGGCCTTTAAATCATACCAATATCTCTTAATTTCAAGGCCCAGAGAGATTAAAAAACTCTTCCAAGGTCATGTAATGAAATAGTGGCAGAGGGGAGGAAAGAATGAAGGAAGGAAGGAAGGAAGGAAAGAAGGAAGGAAGGGAAGAAAGGAAGGATGAATGGAAGGAAGAAAAAAGAACAAAAGGAAGAGAGGGAGGGAAAAGAAAGAAAGAAAGAGGGGGGAGGGGGAGGGAAGAAGGAAGGAAGGAAGGAAGGAAGGGAAGAAAGGAAGGATGAATGGAAGGAAGAA
>CM053582.1:252973224-252992011 GCA_028627135.1 Pseudochirops cupreus
AAAGAAAGAAAGAAAGAAAGAAAGAAAGAAAGAAAGAAAGAAAGAAAGAAAGAAAGAAAGAAAGATTCTATTTACTCCCTCTATGATCTTCTTTGACTTGGCTCTTTGAACCCAGTCTGCTAAGCCCATTCCTGTCCAGCTTGAAGTTTTGAAGACAAATCCTGGCCTACCTGCATTTCGGTCTGGCATCCCAGACTCTGTCCACTGCTCTATCTTTAGTACATCTCAGAGGACCTGGATTTAATTCTCTATTCTGCCACATGCTATCTGTATGACCTTGGACAAATAAATTAACTCACTATTGGTTTCTTCATTTGGGGCAAGAAATGTGGATTTGATGGAGATGGAACAAGCATTCATTAAGCACTTACTGTGCACAGGGTACTGTGCTAAGGTTTTACAATTATCTCATTTGATGTGCTAATAATGATATGACTTCCCAAGTCCCTCCTAACTCTAATCTATCTATGACTATCAGCCACAGGATCTATGACTGTATAATCTCCTACCTAAAAGAACTGCCCTGCACTCCCATTCTCTGAGCTGTGACCATGCTGTAGTTATTCTACCCAATGCCATGACTCTAAGTCCCATTCCCTCCTGTCCTATAGCTATCCACAATGAAGTGTTGATTTTAAGTTACTAGGACTACCATTATTGTTCAGTCTGCCTATGGAAAGAAAACAGCAGCATAAGAGAGTCAGCATATAAAAAGGTACAAAAATTGGGAAGCAATCAGTCAACAGTTAGGTACTACTATGTCCCAGGTACTGCTGTCGAAGAGTTTCTGATCTCTAAAAGTTCACAGTCTAATTTGAAAGATAGCATGGAAACAGCTATGTAAAAACAAGACAGAAACAGAAAAAATTGGAGATAATCTCCAGAAGGCACTAACAGTAAGGGGGGCGGAGCCTAAGAAAAACTTTTTTTGCAGAAGGTAGACATTTAGCTGAGACTTAAAGGAAGCCAAGACTTTGAAAGGAAGAGAAAAAAGTCCTGGAGGACTTCAGGCCTGGGGGACAGTCAATAAAAATGCAGAGTGAGGGGAAGGGGTGTTTTGTGCTGGGGACAACAAAGGGGTCAGTATTGTTGAATTGCAGAGTACTTGGAGGGTAGTAAAGTGCAAGAAGACTGGAAAGATAGGAGGCAGCCAGGTTATTACAGGCTTTAAAAGCCTAACAGAAGGTTACCAATTTGATACTGGAGGTTAATAGGAAGCCACCGGAGTTTATTGGCTAGGGAGGTGGTCAGACCTATGCTTTTGGAATCTTAATTTGATAGCTGAGTAAAGGATGGATTGGAGTGGGGAAAGATTTGAGGTACTGAAATAGTCCAGGGGTGAGATGACGAAGGCCTGCACTAGGGTGGTGCAGCATCAGAGGGGAGAAGGGGATGTATCGTCAAGAATTTGCTTAAGTAGTATTGACATGACTTGGCAACTCATTATGTATGGTGGAGAGAGTGAAGAGGGGAGCGTGGTCTCCAAATCTGGCCTTTAACCTATAGCATACTGGGCATAGCTATTTGCCAAATACTGGGTATCTCTGTTGTTGCTGTTGTTGAATGTAATGCTGTCCGGAGCATTTTTGAGAGTATGGGTATTCTTGTTTTCTTTAACCTATTGCCCTTCTATTTCTAACCTGGGCTCTTTAGAATCAGTTAGTGGTAAAGGAAGTGAGGCATCAGTTTCCACTTGACTTGTTAGTCTGAAGCCTTTGAAATGAAAATCTCCCTAGTCCCACTAGCCATGGGTGTCCTCCATGGCTCTGTCCTGCCCTCCTCTTTTTTCCCTTTATGCTAGTTTACTTGGTCATCTCACCAGCTCCCATGGATTCAATTACTATTTCTATGCACGTGATTCTCAGATCTGTTTGTCCAAACTTAACCTCTTTGTTGACCTCCGGTCTCACATCTGCAACTGCCTATTGGACATCTCAAACTGCATTTCCCGTAATCATTTCAAACTCAATGTGTCCAAAAGAGAACTCATTCTATTTCTCTCAAATCCTCCTATTTTGTTCCTATCTCTATTACTGTCTAAAGTACTGTCATCTTCCTGGTCATCCAGTAATAGGGATAAGAATATAAAGGAAGGTTAATAAGTTATAAGAAATGACAAATGTGGAGAATTCAGAGAAAACTGGGAGGAATTATGTAAAGTGATGCATGCGGACAAAACAGTCAAGAGAATTACAGACAATGAACATAGCAATGTCAATAATATCAGCACTAAAAGGCAATAAATTAAAATCAAATAAAGGAGAAAGCTTGCATCCTTCCCATCTATTAACAATTAAACTGCAAAAGTGGAAAATTTTATCTTTATTTATTTCACTTTAAAGTGAAAGTACTATCAGTTCATTCAGTTAGTAGGAGGCTTTTCTTATCTGTATTGGAAGATTGTTTCTCTCTGTCTCTCTCTCTGTCTGCCTGTCTCTCCTTTTCATTGACTGTGTGTGTGTGTGTGTGTGTGTGTGTGTGTGTGTGTGTGTGTGTGTGTGTGTGTGTGTGTGTGTGTGTGTTGGGTAAAAATGGCAAGGTCAAGGCAAGTCTGAGTTTTAGTCAGGAATTACCTATTGTGGGGGGCAGCTAGGGGGCGCAAGGAATAGAAAGCAAGTCCTGGAGTCGGTAAGACCTGAGTCCAAATCTGACCTCAGACACTTGACACTTAACTAACTGTGGGACCTTGGGTAAGTCACTTAACCCCAATTGCCTTGCCTTTCCCCTTCTAAAAAAAAAAAGAAAGAAAAAGGAATTTTTTTTAAAAAAGAGGAATTACTAGTTGTGCCAAAGCAAAATACATCCAAATCAATCCAATTAGGTCACTTAACTCCAATGAAAGAAAGAGAGAGGAAGAAAGAAAAAGAAGGAAGGAAAAAAGGAAAGAAGGGAAAGAGGGAGAGAGGCAGAGAGGCAGAGAGGGAAGAAGGAATGAAGGAAGGAAGGAAGGAAGGAAGGAAGGAAGGAAGGAAGGAAGGGAGGGAGGGAGGAAGGAACCACTAGTGATGAAAAGAATTAACTTGAACTTGTGACCAAAGCAATCAGAAAATCTTAAAGCCCATTAGAAAACCTTTGTGATACAGATTCACTGAAGAATTGATTTTGATGAGTTAGTTTAAAAAGGTCCACTTGAGCAGGAATTGGTTTATCCTGCTTGTTGGAAATAAGACTCAATAACCCTAAAGGTTTTGAATGAATGGCCCTAAATGTTGTTGTTGTTTGTTGTTATTGTTCTTCCTGAATTTTGAGAAATGAGTCAGCCTACCTAAAATGGCACTACTTACTCACACAACCCACACAGAATCACAGAAAGAGAGAGAGAGAGAGAGAGAGAGAGAGAGAGAGACAGACAGACAGACAGAGAGACAGAGAGAGAGACAGAGAGACAGAGAGACAGAGAGAGAGAGAGAGAGAGAGAAGCAGAAAGGGGCCCACAGGTTGTCTAATTCAACTATCTCATTTTACAGATGCATCTCTCAGACCGGAAGAGATTAAATGACTTGCTCATAATCACGTAGGTGACCTAAGAGCTAATATAATTTGTACAATCTGTGTACTTTTATTTTCAGTTTTTAGATGAGTGACAGAGCCAGGATTTAAAGCCAGTTCTGACTCAAAATCCATGTGCTACTTATCACTCAGTCATTTTATCAAACATGAAGAATGAAAAATTTCTAAATCACAGAATTTTAAACTAGGAAGAATCTTAAGGAAGAGATAACACAATTTTCATTTTTTTCCCCACACAAATGAGGAAGGTGAGGCCCTGACAGGTAGATGGACTTGCCAGAAGTCACAGTAGAGCCAGTAATAGAAGGCAGGTCTTCTGATTTCTGTTCTGGAGCTTCTTTGGCCATGCTGCGGTGCCTCCTTCCTTTTAGAGGGTAACTAAAAAATAATGAGATCTTTTTTGTGTGTGGCTTGTGGAAATGGAGGAGGATGTTCTTTCATGCAACATGTTTCAACTTGTAACGGTAATATACTTTCAAGATTAGCCAGTCAGTCTTGTGCTACTCACTGTTGTGAATAGATATATATTACTTCATATCCGCTTTTTTTAAATGAGCTGTTATTTAAAGCAAAGAATTACTATGAAATTGTGTGAAGTTGTCAAATCTTCAAGTGGAACAGTTGACATGGTAAAATAGAAACTCATGGGGTTGGAGTAAATTTGAAAACAAGGGTTTTGACTGACATCAAAATATTTAAAGGAGGTTGGGAAAATGTCCATGATACATAAATCAGTCATCTTATAGAAATGCTGAAGAGGTCAAAGTTTTGGCTCATTCAAATATACAATTTACTGTGAAAATGATGGCCAAATCGTAGTTTTAATATAGGAATAGATTCATTTTTTAATACCTTAATGATATTCTTTGGTTTCATATCCCAACCTATAACCTCTTGTCTTCCCCTCCCAGAGAGCTACCTCTTGAAACAAGGAATTAAAAGATAGTGATTAAATAATTCCTCAAAATTAACAAAAATGCTAAAAAAATTCTTTTGTATGCAGTATTCCATACACATTGTTGGTCCTGTCACCTCTACAAAGAAAGTGTTTCTCATGTTTCCTTTTGGGAACCAAGCTTGGGCATTACATTTTTCAGAGAATTCAATTTAACTGAAGCAGAATTATACTAAAAGAAAACTTAAGTGTAAGGAAAGTTTCTGCTCAGATTGTAACCACTTATTTCAAGTGAAAAGAAACCATAAAGACTTGACATTTTCCCTGATGTTTCAGGAGAAAGCCAGACAAAACATTGTGTTTTGAAGGGAAATGATCATCAGTGAGTGAATATGCCACAACCCTGGTAAATATAGCACCAGAGTCTGCTGGAAAAACTCCAACAGCTCCAAGAGCTGAGAAAATCCATGTGTTCATAATCACAAATGAAACGATGTGGGTTTGTTTCTCTGTTATCAATGGCATCATTCCTGCAGTCAAGCAGTCAAGCATCTCTGAACTATTTGATGGATTCTGTAAGATGCAAAAGGAGTCTACTGTGGCTACATGGTGATTTTCTTAACTATGACAATATTCTGAGCTATAGTGTGCTTTCTATGAAATAGCTATTGACCTAAGAAAAAAAGTAGTATTACTCCTCTTCCATGCCCACCTGAGAGTCAATGAAGTCAAAAGACAAGCGCTGGATTTGGAGTCAGACGACCTGAGTTCAAATCCTATCTCTGCCACTTTATATCTGTGTGACCTTTGGCAAATAACTTCTCTGTGTCTCAGTTCCTCATCTATAATATGAGGAAGTCTGACAATATGATCTCTAAGGTAAATTCCAACTCTATCTAAGATCTAGCCTTCTTTACCAAACTGCTTCCAATAACTTTAACTGATTTAAATCTAACACCATTAAGAATGTTGAAAGAAATGCATTATAGGCCATTCCAAAAGAGGAGCTCCACCTTTAAAAACTAGTAGCATTTATATTGTAATTAGGCTTTCAGTCAAGACTGGGGTCTTTTGTGTGCTACATGCAGAAACCTCTCTCCTAATTGATTTAAAGAATGCTTATGCAACTCTGAGAACCTGCATAAAGGGTAGAGTTGGTTCTGGCCATCCTTTAGGGGGAAAGACGTGTATGATTCCAAATATTCTTCAGGAAAAAAAAGACAGACATTGGAAGTCGCAGGCATATGGGAGAAGCCAACTCCTAGACAAGTCCATAATTTTGCCTGTATGGAAAGTACGGAGAAAGAATTCCCCTTGAATAAGATGAAAGTCTCTCTCTTAGTTCCAGATGAGATCTTATCTCACCCCTATTAGAATAACTGGCTCATTTTTATATATTTTCTGGAATACCTTATTTGCAGAACTCCGGTTTTCTGTTTTCTATTTGCTTAAATGAGTTTATTCACTATTTATTATTTGGGATGACCTTTTGTGTAACCAACATTTGGTGGGTGAAAAGCCAAGTTAGTGGGTGCAACACAGAGCTACCCTCCCATCCTAATAAGGCCTGGCAACCAGGCAAACAGCTTTTGTGCTCAAGCGAACTTGGAACCCTAAACCAGAAGTATTTCAGTGAGCAGATGTGTATGTGTGGTTCTGTATGTGCGTTTGTGTGTAAGTAAAATTTTCTAAGTCAATATTAATTTTGGAGATAGGTGAAAACCTTTTTTTGTTGCCTTTTGGGTAGCGATCTCAGTCTTGTTTAGAGAGGGATGGGCCAGACTCCAAAGACACTTGTCCATATCACTGACTTTGCATGCTGCATTTAATAAACTCATGTGGATGTACATATCTTACATGGGCACACACACATCATGTACATTCATATGTGAACAGTCCTTTATGTCTGTTATCAACCACCATTATTTCAGTGGATGCACCAGACAAATATACAAGGTCATCCTCCCAGCCTGAACATAAACAGCTTAAGTTTGCTCTTTTGTCACGTACTACTCAGAAAACACAAAAGAGGAAAATGTATCCATGAGTCTAGAAGGCTTAACTGAGTTCCCCTGAACTTGCTGCTATGTGGGTATAATCACCAAAATGTCGAAGTAGAGAAAGGCCATTTGTCCCTTCTCCAGTACTCACTGGAAATCCTGAAGTTGTATGACATCACCTGCAGAGTTGAAGGCAGACACTAAGAAGAAAGCTGTCTCTTCTCATAGAAGCATCATCCTGCCCTTATTCTACTGGCACAGGGTAGGTTAAAGTTCAAGAGATCACTTAGGGTTTATAGGATCATAGTCCTCTCAGTTCTGGGCTTCCATATGACCAATGAAAGGTCCCAGAGTTTTCATGTTGTCTCCTAAAACCAAGAAGGGCAACTTTGAGCATAATCCTCATTACAGCTAGAATAAGTACAGTTCAAAGTATATGACTTGAAGGAGATGATACAATAATATTTCTTGTATGTTTCTTTGTTGTTATTTTTTAATCATTAATTTATAAACTTACCTCTATATCTTATCAGGGTCAAAAAGATAGAAAGGAACAAAAAAACTAGCAGATCAATCAAAAACAAATATTGATTAAGCACCTAATGTGTATTCAGCCTTGTAGACAGAAAGACAAGCAATTCTTTGGGTCTGATACCTTACTCTATAGTTCAAGAAAAATATGTGGTCTATATTAATGATCTTTTCCATGATGTATATCTTATTATCACCTTACTGATGAGGTACAGGCTCTGGGAGCCCCCCTTGAGCTCTCCTTGAATCTTTGAGGTACAGGCTCTGGGAGCCCCCTTGAGTTCTCCTTGAATTTTCCCACATAAGGCATTTGCCATCTTCCCTCCATGTGGTGTGAGAGCACCATAGAATGACCTAGCACAGACTTACTCTGTGTCAGACTTGCCAAATGCAAGCGTCACAGATACCTAGGCCTCTTAAGAGTCTACGGACTTGGAGAACTTTCAATAAACTTTGCTTTTTTTTGGCTGAGAGAAGATTTGAGTCGAATTCATTCAGCAGGACCTGGTGTGTTGGTGTGAGGGATAATTTATAGTAAAGTTTCCCCATTCTGAAAAATCAAATCTAGAATGGCTTCAGTATTCACTAGGCCTAAGGTCAAGTCACCTGACCTTCAAGCATTAGAGCAATGGAGACCCTCCCCCAGAGCCAACACAGCAGAAGATATGCCAAATAAGGTTAAGACTGTTTTTTGGACACCCACATGTTTCTGGGTCCTTTGTCTCAGAGAGATTCCCAAGCTTAGGTTGTGGGACAGCCCCCCTACCAATAAGAGTGAAGGCCAGTTGGGGGGGGGTTGGGTTTCTGCCTTAGAAGATTATATAATCATGGGCTGCCTTCTACCTGGCACTCTCTCCCTGCAGACGCCATGTTGGGTGACAGGGGGTAGAGTCCTTTCTCATGAGAAAGAATAAAGACTTTTTCTGACCTTAGATTCAGACTCCAAACTCTTTCATCTCACACATTGGTATTTTAGGGTCTTCAGAGCAAGTCTGACACAGAGTAAGTCTGTGCTAGGTCATTCTATGGTGCTTTCACACCACAAGGAGGGAAGATGGCAAATGCCTTATGTGGGAAGATTCAAGGAGAGCTCAAGGGGGCTCCCAGAGCCTGCACCTCATCATTACCACTTCTTCTGACCATGTTGTTAACCCTTTTAACTTGAAACTGCACTGAATAGATTCCTCTGTCTAGCTTTCTTTCTTGCCTATATGCCTCAGATACCTCCACAGCACTATCCTCCCAAAATGAAATTCCCAGACTTAGAAAATGACAAAAGTCGGATGTAGAAAGATTAGTAGAAATCAGCTGCTTCAACGGCCTCATTCTACAGATGAGGAAACTGAGGCACTGAGACATTGTATGACTTGTCCTAGGTTATACAGATCTCTATAATTCTTTATTTAGCCACAGCAGAAGTATATGCAACAACAATGGGCACTGGGGACCTTTTAACTGAAACATCCATCTGAACCTACCAACCTGAATTGTTGGAGAGAGTTTCTTCATCCAGAAGTTCCCTACATCAGTGAAATTATAGATTTAGTCCCCATGCTTATTAAATATAAGAGACTGCCTATGCTTATTAAAAGTATGACTCAGGTTTAGTATGTAGAACAGGGGGCAGAATGACATAACACCTATTTCACACCAGTGATGTGAAGCTCAAATAAGATAACAAATGTAGAGTACAAAACATTATGGTTGAGCTTTCCCATAACTATTTTTCACCTATATCTACAAAGATGACTAGCAATTTAAAAGATGAAAATTTTTCACACATTTAATTGCAACAGAAAGAATATTGCCTTAGGCACTGGACCAAAAAGCTGTGTATGTATAAATTATATATTGTTTTACTAGCTTTTAAAAATATCAACCTATTAAGATCAATCTTTCGCATTGGGCCTTTAAAAATTAGGAAGTAAATTATTCAGAGGTTTAAGATAGGAACAATAATGAATGTTTATTGATCTCAATATTGTAGAGGTACGGGGATTTCACTTAGGAATTCAGTTTGCGAAAACAGTTCCTTTCTTCAAATGTCATCAGGGTATCTGTGATTAGCTAGAAATTTGATCAATCAAGGCTGTCTGTCATTTTGAAATGGCAGGGGGTTTTCTTTTTTAATGTTTTGCTCCAGGGTGTTTATGGGGAAACCCTAAAAAATGAAGGTCTGCCTGAAAAGAAAGAGAAAAACTGCTCGGAGTCCAGTAGGGAGGGTAATGATCCAGCTAAAAGAGATGTAGGCCATCAGAGCCAAGACACAAAACCTGCTGAGCCTTTGTTTCTTGGGGTTATGTTCCCCAAAGGAGAGAATGTTGGGTGGATGCTCTTTCTGCCCTCTGTACAGGGACATTTCTAGGTAAGCTGAAGTCCAAGACTATCAGGGGATACAGGGATTCAAGGATAATAGCATTGTTTTCTTTCCCCCATGTATGTTTATACAGTTGAAATCAGATTTCAATGAACATACAGGGCCTGGCAGGGTGGGGAAGGGATCCTGTAAAAGACCAACATAAAAGCTATGGTTAAGGAGACTTTGCCAATTGCAAAAGTTTGCTGTATAACTTTTCCTCCCTCTCTTACCTATCTCCTCCTCCCTCAATGGGAAATCAAGCTCAAATCAACTCTGTCAAAGTTTCTGAACAGAGGTGCATCGTCAACCACCTTAGCGCTACATTTGCCATTCTGGTCATTTACTGTACCCAAATGCCCCAGGCTACTACACTCTTTTGTGTATTGTATCCTCAATTACAACTTTCAACTCTCTGAGGCCTGAGACCATCTTTGCTTTTGTATTTCTATGTCCAGAATTTAGCACAGGGTTTAGCACATAGAAAGTCCTTAATAAATGTTTTGTTTTGTTTTTTCATTCATTTCCAGATTAGTTGTAAACCAAGAACATTTGACCTGTAAGGATACAGAAAAGATTTACAAATGTAGGTAACTGATGAATAGTGCCTTAGGACAAATACAAGTTCTTTTATCAAAGGAAACTTTGTGAAGCAAGTTGTCATTCAGTCATTTTTTTTTTAGTCAAGTTTGACTCTTCATGACTATATTTGGAATATTCTTGGCAAGGATGTTGGAGTGGTTTACCATTTCTTTCTCCAACTCATTTTACAGATAAGGAAACTCCAGATCATTTTACAGATAAAGCAAACAGCGTTAAGTGACTTGCCCAGGGTCACACAGCTAGTAAGTATCTGAGGCTGGATTTGAACTCAGGAAGGAATCCTCCAGATTCCAGGACTAGCATTCTATCTACTGCAACACCTGGCTGTTAGTTAAGTTACCAGCTAATTAAATCAAGTTAACATGCAAAAAAAAACTAGTTTAAACACCAGGACTGGCATCTTCTCCAGTGTTGGCAACAAAGTTGTCATCTTTGCCCTCTACTAAGACATCAAATCAGAAATACAATCCTTCTGACTATTTAGATCAGAAATTTAGAGCTAGAGGGAATCTTAGAGATCTCCAAATACAAAGTCTTCATTTTACAAATGAAGAAACTAAGGCCCAGAGAGGTTAATTAACTTGCCAACATCCATCACATAGTAACAGCTAATGTTGTATTTATGTTAATAATGTCATTAATAATTATAACAGCTAACATTTATACAGCACTTTAAGTGTTAGTACAAGACAAGTTCCTGCTCTCAAGAAACTCACAATCAAATTGAGGGAGACAACAGAGAGAGGAGAGTGCAGCTGCCAGATGGATAGCATAGTATCCGGCTGGATGGGAAGGCCCTGGAGGTCTAAAGGACGCATTGGCAAGTGTAGATAGTAAGGGCTGATGATCATACATCTTAGCAAAAAACAAACAAAAAACAATGAAAGAGTGAAACCAAGACAATTTATAAGATTCCTCTTATTCTTAAATCAATGCTGCTTCTTCATCTTCATAACAGTATTATTGGCCCCATTTAACAGATAAAGAGACAGAAATATACCCAGCCAGTTAGTGGCAGAGTCAGGACTCAACAATAGCCAGGTTTTGAATGCTAAGCACTAATTTTTTGAAACCATATTACATTCCTAAATTTTGGTAATCTGAACATATGCTTATTTTCATGTCCAGATCTGAGTATTGTTAAATTCTATGCTTTGGAAATGAGAACTATATTATTATAGGCTGATTATAATTTGGCGTATCATATTGTACAAAGAAAATAAGCAGAAAGGTCTAAACAAAGTGTTCAAAGGATTGAGAAATCAAAATAGTTGTGACTGTCAGAATTTATCCTGGAATCATGTTTCCTATTAATATGGCTATGTTGTCTGACCAAATACTAAAATGACCTTGCTCACCCCTACCCCACCACACACCCCCAATTCCATTATAGATGAATAGCCAAGACTTTGTGAAACAGTAATACAGTCTTAGGGGATAAGGAAAAATGATTGCAAATGTTCAGTTTCAAAGTCCACATCCTAAGGCAAAATTACATGGTTTTCTTTTTCCCTCTTCCAACTTGTATTAGGCAGTTTGCAAAAACAAGATGTCCTGCCATAAATGTCAAAGCAACATGGACAGGGAAATGTTTCCCCTCCCCAATAATTTTTATATGAACAGTTCCAGAATAATCGGAAAGACTAGGGTCATTATCCTTTCCAATACCCTAGATCCCTGGAAGACTGACAAGTACAAATAGTGGTTCAGTAGAAACTGCTGGCCTTGGAGTCAGAGGACCTCAATTTCCCTCCCTGTATAATAAGGAGATTGGACTAGATGGCCTCAGAGAGCCCTTCTAGCTCAAATCTATGCTTCAATGACCCCAAGTTAACCTCACCACACCCTCTGCCAGGCCAATAATCAGGTCTTAATTATCTGGTATTGGTGGAAAAGGAAAATGTAAATAGTTTTAAAGAGGACTAATCAGGCAACAAATGCCTACTATGTGCCAGAGCTGGGGATTTAAAAAACTAAACTAAACACAGACAGTCCCTGCTCTCAAAGAGCTCATTGTCTAAAGGAGAGATGGTAGGAAATCAACCACGCACAAACAAGCTATATGCAGGACAAATAGGAAATGATCAACAGAGAGAAGGCACTAGAGTTAAGGGTGAGCAGGGAAAGGTTCCTGAAGAAAGTAAGATTTTCACTGGGACTTGATGGAAGCCAGGGAAGAAACCAACAGGTTGAGACAAGGAGAGGAAACAATTCCAGAAAGGACAGACAAAGAAAATGCTGGAAGATGTAATGTTTTGTTCAAGGAATAGAAAGGACTATTTCTACTTTTCAAAAGAATATAAAAACTGAGAGTTTAAAAACTTTTTTTCCCACTAAGTCAGACGCTAAAAGCAATTGCTCTAACTGCCTCAGAGTCTTTAGAAATTCCCGCATCAGGCTCACTGCTTAGAAGGAACCCATTTCCTGGCTACGTTGAAAGGCATGGCCTCATACAAAGAGTCATCATTTGCTTCTGAATTGGGCCAGTTCTAGGGGAAAGAACCTGGCTGAGGACTGATGTTGAATCATTCGACCCACTTCTTCACAGAGAGGTGATGAACTTAGGGTGCAAACTGAGACATATTTTTGGACATGATCAATGTGGGAATTTTTTTTTATTATTTATATTTGTTACAAGGGTTTTTGCTATTTTCTTTTTTCAGTTGAAGGGGGGGAGAGATGAAAGAAAGAGAGAATAGTTTTTTATTCATTGAAAAAAATTACTTTGTAAAGAAAAGGAATGTAAAGTCAGGGAATTTTGAATTCCCTTGCTTCACTCCTTTCAAGGTTCTTTAAAATTCTGGCAAAAGTATCCTTTTTTCTCCCAAACACTGAATGCCCAACTATTCAGACTCCATCAGCAATACTCCTGACCCCTTCTTTCTATCCACTGCATCCTCTCATCTCATTGTACCCTAATCCTCTAGCAACGGCTATCTAGCAATCTATCAATCCTCCTAGATAATGCAATACTCTTAAAGAAGATAAGTCTAGAGGCAAGAGTACATGGAGACTTAAATGATATAATTTTAGCCAAAACGTAATTCCCAAGTAATTCTACTTCAAGATGGCTGACCCTACAAGAAGAAATCCTTACAATTGCTAATAAGAGCTTATAAGAACTAAAAAGGACCAGGCCCTTTGATTTCATAAATAAAGCTGAATCAGAGATTTCCAAGGTCCCCAAGGTGCTGTTCACCGACCTGCCTTTAGATAAGGTTCATTCTCACCTAAGACAATCCCTGCTGTATTGGGGAAAAAAAGATAATTATCACATTGGCCAAAAAAAAAAGTTCTTTTCCCTGAGTTTTATTTATCTCATCCAAATCTGAATTATTCAACAATGAGTTAGTCCAGATCTTTTCTTCTTCTCCTCTAATAGCTACAACTGTATGTAACCACACTGGGGCTCTTAGGAACATTGCTAGATTTTAAGGTGCCTTGAACTTCCTTCCTCAGGTTTTCTGCCTATAACTTTCTGAGATTCCTTTAGCAAAAAATTCCCATTCAGATGTTTCACAAACTACAACACTCTTCCCAGGTCTCTGATCTATTATATGCCACCCTCCAGCCTCCCCACCCCACCCTCATCTAATTATACCAGAAATCTAAGGAGGAAATTAAGTCAAAGTTATGTTTAAACTGGGGTGGTACTTGATATTCATGTGTCCTTTTTTTTTTTGAGCTATTGCAAATATTTTAATAAGTGTTCTCTGCAAGGCATTTAAAACATCGGTTTGTGAGGATAAACTCCATTGGAGAGAGAGAAAACAGAATGGAGGTAACCATGGAGCTGAGGAATTTTCTTGATTTGGGGCAGGATCTGAGAGTCCACTGTTTTCTGATCAGCCTAGCGCTGCTCTGTAATCTCGTAGTTCTCTTTTTTCTGGGCCAAAAATCTCTCCTTCTTGGTGTCTAGGTTTACAAAGCCTCTCTTCTTGAAGTAAGATGATTTGGAATTTTCACACCTGAAAGGTTAACCCTGGTAGAGGTGGCAATGACAAATTTCTGATGGTCTTTCTCAAAGGAACAAGTTTGATGGTCAGAGGTCCAGTCACCAGTAGCAAGCCACTTAGCCAGCTGCTTCAGGAAAACTACTTGCTTGCCCCTGTGGTGGCCAGTGAGCATGATCAGAATAGTGCTGGGGTGATGCTACCTCAAAGTCTCCTCACATGCTGGCTGAAGGGATTTTTGCCATGACTTAGCAGCTTTCTAGGCACGTCCTCAGTAGGGTAATATGTGGGCATTTTACAAATCTTTACCACACGGGTTCCTCCATTCTTATCGCCACCAACAGGCTTTGAGATAATAGCAGGCACTTTTTCTTTCTTCTTCCTTTCAATCCAGGTTTTGGGGGCAGCATATTTCTGCTTATACATGGCTCTCCGGGAATACATTGCAGACCTGGAGTATCTACCAATCCCTCAGGCCAGGACTGGGTTCCAACTGCAATGCTTTCCAGGCTTTTTGACCTTTTCAACTACATCTTCCTTTTTGTTCTCTTTCTTTTTTTCCTTTTTTAACTTCTTTTCCTTGGGTGGCTTTTTGTCTGCCATCTTGAGAGACGGGAAAGAGCTCGCGGGTCCTTTTCACCAAAATAATATTCCTCTTTTTCCATTTTCATTTTTACTATATACAGTCTCTTCATTGAGATAAAAAAAAATCACCATCCCACCAGCCACCATTCCACCAAGCACTACTTCTTGAAAAAAATATATTACGTGAAGATCCCTGTATCACTATACTGATTTTCTTTGTGGGTGGAATTTGGGGAGTTTTTCTTGTGTTTGAACATTTACATTGATTTCCATTGACATTAGATTATAAATTCTTTGAGAGCAGAGACAGTTTCACTCTTTTATCCTCATTTCCAACTTGTAAAACACTTAATAAATGCTTACTTCAATGATGAATTCAATCTTCACCTAAAAGAAGGCATGGACTAGTTTACTTTCATCTTCATATTCCTAGAGCTTATCACAGTTCGTGACAAAAAGTAAGTACAGAAGAAATGTTTTCCATTCATTCATTCTTGCATGAATCCCAGTCATACAGCTTCACTTGAAGAGTACTAGAATGAAAGAAATGGATTTCAAGGATCAACACCACCCCAACCCCATTCCACTACTAGGCCACAAAAAGTCCATTTATTTATTGATGACTTAATACATTGTTTAGAGTGGAGATCAGTATTTGCATATCTGCTGTTACCCTCTTCCCCTCTCAGGAAATTGTAAACTGTTGGTTTTTTGTTGGGTTGTTTGGGTTTTTTTTGGTATCTCAAATGCCCAGCCCTGAGCCTGATAAAGAGCAAATGCTTAATAAAGCCTTGTTGAATTGAAATTCAGTCTGAATAAAAGCTTGGATTTTAAGGGGGAAAAAAATGCTTCATTCTTAGACTCTGAATAACTGCCCTGAGGAAGGCAAGCATACCTCTTCTACGCTGAGCCTTCTATGCATATGTGCCTATGAATGAAATGGATGATCCTGTAGTAGTGGCATTGAACCTGAAATACTGTCCTGAGTTCAGCTTGAGCTCTGCTACATACTATTTATGCAAACTTGGTCAAGTAACTTAATCTTGCCTGACAACCACACATTCCTCATCTCTAAAATGGGGACAATAATATCTATACTACTGTTGAAAGTGATGTTGACTCAGCTACCCATTGTTCCCAGCCCTGCTTATCAACTAGTATTTGGGGAGGCCCTGGTGGGGAAGGAGAGACCAAGTCTGCAGCTTTTTCTATCACCTGATCTTTGTCAGTACCCCTGCCCACAACTTGTCACCTTCTTACTACCTTGAGAAGGAACTGAGAAGCAAGGACCCAACCTCTTTGGCTGAGGTGGACCTATCTGGAGTATCTTAAAGTTACCTATAAAAGCTGTCCCCACCTTAAAGTCATAATTATTCTTCAGTGATCAACACTTCAATTTATAATAAACTCCTTTTAATTCTCTATTCTGAGTTTTGCCTTGTTAATCCGGGTGAAAAACCCAAATGAAGAATTTCCTTTCAACACTACCTTCTTCAAGTGGTTGTTGTGAGGAAAGTCTTTTGTAAACCTTAAAGCGTTACAGAAGTGTGAGTTACTATTGTTAGGCTAAAGGAACACAAAGATAAAAGAAAATCAGCATGGAAAGGAAATTATATAGGTAAAAGAAGTAATGTGGTACAGGGAAAATGGAAGCACTCTGGATTAGGGTCCTGGCTTCAAATACCCTCTCTTATGCTTACAACTGCATGGCCTTGTGTAAGTCACAAACTCTGGGCCTTAGTTTTCTCATTGGTAAAACAAGGGGATTGAACTCAAACGTTTCAAAGGTCCTTTTATTGGCTTTAGTCCTATGAGCCTATAAAAATGGACAGAGCTGAGAGAGAAGCAGATATGAACAAAGCACTGACGTGGAAAAGAGGATCAGTTTTTATTTAAGGGAAAACAGAACCAAGATAACATTACATAGAGTGACAGCAATATTGGTTTAAGAATGACTGAGTAAATGAGTCATTTTGTCTACTAAGCTACAAAAAGAGAGATGCTATCTGTGCCCAGAGGAAGAACTGATAGATGTATAGAATAATTTTACATATATATCTTTGTTTGTGTCTAATGGTAGCCAGCTGGGGTGGGGGGGAGGAAAAAAAAAAGAAATTTACATGATAATTTTCTTGTATATTTGAAAGGAATAGAAAGTTGTGCATAGTAGATTTGCAGTTTCATGTGCAATCATCTTTTTTATTGTACTATGTTAGGGAAATGCTTGTTTCATTCCATAAATTAAAAATAAAAATAAAAGAAGAAACTGCAAACCTCTTACAAAGAACCAAAAATTAAACAAGAAGTAACTAAAAGGTGGTACTGAGGGAGCTCTAAGTGACCCTTTTTTTTTTTACTTTAATCTATGCAGGAATCATAGAAATATAATTGCCCCACACACAGTGATCTAAAACAAGATGATAAAGAGGACATTTTTAGAAGTGGAAAGGATTAGAATTTGGGGAAGATTTTTTTTTTCTCTTTGAGGGCTAGTGGTGCATACCTACTATGCCTACAATGTGCCCAAACACCTGAAAATTTTTGCTCCCACTTTGCACCCTCAGAATAATAAACAATAGTATTTTTATTTCTGCTATCTGATGAAAGCAATGCCTCTACCACATTAAAATAGCATTCTGTGATGTGATAATGTGTAAATGTACCCAGACATTTACATGTAACTTACTATGAGGTGGGCTGAACAACTTCATTTGAATTCTGTTAGAGTAAAAATATTTCCAAAGCATTCATTGATGACATGTCATCTGTCATAGCAAATGACTCATTGCATAAATATGACTCAGATTACCTCTTATTAGGTAAATAAGTTTTGAGGGGTAATTCCTATAACCACTCACTTCTTTTGGACCATGAATAGCCAGCCAGGCCCTGTGTTTGATTCCTTTACTTATTCACTATTCACTATCTTCCTTCCTTGCGATTGACCTTTTACCCCCCAGAAAAGTTTCTGACCAGACCCCTACTGGCCTCTTAATTGCCAGATCCAGCTATCAATTTACAGTGAACAAAGGCTTGGCTCTGGAATTGGAAGACTTACATCTAATTATTAAGTCTAATGCTTGCTCACCTACGTGATTTACCTCCCCAGGCCTCTGTTTACTCATCTGTAAAATGTTAGGGTTGGACAGACTTTTTCCTCTTTGACCCCTTTGCTTGCTCTTAACAGTTGACTACTCCCTCTGTTCTAATAGCCCTCTCCCCACCACCCACACCAACCCCCACCAAGAAAAAAAAAAGCTTCTTTTCAGATACTCCTAAATCTCTAAGGAGTCCTGTCTCTTTTGTTACTTTTTTTTGTAGGTACTCACTAGAATGTAAACTCCTTAAAGACAGGGGCAATTTAAAAAATTCCTCTAAAATCCTTTATGTAGAGTAGGTGCTCAATGTTTGTTTATATTAATTAAATTGAATTAATACATGCTTTTCGAATTTCTTCTGAATGACAGTTTGATCATATATCCTACTTACCATTTGCTGCTATGGCCCTACTATGAAAACAGTTGTTTATGAAAGGGTAGTCAGCACCAAATGTTTAGAAAGCCAAAGTATTGAGTATACTGTGCATGTATGAGCCAGCTAGGCCTCTGTTGTTTCTAGTAGGCCATTTTCCATGGTTTAGCTAGTTAGCTTGAAAATTCAAAGTGGTAGACTCAGCATGAGGAAGACTAAACCTCCTCAGATATGTATTAGTTGTGTGACTTTGGGTGAGTCATTTAACCTCTTTAACCTTCAGCTTTTTCACCCATCAAATCAGGATAATAATAGCACCTACCCTCAGAGAGTAGAGATGAGGAACAAGTGAGATATGTAAAGCACTTTGAGAATCTTAAAGCACTATATAAAATTTAGTTTTTTATCATCATGTACTTCTTTGGTCACAAGTGAAATCAGGCAAAAAAGGATAAATAAATGTAAAAAATGTAGTTCTCATCCCAGGGGGAAAAACATTAAAAGTACATGCTTTGCTGATAATTGGACAGGAATGTCAGCTTCAATTCAACAATTCAACCAACATTAATTAAATGCCTATTGTGTACCAGGCATTAGTGCCTGGTACATGATAAGTGCTATATAAATGTCAGCCAGCAGGAGAATGAGGAGTAGTAGTAGTAATAGTAGGGGTGGCGGTGGTCATGGTGATGGTGGTGGTGGTGGTAGTAGTAGTAGTAGTAGTAGTAGTAGTGGTAGTGGTAGTGGTGGTGGTGGTAGTGGTGGTGGTGATAGTAGTAGTAGTAGTAGTAGTAGTAGTAGTAGTAGTGGTAGTGGTAGTAGTAGTAGTAGTAGTAGTAGTACTAGTAGTAGTAGTAGTAGTAGTAGTAGTAGTAGTGGTAGT
>CM053582.1:252992511-253018098 GCA_028627135.1 Pseudochirops cupreus
TAGTAGTAGTAGTAGTAGTAGTAGTAGTAGTGGTAGTGGTAGTAGTAGTAGTAGTAGTAGTGGTAGTGGTAGTGATAGTAGTAATACCATTACATAGAAATAAAATTCTGGCCTCCGTTCTATCCTAATATGAAGAGTCACTTGACTCTAAAGGAGAACTTGATCAGCTTGGCAGAGAGCAACACTTTTAAAAACTATGTGTTTGAGTCAGAACTCTAAGAAAAATCTCAGTAAATACTGTGGTGAATAGGAAGCATTTCTGCGCTCTTATCTGGACCTGAAAGAACCTAGAGACACAAAGCAGGGGCAGAAGGAAGGGAGGACGGCTAAAACAAAATGAAAGATGGTATTTTTTTCTTTTTTTCTTGATTACGATATAAAAACAATTTTTTTTTTTTGCTTTTTGGAGGGAGGAAAGCAGGGCAATTGGGATTAAGAGACTTACCCAAGGTCACATGGCTAGTAAATTTTAAGTGTCTTTAGTCAGATTTGAACTCAGGTCCTCCTGACCCCTGGGCCACTGCTCTATTCACTGCACCACCTAGCCACCCCCTAAAAACAATTTTTAATATTTGGGTTTTTTTTTAAGTTCCAAATTCTCTCCCTCCCTTTTTTCCCTTTCCCCTCCCTGAAAAGGTGAACAATTTGCTTTCCATGATAGATGTGTAATCTTGTAAGACATAGTTTTATGTTAGCTATGTTGTAAAGGAAAACAGACCAGAAAAAAAAATAAAAATAAAGTTTAAATAGTAAGCTTCAATCTGTGTTCAGACTCCATCAGCTCCTGTCCTGGAGGTGGGTAACATTTTTCATCATAAGACCTTTGGAATTGTCTTAGATCATTATATGGCTGAGAATAGCTAAGTCATTGACAGTTGATCATTGCACAATATTGCTGTTCTGTGTACAATGTTCTCCTGGTTCTACTCACTTCACTTTGTATCAGTTCATATCAGACTTCCCAAATGTTTCTGAGACAGCAATTTTTTCACATGGTTGGGGATAGGAGAAGAGTATAAAGAGGAGACTGGGCAATAGAGTTCAAGTCTACAAGCTTGTGCAGTGTGTTCTGCTGTCAACTCATGTGAGGACTTGGTGAGCTGCTTCCAGATGGAAGCCCCTTCCCTTCACTTATGAGCATGCTCTGAAATTCTGTGACTGTCTCTTGTCCCCTTACTTCATGATAAAAAGCATTTTCATTGGCTGCAGAGCCAGAAATGAGTAGGCAGACAAAAATTCTAAGAGAGGAACCTAAGTTCTCTCTTCCCTAGTGACCAGAGAGGCAAAAATTGTTGCAAGCCTTTAGGTAGAGGAGAGAGCAGCAGTTGTGGAAATCACAATAGGTCATTGCCTGTCATGGGTTGCCTCATCTCCCCATCAGGATCACCATGGAACCACTAATACATTGCACTCCTATTGCTTCTGTCTCTAGTTAGAATAGTTAGAAAAAGAAATTTCATTCAGAATAACTAATGAATGTATACAATATCTGGGAGCTGACCTACCAAGACATCCTTAAGACTTAAAGAAACATGGGGCAGTTAGGTAGTGCAGTGAATAGAGCACCAGCCCTGGAGTCAGGAGGACATGAGTTCAAATTTGACCTCAGACACTCGACATTTACTAACTGTGTAACCTTGGGCAAGTCACTTAACCCCAATTGCCTTGCCCTCCCCTCTCTGAAAACATACACACAAAATTTTTTTTTACATGTAATTGGGGAAAAAATAAAATATTACATCATTAAAGAAAGAAAGAAAGAACTCATAACCCTGACCAAAATAGCAATTAATGATGACTTCAAAAGATAGATTCTGAAAAATATCTCTCACCTCTCAGCAAAAAGGTAAAGGAGTTGAGATGCAGATCAAATATAGCTAAAGTATTTATTTAATTTGCTTAAGTATATTTATTTGTTAGAAGGTAATTAAATTTACTTAAAAACTTCTCTAGTATACTGTCTATAAAATTATTCCTACAAATACCAAAATCTAAGTTCTATTTATATTTAACCCTGAGTTCTCCACACATTAATCAATCCGTGATATTTATATGGATATTCCTTCCAGTTCTATACTTTGCAATCCAAATGTATTTTTCCATCCTGTGCTATACTGTGGGTTCCTTGAGAACTCAGGGAGATTCTTACCTACCTACTACTACTACTTAGAGGTCAAATAAAATTAGTAGCAAAACTTAAAGGAAAAGAAATTTAGCCTTGACTGCTGATAGCAGTGGGGCAGCTAGGTGTCATAGTAGAAAGAGGGAAGGGCCTGAAGTCAGAAAGACCTGAATTCAAATGTGGTCTCAGATACTTACTGGTTATGTGACCCTCGGAAAGTCATTTAATCCTATTTGCCTGAGTTTCCTCACCTGTAAAAACGAACTGGAGAAGGAAATGGAAAACCACTCCAGTATCTTTGCCAAGAAAATCCCACATGGTGTTACACAGAGTCAGAAAAGAATGAGACAACTGAACAAACTAATAACAGTAAACCACAGAATTAGGCTTACATAGCTTGTTTCAGGCCTGCTTAGAGGATGTGACCAATTGGCAGCATTCTGTGACATTTGAATGGACTGAGGAAATACCAGCATCTGTGGGGTCTACGACAGCTAAACTGGGCCTTGTGCCAGAGGGTTTTGCGTATTAGGCTTAAGCAGGATAGAGGTAGTTGAGCCTTTTTGTTAGTCATTCTGCAGCAGAAAGGGGGAACTTGGGAGGGGTTGGTGAAACTCTGCCAAACAACATTTTTGAATAACAAGGTTGTTTTTCCTTTTAATTATCCATGAATAGCAACAGGGGGTAGTGGGAAAAGTATTGTATTTGGAATCAGAGGACCTAGGCTCAAATCCCAGCTTTAACACTTACTACCTGTATGATATCAGATAAGTTACTTAACCTCTTCAGGAATATTTTTTTTATCTATAACTTGAGAGTAGGGTTAGAACGACTTTGAAGGTCCCTTCTAACTCTCAGTCAATGATCCTTTCATCTGCAGTAGCCCAAACTTCAAGAAATTTATGAAAACTGATATTAGAAAATCCAACATCAGCCTAATCAGTCACACCTACCAAAGGAACTGGCATTATTCAATTAACACCTCAGAGGCATCCAGTTTTTGTGTAGGACTAAAATTAACAGAGGAGAGAGTCAGTGATGAAAATGAGTTCTTGAGAGTCTCCTTAGAAGATAACAATGACAGGTCACCCTTAAATGAGCTTGGAGTTGCAAAATGAACATCCCCACCCTCCCAAAGCCAATGCTATGAAGCATGGCCAATTATAGTAAACATGAATCAGCTTGTTGGGGCTTTACCAGCTATAGTCCGTTGTCATAGGTGAATTGGGCAGTATGCCAATTCCTGCCTAAGTCTGAAAATACACATATATTCAAATGATGGTAAATAATTACCTAATGGGAAACTTGTGTGGCCCACAGGACTGTCAAACTTCAGACACCAGTTTAGACGAGTACCTCTGGCCCTTTTGGCTCCATCTCTCCCAGCCAGCCACACAGAGATATACACACACACATACACACACTGCTACATATCTCTGAAGAATTCTTTTTGGCACAGTGGTCCCCACAGGAGTCCAGGTGAGTTCCTTAAATACTGATTATAACAATGTCCAGAAATGTCAGGCATCATTTCTGCAGGAGCCTGATAACTCTATCAGGCCCTGCTCATTCAAATCACTCCCAGAGGCCCCCGTTTCATCTTCAGCTTGAGGCAGCCCTCAATGGTTGAACTGGGTATGAGAAATGGAGATAAGTGTTCACTATAATTATAGAAATATGTTTGTGCTGCTGCAATTAGGCTTGTGTCAGCGTTTCTATCAACCTCTATGTTGCCAGTATTTTTCCACTCGGCATTCCAAGTGAGTAATGTCATTTAAATGGGGGGGGATGGGAGAAGAGGAAGAACCTCACAAAACAGCAGTCTGAGTTTGGGGCTTATGAAAGGGGCAAGAACTGACATCATTGGGAACTTGAGCTCTCATTGCTCCATCAAACAAGTAGAGCAGGCACTAGTACAAGTTTACAAGGGTGGCTCCCACGCCACTCGTTTTGTTTCTCTGGTGTTGAAACCACTTGTGATAGTGAGAAGAAGCTCCTGTCTCCAGAGGACAATAGGATCCGAGGGCCAGGAGAGACTTCGTGAGCTCATCAGATCCATTCCAATACTACCCATTACCCAATACTAGGTTAACTCATTCAAAAGTGATGGCTGTGCATCTCTGCCATAAAACTGACTGCAGAAACGAACAGGGGAAATTAATGTCCTCTCTTTACACAACATCATATTTTCCAAATGACTTTTACATGTTATTTAACGTGATCCTCACAGCAACCTATGAGGAAGGTAGAAGATATGTTATTGTCATCATTTGATGAGGAGATTTAAATACACCAAGGTTTTCCAGGTGGCAGAAAAGCCTAGGCTTCTGAGGTTGTTAGTCCAGAACACCTTCTAATAGGATAAAGCGACCAGGATAAGAGGAGACCCTACCTTAACTAATTCCATCATTCCATTCACTAGTGTATTTGAATCCTCCGACACCACACCAGTAAGAAAAAAAATCCTCCCCTTTTTTGGGGGGGAGTGGAGGGGAGGGAGAAAGAATTGTGAATGTACCATTATTCTCCAAAACTATTTCTTATTGAGTGGTGTTTTTCACTTTTTTTCCTGTGAGGAGTTTGGGAGACAGATGGTATCTAGCAGTATAGTTAACCACCCAAAAAAAAGGAATGAAAGGAAAGAAAAGAGGGCCATTGAAGCATTTTAAATGCACAAAAGAGAAAAGAAGAAAGTACAGAACAAAATATAAATAAAAGAGCTTTAAAGGTAAAATGTTAAATTGATTGTATGCTTTAGTTTTTTTGCTTTTTTAGAGGGGGGAAGGTAGGGCAACTGGGGTAAAGTTACTTGCCCAAGGTCTCATGGCTAGTTGGGGTGTGTGTGTGTGTGTGTGTGTGAAGTGTCTGAGGCCAGATTTTAACTAAGTTCCTCCTGACTCCAGGGACTGGTGCTCTATTCACTGTGCCACCTAGGTACCCCTGACTGCATACTTTTAAAAAAGCAGATTGTTCATAAGAGTCATGATTTCCATATATAAGCTTTTTCTGTTCTGTATATGGAAATGTTCTTTTTCCTGATGTTAAGGTCAACATTTTAAAAATTAAGTTTGAAAAAAAGAAATATTTATGTATCCTTTGTGCACATAGTATGGATCACTCTCTGTCCTTCAGTGATCTGCTCCAACATCCAAACACTTAATGCTAAAGTTCTTCCTCCAGCTCTCAATTTCAGAAACACTTATTAAGTACTCTTTTCTGGGTGCAGGGAATACAATAATTACAAAGACAGACAACTCTGCCTTTAAGGAATTTACAATTCATTAGGTATGTGAATAATGGAAATGTAAAAGCATAATTTAAGTAAGAGTAGGCTTAAGTGCATAGCTGTGGTCAAAAAGAGGGGAAAGACCACTTCCAGCTGGGAGGAAGAAGACAGTACAGGGAAGGCTCCATGAAGGAAGGACATCTGAATTGGACTTTGAAGGAAGTTCAGCAAGTGAAGGACACAGCCGTGGAGTTGGGAGAGTGGTGGAAGGATTCTACTCTATACATGAAAGATGGCTCAAGAAAATGCCTCAAGGTGGGGGAGATGGCAACAGGAAACTGGGAAAGCAATGAATAGACAGATTTAGCCGGAGCACAATAAAAGGCACGGAAACAAATAGCATGAAATAATAAGAGTAAGATTAGTTGATGCTAAATTATTGAGGGCTTTGAAAATAAGGTGAAGTCTGTATTCAATTAGGCTCAATAGGGAGCCACTTATGGTTTTGAGCAAGAGAGTTATTATCAAGAACGTGATTGGAGCTATTATATCAAGAAGCAATTTACAGATGATGGGTTGGCAAGGGGAAAAACTTGAGACAAGTAGAATAGTTAGGAGAGTACTATAATAGTAGAAGTGAAAGGCAACAAGTCTCTAAACTAGAATGGTAGCAGTGGGAATGTAAAAGAGAAGAAGTGAAAAGCATACTGTGTTTGGCCACTGACTGGAGGTGGAGACTGAGAGAGAAGATTAAATTTCAAGCCTGGGGAACTGAAAGAATGGAAAATTAGTAGTAGTATCACTGACAAAATTAGGGAAGTCTGACATACTTGAATTACTTTGCATACCAATAGTTTACTGAACCTTGAACTCTTTAAAGTTTAAATCTAAGCTCGCTTGAAAACCTCTTGGGAATTAGCTAGCACTAATTAGCTAGCACCTCTTTCTTATTGTATTTGATTTGTTACATATAATCATGAATTTAGTCCATAATGTGCAATACCTCACCTATTCCTATGCCCCACCTCCTAAAAGAATCTGTTGATTTAGAAAATTACAATGATTCAGACTCACATGCCTTGGAGTTCAAAACTCTTATCATGTAAACCTGATTGGAGATATTGTGATCCAATCACATCTTATTCAGAGATTGTTCAATGACCTGGCCCAAATTTCAAGTAAACCATGGGTATAATTCAAGTCAGTGTTTGCATAGCTTTGGGCTGAATTTCAAAAAAGGCAGGGCTAAATTTCATATGACCTTGAACTAGATGAGATTTTCCTTCAGGTTTAAGGATTTCATCTGAACTCAGGGGAGATGCAAACCTGAGGGTGGGAAAAGGGAAAGAGGGGGGGAGAAAGTTGTCTATTAATTAAATAAGAACAAATGTCATGAGATTTTCCTTGTGTTTGGCCCATGGAATGTGATCTGGACCCTTGAGCAGAAAGTTCTTTGTGAGTGATACCAAAAGGCTTAAGGCACAAAGCAGGAGAGAAGGCCCAAGTTCCATTGCTCTGATTAAGATTCCTCCAACACTTCCCTTCTCCCATGATCTCTCACCCTTCTCTGTCCAAGCCATTGCAAGTATATTCCACCTCTGGCAACAATTAGCACTATATTATTTACAGTCATACAGTCTAGGCAGAGGCCTAGAAAAATTCCTAGCTTCTTTCAAGGTTCAATTCAAAGGCCACAACCTATACAATTCCTATCCAGATTTCGCCAGTTGGTTCTTTCCCATCCCTCTCCAGCCTGGAAACTTTGTACAGATTTTGCTTTTACTCATTTACATACATATTGTTTTCCTCCCATCTCCACATATATATAGGATATAGACTCCATGAAGTCAGGGACTATTTCTGGGGTGTATGTGTGTGTGTCTATGTGTGTCTGTGTGTGTCTGTGTGTGTCTGTGTGTTCCCAGCACTTAAAACAATGCCTATCCTTTAATAGGAGTGTAATAAATATTTGTAGAATTAATGAATGACTGATTGAATGAATAAATGGATATTAGGCTTATTGAGCTTACTATTCTGAAAGTTCCTTGAGGGCAAGGAACATCTCTAGTGCTTTGTTGGTATCTCTTCTAGCAGCTGGCCTGATATGGCCACACAGAAGATACTTAAAATGACTATATCGATTAAGAACAAGAAAAAAGAAATTATTCAGGATAGTTACAGAAGATGGGATGAGAAGAATTAGAAAAGGAAGATGGGAAAGAAGGAGAAGGAGGAGAGAGAATAGGAAGATAATGAAGGTAGAGAAGATAAAATGAAGAAAGAGTTGTTGACAATGATAGTCCAGCTTCACTAATTATCAGTACATCTAAGTATTTAAAATACTGGTACTATTTTTTCTAAAGACATGATGGCTGGTAATCTTATTTAAAAGATGGGTTTGGGAAGAAACAGATCATTGAAAACACTTTGAAGTAATTTTAAATTAATCCTAGATATAGAAAAATGTATTATTTTATGCTTCAAAATAGTTAATTATAAGATAAAACACTCAAAACAGAAAATTCAAATGGATAATATCTATCTTCACTGATAATTAACTGAGTACGAATATAAGCATGCTCTTTGATGAAAGGAATTGGTTGGAGATTGGATGGGAGAGCAGGGATCAGAGAGTTGTTTTGTAATAAGTTTAAAGGACTAAACTGAACTCATTGAGGCACGTGTTCCCCCTTTCCTTATGCTTAGTTTCCTTATGCTCAAGGCTGAAACATATAATGCATCAGGAAATATGCCATTCACAAAATATTTCACTTGAACATGGCTGCCTCCATTTCCACAGGGTATCAATACTCACCTTTTAATTAAGTGCTAACCATTAGCCATAATGGAACAAACATGAACATTTTAAATTTATACTGAGTAGACAAGATAAATTTACAATTTACCTTTCACTCTGCACCCTCCAACCCATTCCAGCAACAAGATTTGATTGTTTTTGTTTTGTTTTTACAGCCATATCACAATTATGTGGTACAACCTTAAGTTTCATGTTTTCTCTTGCATATTGTTGCACTAACAAGCTCCTAGGCTAAGTGCTGGCCAGTCTCAACACTTGTATACCCCTGGAGGTGGGTAGCAGAGACAAAACTATCCACATATGCCTCCATGTGACTGTCCTTCCATGTCATCACATTAAGAATGGCAAGGAAGATTTCTCCATGACCTAGTCATCACAGTACAGAGAGCCCTAGACCTAGAGTCAGAAAGATCTGAGTTTAAATCTGACCTTAAACACTAGCTAGCTGTGTGACCCTAGACAACTTACTTAACCAGTTTCTTCATCTATAGAATAGGAATAATAACAGCACCTAGCTCCCAGAATTGTTGTGAGGGTAAAATAAGATAAAAATTTAAAGCACTTTTGCAATCCTTAAAGCCCTATATAAATGCAAGCCATTATTATGAGGCAATAGCTATGAGCTTTAGCATTAAGACCTGCATCCGTCTTTACCTCCCTGAAGCTACCTGAAGGCAACTGATAAATTCTGGGTTTAGATAACCAATTTCTACCGTTGTCACAGAACTATTTGTCTAATTAGGAGGGGAAAATGGTGGATCATATAAAAATTCTTGTTGAGAGATGGGCCTTCAGGAACATGTTGCAATCTAGGTGGATTTCCCTGAGTATCTCTCTGTTAAACTGTGTTCTGGGCATTCCTAGGGAAGTTCTCTGTGCTGCTCCATGCTGACAACCCTGGGTGGTCTGGAGCATGTTCATGTGTGCACACACATGCACATACACACACACAAATGGAATGTTTTAATCTTTGTCACAAGGTCAGTCTCAGTCACAATCTTGCATCCTTAATATGATTTTCCAAGACATTTCCTGTTCTCTTGGGTATTAAGATCCTGGAACTCAGAGGTTGTAAGATAATAATTCAGATCTTGAAACTCTCTTCCTTTTCCCAGCTATGGGAATTTTGCAACCCATTATATAATAGTCTCCCAGTCTCAGTAAGGGACTTATGGTTTATCCACAAATTTGCATCCCAATTTCAATAGCATATGTTCCAGGACTATTATTTAAACCTAAATTCACGATTTCAGTTTGGGCATTCCATTCACTAATGTAGATTGAAATTCTTTCTGTCATGTCTTCTGTCATAGTGGACCTGACTTAGAACAGTACCCAATTTGGCTGGATATTAGAAATGAAATGAGGTACTTGTAGCCATTCAACAGTTAACAAAAGGAAATCTTAGCCACAATAAAGAAAGAATATTTGACAAGAACACTCCAGCACTTAACTTGAGTAGACCAAGCCAGGCCTCATCTGCATATTTTAAAGGAAAAACTATCTTAACCCATATTGGGGAGCAGGAACACAAGTAAATAAAGGTCCTGTCACACCTTTTTATCCAGTTCATTTTCTGTCCATGTCTCTATACCTATAAATCTTCCACAGAGGATTGACCCAAAGCACTTTAGTTCTTTTAATATCTCTTGTCTATTTATACCCAGTAAGCATCACTCAATTATCCTCTAAGGTCAGTCCTCCTAAGTCTCTTTTTTTTAAATATTAATTAGGACCTTCTACATCCCCCTGTTTTCAAAGTCCATCAAAGCCATTTGATTTCACTGGTGTGTCCACTCAGTCTTTGGATTCCAAAGTCCAGCATGTTAGTGATGTTCTAGCACCTTACAATCCCTTTTTCTTTGAACTTTTGATGTCTTTGTCTTTATAATTCCCAATCTTGCAAAACTACACCATTTGCTTTCTTCTCTTATATCCCCTGGGTACCAAAGTCATGTAAGTATGTTCACTGAATCCTCAACAGTCATTCTATTTCATTTAAATGCAACCTTTACTGATAAATGTCAATCATCTTATACATTTCTTATTGATTTCCCTATACAATGTCCACAGAGGCTGCTCGGAACTTTTCATAGTTCCTTCAAACTCCTAATTCCACTCTCCTCCATTCATTCTCAGCAGGTGACCTTGTATTCTGCTTTACTACCAAGGTTAAGGTCATTCAACTCTTAGTTTCCAACTTCTCCACCTTAGATTTATTAGTTTCTCCTGGATGACTAAATCTGTATCTCCAGACCTAGCTCCTCCTTCTGAGTTCCCATTTCCTTTAGCCACTCAGGCTTGAAACTTTAGAATCATCTTTCATTCCTTCCTCAATATCATATCTAGTCTTTCACCAAGCTATGTCTGTCCTACATCTGAAATGTCTCTGAATTCCCAATATGACCTACTTTCCATTCCCCTGTGACCACCTAGATTGTTGTAATAGCCACCTAATAGATCTCTCTGACTCCAGTCTCTCCTCTGTCCTAATCATAAATGGATAGATTAATGTTTCTAAAGCATAGCCCTTATGTCATTCACTTGTCAAATAAACTTTCAGGAGCTCCTATTGTCTATCAAATAAAGGACATGTTTACTGGCTTGACATTCAAAATTTGCCATGATCCAATCCCAGTCTCCTTTTTTGGGTTTATCTGCCACAACCAAGTTAGGTTATTTACCTGAAAGTGCTCCATTCTTTCTCACCTCTTCACTGTTGCCCACACTTTAATTTTGTTGCTCCCCTGGCTCCTTATCCTAACCTTTCTCCTTATCCCAAACTCCTCTAACTAATCTTTACATGTCAGCATCTGGTGCATCTGATAATGCCATCTTTTCTGTGGACCCTTCACTGATCTCTCAATTTCAATACTACCCCAAAAACATTTATTAAATGCCTACAATGTGCTAGGTATACAACTAATAAAAAGAAAGGCATTACCTGCCCTCAATAAGCTTGCAATCTAAATGGGGAGACAATACATAAAAGGAGGCACTAAAAAAGAAGCTAAGGACATCAGGGCATATTCTGCATGGGTCCATGGAGTTGAAACTAGACAGGTCAGTAATTGCAAGAAGTTGAGAAGTTGCCTTCTGTCCTCTATAAATGAAGGCATTAGGAAGAATTGAATAGTCTACCCTCCCAGCCCTCCAGAGAGTTGAGGAGACTAAGAAAGCTAGAGTCAATCAAGGCTTGAGTTAGCAACATGGTGGTGAGTTTAGAAATTATGAGCTTATCCTAGGAGGGACAAACCCCAGGACAATAGCAAGATAAAAATTTCTCCTTCTTCTGAATCCCAATTGCATTTTTATTTGTTCTACTTTTAATATACTTACCACATAAGGCCATACATTCTCTGTATTTGGGTACTTATCTTATTGCTCTTAATAGAATACAGATTCCTTGAAAACAAAGACTATTTTATTCATTTTTCCTCTGCCTGAAACACTGCTTTGCAAACAGTGGGTTCTCAAAAAATAGCAAATGAGTTAATAAATATCTCTAGTCTGTTTTATGTAGAACAATATTGAGCCCAGGAGTCCCCAGTTCTGGACTAATGTGCAACCTGGGCTTATTCCTTGGGGAATCTGACCTCTAAAGAAAGGAATCAGACCCTTTACTACTACTTCTAACTCTTTATGAGCCAAATCCAGATCTCTGGGGAAAACAGCTTAAGAATGTTTAGGTATGGTTTGTGTCTGAGTGCTCCCCAAAGAGTAGTAGAAATAATAGTAGTAATAATAAGAATAATGGCTATATATAACATTTATTTAGTACTTTAAACTCGCTAAATGTTTTTTTAAGTATTAAGTCATTTGATTCTCACAACAACCCTGTGAGGTAGATGTTATGATTAACACCATTTTAAAGATGAGGAAACTGAGGCAGGGAGAGGTTATGAGGACTTCCAAGCATTCCTGATGAAAGGACCAAAGTTGAAGAGAAACCGTGAAGTATATACATAAAAAGGTAAAGATGAATGAACAATGCTAAAGGACTAAGCAAGAATAGATAAATTGCTTAAATTGAAATATGGGAAAATGAAGTGTGTCTCCTCTCAACCCTATCATCATCAGGGTTCGGAGAGAGAGAGAGTCCAATTAGACAAGGCTTGGGAGGGGCTCTGCTTTGTCTTGATCTTATGGAAAGAGAAGAAGAGGAAACACATTAGAGGAGGAGGGCAAAGGAAAGGAAGGTTAGGGAAAAGCATTTCATTTAATCAGGGTGCACAAGTAGACTTCAAAACAAATGGGGAAAAGGAGTTGACACTTCAACTTCATTCTCAACTGAACTGATCAAAAGAAGGAAGAATACACATGCATACCATGGTAGGGTGTGCATTTCAGAAATACATTTCACTTAACAGGGTAATAGGAAAGGGTAGAAGGGGGAAAGGAAGTTAGAAAGAGGGTGAGTTAAGGGAGAGATTAGTCCTAAGCAAAACAAATTCTTAGTATACACAAAAATATTTATTGTTCTGTTCAAATCCCAAAGAATCTGAAGGGATGTTCACAAATTGGGGAATAAATAAGTTGTGGCACATAAATGTGATAGAATTCTATAGAATACCATTGGGATGAAAACTCTTATCAGCATAATGGCTAATGAAGATCCCAGAGGACTAATGATAAAAAAAACGAAAAAACATTCTACTCACTTCCTTTTTGTTGTTGTTTGTCCTTCCTTCTCAAAGAGGATCACGATATCAGGAAGGTGATGTGATGACTTGCAAGTGAATTGGATTTGCATGAGGGAGGGCTGTGCAAAATCACTAATCTCACTTTCTCCTCTGAAGCCATCTGGGTCCAGTGGCAAGCTATAGATGAAATTGACTGGAGAGGCCCCCATTCACTTCCTGATAGAGAGGTGAAGGATTTGGAGTTCAGAATGAGACAATTTTGGGGTTCCTGGTCAATGTGGAAATCATATTTCATTCATTCTATGTTGTAATGGGCTTGGTTTTTCTTGTGTTCTCAGATAGAGGGTGAGAGAGAGAAGGTGGATCTTGGCTCATTAAAGCAAATAAAATGTTTTTAAAAGCAAAACAAAAAACCTCCAAAAGACTCATAAGCCCATATTGCCAAGGACTTAAAACATGAAATAGTGGTTCTCAACCTTCCTAATGCTGCAGTCCTTCAATACAGTTCCTCATGTTGTGGTGACCTCCAACCATGAAATTATGTTCATTGCTACTTCATAACTGTAATTTTGCTACTGTTATGAATCTATCTGATATGTAGGATGTATTTTCATTGTTACAAATTGAACATAACCCACAGGTTGAGAACCGCTGTATTAGACTCTCGTTGTTGAGCAATGCTTAAATAACCAAAATGTGAAAAAAAAAATCATAGGACTGCTACATGGCTAGTTCAATTCACCTCAGTTGTGCCTAGCCCAAAAAATTCCCTTCAAGTTTATGTGAATTAGTCAATCAAGTCAGAGCTTAAGCTCATCCTCCAACAGTCAACTGTTCTGAGAAGGATGTGATAACAGAAAGCTTCTGCTGCTGTCACTCAGTTATCACTGAGGAACTCAAGTGCTTTTGACTTCTCAACACACATAAGGTTGCCTTGAAGGCTAGAAGCATACATTTCACAATGATCATTCAGTTACGCTCACCAAACAAAACAAAATAACAACAAAAAGTGAAGAGGCAGCCAGGGAGATCTTACTGGAACCTCACAACAACCTTGTAAGGTAGGTGCCATTGTTACCACAATTTTTCAGATGAAGAAATGGATGCTCAGAGAAAATAAACAATTTGCTACACAGTATAAATCTCAGTTATAAAGTGAACCCAACTATTCCTGATTTCAAATCTAGTATTCCATCTTCAATGACATGTTGTCTATCATAAAGGCTGTAAATCCAATTTTCAAATTTCTTTTAAAAGTGATCATTTAGGGGCAGCTAGGTGGTGCAGTGAATAGAGCACTGGCCCTGGAGTCAGGAGGACCTGAGTTCAAATGCTTGACACATTTACTAGCTGTGTGACCTTGGACAAGTCACTTAACCCCAATTGCCTTGCCTTCCCCCTTACCAAAAAAAAAAGTGATCATTAAAATTTTTTTTCTATTAACAAGAATTTGAAGAAATCTTTTTAACAAGGAATGTTTCCCCTCTCTCCCAAAAAGAAAAAGGAAAACACTTGCAACATAATTAAAACATAGTTAAGCATAACAAATTCCTGCATTTGCTATGTCTGAAAAAAAAAGTTTCATTTTGCACCCAGAGTCTGTGTTTATCATCATTCTTCTGGAATCATGTTTGAACATTTTATTGATCAGAGTTCTTAAGTGTTTTGAAGTTACTCAGGAAAAAGAAAACATTATTAATTAGGCTAATCAATCAACATGTTTCTTAAGTGTCTACTATGTGTGAGGATCTATTCGAGGCTCTGGGTATACAAAGACAAAAATGAAATAAGCCCTGCACTCAAAAGTAAAGGTGTCAAACTCAAACAGAAAAAGAGGTCTCTAAGCCATGCATAAAGATCCCTGGGGGCCTCATATTGACTAAGAATACCATATATCACTATCCATGTATAACCTATGTCAAATTGTTTGCCTTCTCAATGAGGGGGTGGAGGGGAGAAAGGGAGAGAATTTGGAACTCAATTTTTTTAAATGTTTAACTTGTTTTTACATGGAATTGGGGAAGATAAAATATTAAATTTAAATTGCCAAAAGGAAAATCATATGTCAACATCATGTTCTCTTATATTTTTATTTTGTTAAATATTTCCCAATTACATTTTAGTCTGGTTCAGCTGCACTCCAAAGTATTGTACTCCAGTACATGCTGCTACCATGAGCCAGGTACTCTAGAGGTTAGCATTCAATGGAACAGAGACCATATGCACATGTATAAATATATATACAAAGGAATATTAATAAAAATTAACTTGAAAAAATCTCAGTATATTCTCTTATCACCCATTCATTTAAAAAGTAATTTATTGGGTGTCTACTATGTAATAAGCCTTAGTAATATTTGTCAGTCACCACATCAAAAGAAATATTAGATATAGATTGGTAGATTTTCTCGTGAATTGTTCTCTATTTTTCAGAAGCATCATTTTGTATGAAGGTATATTCTCTCAACTGTTGCAAGTTATAAAACCATAAATATGTGAATTTTCCCATGATAATGATGAAATGAGATGATAGCCAGTGTTAATTTAACTTAGATTTCCCAAATCAGCTTTTCCTCAAGACTTGATAGTAAACTGTGTAACCCTGAGCAAGTCATTTAGTCTCACTTTGCTTCCATTTCCTTATCTGTAAAATTAGGAAATTAAATTTGATGGTCTTTAAGGTACTTTTCTTCTCTGAAATTACGATCTTATTTTGGACCAAATTTGATTGTTATAATTTCACAGCCTTACTCTCAGTTCTGAGCTCATTCCTCTGTATACTATACTCCATACTTCTTCTTCCATGCCTCATCTCTTCCTCACTCCAGTCCTGGAATTCAAACTTTGAAAGTACCCTCTGCCCCAAAGGCCTCTCCCTCTGAGTGAATGGCTTCATTTAAAGAAGGTGTTAAAGCCAGCCATGTCTCAAACCTCTCCAGGTAACACCTCAGACTTCCTCTATCTATCTTGCCGCCTGTTCAGGGTTTCCAGCTTCTTTTTATGTTTTCCACCCTCATGAGCATATGATCTTCTTAATATGAACTGGTCTAGTTATTGCCTAAGGCAATTTGAAATTACGCCCCCAATATGAGTACCTTTTGTTGCAGATATATTAGTTACTAGATCTATGTACCAAAGAGTTCAGAGAAAGAGGAAAAACTCACATATTAAAAAAAAAAAAATATATATATATATATATATATATATAGTAGCTCTTTTTGTTATTGCAAAGAATTGGACACTTAGTAGGTACCCGTGAATTGGGGAATGGCTGAACAAGTTATAGTATATCAATGTGATAGAATACTATAGTATAGTAAAAAAAAAAAAATAAAAAAGATTATTTCAGAGAAACCTAGGAAGACTTGTATGAAGTGATGCAAAGTAAGTGAACAGAACCAGAAGAGAATGATGTATACTGTAACAATGATGTTTTAAAGACAAGCAACTTTAAAAGACTTAGAATATCTAATCAATATGATAGTGTGTGTGTATATGTATATATGTACACTACATATATACACACATATGTGTACACATACATATTTATATAAAGTGAGTTTTTTCATGTTCTCAGTGGGGTGGGAGGGAGAGAATTCAGAACTGAAATTTTTTTTTTTCCCAAAGAATGTAAGCTCCTTGAAGGCAGGAACTGTCTTTCTGCTTTTATTTGTATTTCCATTGCTTAGCACGGTGCCTGTCACATATTAAATGCTTATTACTTGTTGACGTGCTGATACTCCATAAATTGTAATAATAAGTGATATCCGTATGACTTTTTAAGGCTTTCAAAGAACTTTTAGTGCATTATTACATTTAAGTTCTTTATTACATTATTATACCCCAATGAGATAAGTATTAGGAATAACTATCTCCATTTTAAAGATTAGGGGAACTGAAGTTCAGGGAGGTTAAGCAGCTTAGTCTCTGACATATCAGAGACAGAATTCAAACCCAGGTCCTCCTGCTTCTCAACCCTATACTCTATCCACTAAATTCTGGTGACTCAGAGATACACTCAAGAGCAAACAGGCAATCAAAGAAGAGAGATAACAATAGACAACGAGAAGCCAGAATTGGGGGAAACATACTTGAATTCCAAATATTAGCTAGAATAAGCCATAAGTACAGATTTAATATTGACTTCTAAATGACATTTTCCAACAGAAAAACTAATAGCAAAAACATGAATTCAGAGAAACTATCTTAGCCTAGCTTTACACAGATTAAGCCAATTTAAACTATGGCCACACAAACAAGTATAGCCACATTGGATGTGGTTGAAAGTTTGGAACAGTCCAGTGTGCTCTCAAGGAACCAGGATGTATCAGTCTATGACACTGCTGAGGTCATCTTTCAGAATTTCAGTACCACAAAATCAGACCTAGCAAATCTTTTAGTAAAAGTCATTTAACTACAGGAACGCAGAGCCAGCCATAGGAAAGTGAAAGCAATGAACAAATTTAATTTGAATATAATTTAAAGACTATCTTTCCCACCCCCACACCCCCAAATTACCCTGATGGTTGAGAGAAAATGTTTGGGATTCAACCTCAGTAATAGCTTCCTATTCAGAAAACGTATTGCTTATCCCAGTGAGATCACAAGTTCCATAAAAGCAAACAGGATGTCTTAATCGTTTCTAAATTCTTGACAATGCCTAAGGAAGGACTTTGCACATAGCTGGCTTTCAATAAATACTTATTGATCTTATTTTCAGTTAACATGAAGGTAGAAGGGATAGCTAATACATTGAATACCCACACCATTATTTGAAATGATCTTGGGTTTGAATAACTCTGGGCTAACTCTAAGACGGAAGCTAATAGGAATAAGTATTAAATGTTTCATTAAGGTTTAAAAAATAAACTTCATGGTAAAGGATACAGAAACTTCACATACACAAAAGTATTTAGGGATTATAATTGCCCACAAGTTTAACATGAGCCTAAAATGTTAATTAATCTTAGTTTCATTAATAGAAATAAGATGTTAGCATCAAGGAAGATACTCTGTGCTGCTCAGACCACATCTGAAGCATTGTGATGTTTTTAGAGTATACCATATTTTACAAGGGAAATTGATACAAATGAAGCCTATCCTGAAGAGGACAATCAAACTAGTGAAGAGTCTAGAAAGCATGACATAGAAAAAAAGACTTTGCAGACCGAAGAGCATAAGGGAGTACTAAGAATCATACAGCTCAACCCCCAGTTCACCTTTTTTTTTCAGTTAAGGAAAACAAGGCCCAGCAAGGTTAAATGATCAGCTTAAGGCCACACAGATTGTATGAAGCAGAGATAGAATGGGGACCCAAGTTTTGTGATTTCTAATCCAATGTCCTTTCTACTGCACCAGACTGTTTTAGTAAATTGGATATATTTAGTTTGGGGGGAAAAAAGACATGGGAGAATTTGGTATTTGTCATAAGAATTTAGGATTTTAATAATAAGAAGTCATATTTCTATAGATTCTTGAGGTTTACAAGTACTTTCCTCACATCAGTCCCATGAGAGAGATGTTTTGAGAATTATTGTGACCATTTTAGAGTTTTAAAAACTTGAGAAGAGGATAAATGATTTACCCAAGGTCACACATGTATTAAGGATCATGGCTAGGCTTAAGTTCTAGGTTGTTCTTTATTCTAAATTACGGGTATTGTCAAAAGCCCATTCTGTCATGAGAAAGGGGTATAGGGAGAATTTGTCAAGCTCTCTAGGCTACAAAATAGAAAGAACTTAGAGAAGTAATAGAAAGAACAGATTTGGGCACAATATAGAAGTTCCCTTTTTCTTCCTACACGTAGACATGTTCAAAAATGGAATGGGCTGCTTCGTGAATTAATCATTTTCTATCATTATAAATCAGTAGTTCTCAACCTTCCTAATGCCACAACCCTTCAATACAGTTCCTCATGTTGTGGTGACCCCCAACCATAAAATTATTTTTGTTGCTACTTCATAACTGTAATTTTGCTACTGTTATGAATTGTAATGTAAATATCTGATATGCAGGATGTATTTTCATTGTTACAAATTGAACATAACCCACAGGTTGAGAACCACTGTTATAAATGGTCAAAAAGAACCTGGATGGTCACTAATGGGGGATATTGTAAATATGATTCCTAGGTTAGGTGGAAGGAATTCAGTCCCTAAATTCTGTTTCCAACTCTCAAACCTGAATGAATCTATAGTTCAGTCTATGTTCCACATATTGGTAACTGCGTTTAAATAATCACTATTTAACAGAAAATTGCTAACATGTTTAGCGATAGGTTTTAAATCATCAATCCTCTAGTCATTTGGAATATATGATGATGATAGAGATAATAATGCAGTCTTCATGCAATAGGCAGGCCGATGAGAGTATCCATTGCCAAATACAGTACTATTTTCCTATAGGAAATACCAAGAAAATAGTAACCTCAATTGAAGATAATTTAAGTTTTTCAAAACCTTATAGTCTCAACTTTTTGAGATCATGACAAATCCCATTTTTTCTTTTACTCATACTTACTCACATTGAAATATTGTTCTACTAAACGTGTTCACAAAAATGTAGACAATCTTTGTCCTTCTACATCTTAATTTGCCCCCAAATTTTTATCTCCTCTGCCCCATGTTTAAGATAATCAATTTTCCCAGATAACCTTTCAACAGTGATTGTATTTGTCATATGGATGACTCAAAAGGATAAATTCTAATAAATAAATTAAAAGAAGGAAGAAAAAAGAAAAAAAACAGCCAGGTTCCAGAGGTAGAAATATAGTTCTTACTGTTTTCTATATTTTCCTGTTTCCTATGTTTCTACGTTTCCCTGTTTTCTATGTTTTATCAATTTCTCTTTCTAATAAGCAGATTCACACACATGGTTTCTCATCTGGAGGAGAGGGAAAGTATAGTATGAACTTAGCTAAACAGATTAGCCTAAAATTAACAAAAATTAAAAAAAAAACTTTTAAAGACAAACTAATGACTATTTTTTAAAATTGGTTCCAGACTAAGACCTTGTATAACAAGTTTCAGTCTGGAGAAAAAAAAATTTTATGCTTTAGTTATAAACCTCTGAAAATAAAAGATCTAATGGAATTTCAGACAGGCCATTAATTGTAATAGTGCCAATATAATAACAAGAAAATTAAAATATGTATAAACTAAACAAGCTCAATACCTCTTAACTGCTCTATTTGAAATTAAACTTCCTCTAGTATATTTTTGGTATCAAATCACACGTAGTTAAATGTTAAAAACACACAGTCAGAAAGTCCCAAAGTTGAATAAAATAAATTCTACGTCAATAGCTTAAATTTTGGATATCATTTTTGTGATTATATAAACTAGTAATTAGGGTAAGCATAAAAAAATCCTTTGAAGATGGGTTTGTAAGAATTTTTTAATGAGCTCTGAAGGTTTTTCTGGTTACTTTTTTTTGTGGAAAGTTATTTTGGGGGTTAATTTGAAAAGTTCACGTGACTTGTATTTTCAGAGAAATAGGGGACAAAGGAGTAGCAGAAAAGAGCATGAATAGTATTGATAGATACATATGACCTACAAAAAAAAAAAAGGAGAGTCTATGGATAGACTTAGAGCAGTCTTTCTTGGCATCAATAACTAAATGTACACTTATGAGATTGTGGAAAAAAATAACCTGTTGAATGTTCTTGAACCCAAGTTTCTTTTGTTTGTGTTTTCAAAATGTTCAGAAGAATCAAAGTTTGGGTCCTTTTAAGGGATCTTTAAGATCCTTTAAGAATTTAAGTGATTGGGTGGATGCCTGTATTGTAGCCACAAAGGAGGCTGAGGGAGGGAAATCTTTTGAACTTGGAAGTTCTGAGCTACCTTGAGCTATGCTGGTATGTACTAAGTTTGGTGTCAATATGGTGAGCCCCAGGAATAAAGGGTCAGCAGTTTGTCTAAGGACTGTTGAACCAGCCCAGGTCAGAAATGGAACATGCCAATGCTCCCCTGCCAATCAATAGTTATAATTAATGGTAATGTTTGGCCCATGAGTAACCCCTGCACTTCTACCCTGGGTGAAATTGAGAGACCCAGTTGGAAAAGGAAAGAGGGAAGATGAAACAGAAAAAGAAGGAAAGGAATAAGGAAGAAAAAAGATGAAAAGAAAGAAAAAAAAGGAAAAGGAAGAGGAGGAGAAAGAAATGAGGCAGTGTGACGTAGGTGACAAAGTGCTGACCTTGGAATCTGAAAAAGATGAATTCAAAATCTACCTCTTACATTAGCTGTTTGACCATAAGCAAGCTGCCTAACTTTACCAAAACTCCTTTTCCACATCTGTAAAATGGAGATAAATAACATTGTCTCTATAGTAATATTTATTTGTAGGGGTGTTGTGAGGTTCAAATGAGGTGATGTATGTAATAGTCATTGATAAGTCTTTAAAGTCTTCTGTATGTGCTAACTTATCATTCATCTAAATAATTTAAAAGAGCTATAATTCAATCCTTAACGTTATAAGGACATGCAGTTTAAGTCTTCTATTTAAATTGCAGTTCAAAGTCTTATGAAGGATGGAGAAGTAAAGGAAAAGATGCAAAAATTTCAGGATCCACATCATCATAATAACATCTTAGACCAAACAGAAAGGGACAGAGAGGATGTGGGAAAAATGAAAATAGGTTTATAGGAAGTAAGGTTTAAAAAAAAATGATGACGTCCTTTTCTGACTCTGAAAAGTTTGCATTTTTATAGTACATTCATGACAGTTTGTCATGATGGAGATAATTAGGAGAAATATTGAGAGGCACGAAGTGATGGCTCAGAAATTAAAATATGAGCTATTCAATAGATGGTTTATCATTCACAAAATCCTTGAGATATTAAATTAGTACATCAAATAGCTATCTTGTATGAGAATATTGTATGGAGAGTGAGAAATCACCTAACAACAGATTATTCTTCTTTCTAGGAACTTAACTTTGCAAAGCTGAATCAAGTGGGAGAATGAAAAATAACTTTAAATTGATTCTTGATTCTTCCCATCATTTTGTGTCAATCCTCTTGCCTAGAGTAGAATCATAAATTTAGAACCTGAAGAGACTTCAGTTATCATGTGGTCCCGTCTATTCATTTTATAGATGAAAAAAACTGAGGCTCAGAGGATTGGAATGGCCACATAATTCAATTCACTATGTATTAAGTACCTGTTATGAAAAGGCACTGTACCAGGCATAGGGGAAATAAACAAAAAGCACTATAAATAAGGAGTAATATTCTACACAGTGAAATAAATGTAATATTAGGGATTTGATCCCAAATTCTTTCACTTCAAATCCAATATTCTTTATACAACACTCTGGATACACTTCTGTCAGCTAGGGTAAACTGTTTATGGTTCAAAGCAATCATGGCTCATCCCATGCCCATATCTACCAAAGCCCTATTATAGGTGCTCCCTTGAACATGATAATAGCAACAGCAGCTTCTATTTTGCAGCATTTTTATCATTGACACTTCATGGGGTAGCTGGTACAAGTACAGTGTTCTCATTTTACAGAAGAAGAAACGGATTCATATAGGTTGTGATTTAGCCATGGTTCCACAGCTAATCAGCCAGATGTCATAACAAGGTCCAACTGACTCCAAATCTCATACTCTTCCACTATACTACATTGCCTTTCACAATAATCTCACTGCTTCTTTCTTCCATAGCTTCCTGAAAACACAAACTGTAGCTTTCTAACCAAACATAATCAGGAAAGTTGATTTCTAGTGATAGCAACAAATTGAGGCTTTACCTCATCTTGAGCCAAGCACTGCTGCTAAGCGCTGTGCTAAATACTTCACATATATTATTTCATTTCATCCTCGACAGAACCTTGAGTGGCAGGTGCTATTATCCCCATTCTACGATTAAGGAAACTGAGGCAAATAGATTAAATGACTTGTTCAGGGTTACACAACTAGTAAGTTTATGAGGCTGAATTTGTACTCAGGTCTTCCTAACTTCAGGCTCAGTATTCTATACATTGTGCCACCTAACTGCCTACCCTAGTAGGACTAAAGTCAGGTCCCATCAAGGCCTATCCTTAGGATGTACATATGAATCCTTCCCAGTTTGGGGAGCAGCGAGAATGGGTGGTGAGGGATGTAGCTCTGTAACTGAAAAGTTCCTGCAAAGACAAAGGGAAGGCAGTGCAATCAAGTCAAGATCAAGAGTATGGCAGACTGGGGTAGGGAGATCCATCCTGCCCTACGGGAAAGTCAGAGGGGTGTTGGGGGAGGACATAGGAGAGAGCAGATTGGGGGAGGGGTTATCCAGTGGGATGCCTGTTTTGGGGTGGTGGGTGGGGGAAAGATGGGGAGAAAATTTGTAACTCAAAATCTCGTGGAAATGAATGATATAAACAATAAAAAAAAATTTTAAAATTTTAAAAAAGAGTATGGCAGAAGTGTCCATGGCTTTAACAGCCTTGAGGTTAATGCTTAAACCTGAAGTCAAACCAAGACCAAGAATCACAAGGAGTTCCAGGAGGAGGCCAACAAGAATCACACCTGAACTTTATTTTACGACAGTTCAGATGAGGCATAATCTCAATTTGGGGAGTTTTACATCTAGATTTGGACAGCAAATTCCCTCACTCTCATTTCTTCAGCTGGAGAGCTCCCTCATTGTTCTCCATGGCAACAGCTGAATCCAGCAGCTGCTTTTCCACTTTCCTTCCCTATAATCCCCACCCCCACACCCCTCTAAGTAATCTCTTAGCAATAGAAGTTCTTTCTGGGGATAGTAAAAATCTGGTCTGGGGCCCATTAATCAGTAAGTGACCACTCATTAAATAACTAGCACCACAGTGCAAATTAGTTTATCAAATCACTTCCCCACAACTGGAGGGGATTGCTTTCAGAGAATGTGGATTCCAAGTGTTTGTTCTTTCAGTTGTCTGGAAGACTGAGATAGCTGAGGAAATATTTTTAATACTGAAGATCTCCAACGGAAATGAAGGCTGGAACAATCGGTCCCTAAAAAGCCATTGAAACTAGATGAGACTGAGCAGAGGGTCCAACCCTATTTAAGTTGTGGGGCAAGGCAGCCAGCCAGCTGTGCCTTTAGACTTAAGAAAAAGAATGAAACAAAAACTGAGAAGGTGGAGATGACTAAGATATCATAGGCTCACTGTGACAATGTTGTCTAAGATTTAAACATGCAGTTTGACTTAACTCATTTTTAAATTGACCCTGGCCTTTGCTTAGTATTATTTTTAAAATTATTTCATGGTATGAGATCATCTCAGAGTTAGAAGGAAGGTCACAGGTCATCTGATTCACATTGAGCAGGAAACTTTTCTTTTCTACAAACATTCCCAAGAAGTGGTCATATATTTTTGATAAGAAAAATGGTTTTGCACATTGGGTATAACAAAAAATCCTCATAGACAAAAAAGTTAATTCTCTCATCTATCACTCATCTCCACAAAAAGTTTATATGGAACATCAATCCAGGCAAAACAAATAAGGCTCTTTCCTTTGAAATGTCATCTAGGTTTTTCCAAGACCTCTGTCAAGTCTGGCCTCAGACATTTATTAGTTGTGTGACCCTGGGCAAGTCATTTAACCCCAATTGACTCAAAACTAAATAAAAAAATATCACATACACACACATGCACACACACACACGTGTGCGCGCGCGCACACACACACACACACACACACACACACACACACACACATTGAAAACCTCTGGTCTGCACGTTTGTTTTAGAATGTCCTTCCAGAATGTTCTTTCAGTGATAACATCATACAAATCCCTAGAGTCTATTCAGTTAGAAAGGGAAAAGAAAATGTGGAGAAGCTATTGAAACTTAATCTTCTCTCCCTGTTGCTTGTTATCTCCTCTTCTTCCTCCTCAGCCTCCTTGGAAACCACATTGACCTCCAAAATTTTCTCAGCTTCGACCACCAAATCCACCTCAGTCTCCACCATCTACTCCTCAACCGTGGAAGCCCCCACTACCATCACCACCATTACTGCCAATGTGTCTCCAAAGTCATTGAGCTTGGCCCAGTCCAGAGTCACTTTCCTCATCTTCCATGATCTTTTTCACAGATGAAGCATCTTCTTCTGAGCTGAAATCGATTAAATCTAAACCCTTTAAATGGCCCTTTTTCAGGGCAGCTAGGTGGTACAGTGAATAGAGCACCAGACCTGAGTTCAAATCTGACCTCAGACACTTAATATTTCTAGCTGTGTGAGCCTGGGCAAGTCACTTAACCCCAATTGTCCTGCCCTCTCTCCTTCAAAAAAGCAAAAAAGTAAAAAAAATTTAAAAATAAATGACTCTTCTTCCCAGTCTGGGATTATCCTGGCACCAACAGAGTCATGAAATGTATCTTTCAATGTTTCTTTTGTTGTCTTCAGGTAGACCTTTGATGAAGGTCTGGCTTTTTGGTGCTGCATTAGTTGTCTTCTGCCCCTTGAGCTCCAGTAAAATGGTTCTGCCTTCAATTTCTATATTGTTACGACACTTTAAAGCTTCTTTCACATCATCTCCAGAAGCAAATTTACTGAACTCATACCTACCATTTAGATTGGTCTTAGTTGTTTTGGGGCAAAAGCTGATTGACAGTTGCCTTCACAAACACTTCCTGCAGACTTTCTCCAGTGGTGCTGTAGGGGAGGTTATTTGGCACCAGAGTCTTTTGAGTTTGCAGGCTTGCTTTTATTCCCACTCCAGGAATTATTCTTCCCACCTCTTGATCTTCTTGTCCTTCACTTTTCTTCCCTGTGTAGTCCAGAATGAGTGCCTGACCATTAATCTC
>CM053582.1:253018598-253030269 GCA_028627135.1 Pseudochirops cupreus
GCTGACTTTAGTGGGAAGTATCTTTGTGTGCGTTTTGGAGTTCCAGGATTGGTTTAGAGTCCTATTTTATGGGTATTTTGGGGTGGCTATGTGAGAGCTGCGATATGTTGCTGCTTCTACGCCGCCATCTTGGCTCCGCCCCCTGGGTATCCTATTCTTGATGCATACCAGTCTAACTTCAATAGCATCTTCAAACATTTTCTTGAGTTCCTGATGAGCTACTTTCTAAGGCAGATTCTTTAATTAAAAAAAAAAGCCTCCTTGCATCTTATTCTTTTTTGTTTTCCTTTGACTTTTCCCATTTCACTTCAGAGACAAGCGTTTTAGAACCACTGAGATCCATAGCTTTTTCCATGTCTTTAGTTGATTTAAATTCCACATAACCAAACTTCCTGGTGATACCAATGTGGATACAGAACCATCAGATCCTTTTTACAAAGAAGTCAATGATGCCAGTTTTTAGCTCAGAAGCTGTTTTTTTTGAAGTTCAGATTATCAGTGAAGAGACTGACATTAATAGATGCTTTAGCTTCCAATTTCTGTTTCTTGGCTTCAGTGGCTATTTGCCTATTTCCTTTTCCCTCTCCCCTGGTGCATTTTTAACAAGAACTTCCTCTTCTTCTTCCACTTCCTCAGATTCCTTGACTTTCCCCAGGGGCAGCTTCCACAAAAGCATCCTTCCCTTTGGCAGGTTGTATCCACAACTTAATATTTGGAGTCACTTTCTTCTTCTTCAGACTCATCACTATCATCTTTGTCCTCATTCTCAGAGTCTTATTTGACTGGAGTTACTCCCATTTTTGTGGTTTTGAGTAACTCAAATTCTTCATCCTCCTCTTCTTCTCCATTCTTTTCTTCAGACTCACTGCCCTTTTTCTTGGCAATCTTCCCATTCCTTGACTCTTTCATGGTGGGGATGTTGCTTTAGCTGGGGTGACTCCTTTCTTGACTAGAGTAATGATGGTGTTGTCTGGCGAAGCCACTTTCTTGACATGGCCCACAGCAGCCTTCTTACCAGGAGTCATACTGCTTTCTTGACAGATGTGGTGGTAACATCTGCTTTTTTGGCTAGTGGTACCTTTTTTGTTGGTGTAGCCACAACCTTTGTGCCCTTTTTCTGAGGAATCACAACCTCTTTTCTATTACTTTCTTCTTTTTCTTCATTGTCTCCTACCTCTTTTGGGAAAGGAGCCATTTTCTTTGGATTACCTTGAGTTTTAGCAACTTTCTCAAGCTTTGCCATGGTGGCAGCTGATGACTGGGGTGGAGGATGCAGATCCTTTTGGCAGAGGCCCAGGAAATGTCAGTGATGGTGGGGAGTGCTGGGAGGAGTCTGTCAGAGAGCAGCCCTTTGCTTGTAGAGACTAAGGTGGAAGACTGATCCAACACTTTTGAAAGACCTATCAGTGATAGGAAACTTAATATCTTGAGACATCCTATCCCATTTTTAGATAGCCCTAATTGTCATAAAGTTTTACATTTGCTTCTTAGAAACCCCTACTAGTTGCTTTTACTTCTGTCTCCATGAAACTTAAACAAAAATCTTTTCTTGTCTAGGTCAAAATCCCCAGTTCCAGGGCAGCTAGGTGGTGCAGTGAATTGAGCACCAGCCCTGGAGTCAGGAGGACCCGAATTTAAATCCAGCCTCAGACCCTTAACACTTACTAGCTGTGTGACCTTGGGCAAGTCACTTTACCCCAATTGCCCTGCCTTCCCCTCTCCAAAAAAAAAAAAAGACACTCCCTCCCCCCCCCCCCCCAGTTCCTTCAACTAATAATATGGCATTTTTTTTCAAGGCCCCTCACCATCTTGGTCACCCTCCTCTGGGATTTTTCACTCTACCAGTGTCAATAAACAGATATTCATTAATCATATCTATGTGTCAGGCACTGTGCTAATGCACTGTGTATGCAAATACAAAAATTGAAGCAATTCCTACTCTCCTTCATAAAATGTTGCAACCAAAATTGAATGTAATATTCTAGATGTAGGCAGAGTAAATGGACTATTGCATACATAATCCTGGATACCACAGCTCTCTTAACATAGCCTAAAATGGAATTAGCTCTTTTGTTTTGTCTTCAATTAGCTTTTCTGTTATGTCACTTTGGGACTATGCTACACTCCACTAAAACCTACAGGTTTCTTTCAGATAAACTGTTATCATGTCGCGTTTCTCCCATCCAGTACTTGTGCAGGTTTTTTTTTTGCTTAATCTTGATTATACAGTACAGTAGACTAATCACCAGATCAGAATTAGAATCCTAGATCTCCTATTCACTACTGTTGGGGCAATTTTTTAGCCCAATTCTTTGAGAACCCGAGAAAAATCTTACCCACCAGCAGGTTCACAATATTGGAGGTCAAATAAAGTGAGCTGCCAGTCTCAAAGGAAAAGAAATTTATTAACTCACTAGGGACAAGTGTTTGCTGCTAGCAACTTCACCTCCATTGGCTACACATTTGGCTGATATTGCTTTTTCTGGACTTCCAAGAGGACATCGCCAATTACCAACATTCTGTTGTCTTTAGTTGGATAAATGGGATACAGTCTGTTCTGATGGGGAAAAATTGGCTGGAAGGTCTCTGGTTTGTTTGCAAACCTGTAAGCTCATAAATTTAATCCAAGAACTTCCTTGATCAAACTCAAGTCACATCTCAGGTTATAGTGCTAGTTACTAGTCATCTGTGTTGGCAAATGTAAGCCCTTATCCTAACCTAATATTCCTCTGTTTAATCCTTATTACAATGATAGTTTCAGGAAAATATGACAAGTTTGTAGAGTTCAGATTGTTTGCTTAGAGCATTCCATGCAGTTAGTTACCTTTCTTATATACATAAATGTTTTTATATTAAACTTGTCATTTAAAAGCAGCTGTAGTTCATTCTCTGCTATGCTCCTTTCTTCTCCTAATTGCATTAGAAAACTCTAAGACTCCTGCTACAATGAGATAATACAACCCTTAGTTGTTCAAAGACATTTGGCTGAACAATGCCTAAAAGGGACCTGTTATCTTACAGTAAAATGTGCTTATGTGTCATTACTTCATTTCACCACAGCTAATGTACTTTCGGCATTCTGAGTTCTGTTGTAGGTATAAGGGAGTCCCTTAGTGATGAATCATTATATACTAAATTCCCAGTGAAGAAGGTGCTAGGAAACCAGAAAAGAAAATGAATGAATTTTTGAGCTAATATTGAACATCTGCGTGTAAAAAAATGAATCTATTTTTTAACTGTTGTGACTATTTCACTTGATTGTAATAAGGAATGAAAGTAGAATGAATTACTTGATGTTTATAAATCACTTTAAAGGTATAAACAAAGACCTAGTTGGTTTGCCAGGTAGTGGTTGTTGTCATTACTATTGTTTTGAATTTCAAACCCATATTCATCATGATTCATTAAGAATTTCCTTTCAAACTAGATACTCCAATCAGGAGAGCCGGGTATAAAAGTAACAGTTCCCTTAGAGTAGTGGTTCTCAAAATGTGATTCATGGATCCATGAAGATCCTTAAGACCCTGTAGGACCTACAGTGTAGGTGGTCTGTGAGATCAAAGACTATTTTCATTATAATATTGCTGTTTTAATTTTTGATATGGAAAATATTGATAGATATAACCCCCCAAATGTTCTTTGGAAATATCTTCAATGATTTTTAAGAGTGTAAGTGGGTTCTGAGACCAAAAGATTTAAAAACTACTGCTCTAGAATCTAGGACATGGTTTTTAGTGTTCATTATGGCAGTGGGTAAGGCTGTGGAGGAGATGGCCAGAGAGTACCTTGAAACGGCAGACCATAGAATTGCATATATTTAATTGTTAGAAAGTTCTTCTCTATGAAGAGAATTATTATTAGGTAGATATTAGATAGACTGTTAGGGAGTCAGTAAGACTGGAGTTCAAACCCTGCCTCCTCTACTTACTGGCTGTATGATTACGGACAAATCACTTATTTTTGTCTGCCTCAGTTTCCACATTGATAAATTGAGGATAATAATAGCAACTACGTCCCCCCCACATTGTAAGGATACAAGATAACATACATATAACATTTTGCAAACAGTTAGTTTGCAATACAGTTAGTATTAATTTTTTAAAAATCTACTTGTAAGCATCCCTGTAACTTCTCTTTTTTTTCTTTTTTCTTTGTTCTTTTTTTTAAGGGGGGAAGGCAGGGCAATTGAGGTTAAGTGACTTGCCCAAGGTCACACAGCTAGTAAGTGTTAGGTTTCTGAGATCACATTTGAACTCAGGTCCTTCTGACTCCAGGGCCAGTGGTCTATTCACTGTGCCACCTATCCACCCCTTGTAACTTCTTAACAATTTATTTTAACTAAATTCCCTATCTTTCTTAAGATATGGATAGATAGTTTGTTTGATTCATTGGTACCCCCAGAAGTTTTTTTTAAAGACATAAAGGCTTTCAGCATGTTTAGAGTATTCTCAGATAATTTATGGGTAAATCTAGACAAGAGTAGCACAGGATGAGAATGTATAAATGGGTTGTAATCAGAAATGATATCAACCTATTTAATCTTTGAAGCATGCTTCACAAAAAGAATTCAACATTTCTACATCCTTCCCCACCCACATCTGTGGAGCATATTACCAGATAGGATGGTCTAACATATTGTCATAGCTAGTACCCAAAAAGTCCCATAAAGCCTTATGGTGATATGGATGAGAGGAAGACCATCAGAAAAGTTCTCTTGAAAAAGGAAGCCGTTGAGCTAAGCCTTGAAAAAGCCAGGGGTTCCAAGAGGCAGAGGTGAAGAGGAAGAGTATTCCAAGCATGAGAAATGGGCTATGCAAAGCACAGAAGCAAGAGATAGAATGTCATATGGAAAGACTAGCAAGGAGACCAGTTAGACTGGAGCATAGATTATATGAGGAGGAATAATGGGCAACCAGCTGGAATGATAGGGAAAGCCAGATTATGAAGAGCTTTAGTTGCCTAAAACAGAAGTATGTCTTCTATCCTAAAGGTTTTGAAGAGTCACAGAAGCTTCTTAAGCAGAGAGATGATATTGGTGAGACTTGTGGAATATCAATTTAGGACTATCAATTTGGCAGCTGTGTAGAGAATCAGTTGGAGAAAGTTGAGACTGAAACAAGGGGATCAATTAGGAGGCTAGTTCAATAGTCCAGGTGAGATTTGATGAGATGATAGGAATAAAAAGAACGAACTGATGGAAGAGATGTTGAGGAGGTGAAGTGAACAACACTTGGGTAGAGCTCATTGGATATACAGGATGAGTGAGAATGAAGATTCAAGAATGACTCCTCATTCGTAAACCTGGGTACCTGGAAGAAGACTGGTAGTGCTCTTGACAAAAGAGAGAAGTTAGGAAGAGGATTAGGAGAAAAAATAGTGAGTTCTGCTTTGAATATGTTGTTAGACATGACTAATATGAAATTATGTTTGATATGTATGTACATGTAGAGCCTGTATCAGACTGCATGCTGTCTTGGGGGTGGAGGGAGGGTAGGGATGGGGAGAAAATTTTGAACTCAAAATCTTATAGAAGTGAACAGTGAAAACTAAGAAGAAATATATATATATTTTAAAAAGAATGTTAGAGTAATCTATAGGACATTCAGGTAGATATGTCTATCAAGCAGCTGGAGATACAGGAGAGAAATGAAAGCTGGATATGTAGACTTGGGAAACATCTCTCAGATGATACAGATCATAGTTGAATCCATAGCTTCTGAAGAGATCACCAAGAAAGAAAAAGTGAGAAAAAAAGATGGTTTAGGATAGTGTCCTGGGGTGTAACCAGGAACAGGATTCAGAACATGAATAGAACATCACAGAGCTGTCATGAGAAGAGAGCAAGAGAGGTTTAGGTTTCCAGCTAAAATTTGTCTTATGAAGCAGCTGATTCTGAAAGGTGGCCCACGGTTCCAAAATCTAAACTTCCTGATTACAGTCTAATGCACCACTATTGTCTCAGCAACCTATGCCTGCAACTCCATTGCATTTTCATTTCTTTATTCTCACTCATACCTCCTCACCCCTCCACAGTGGGAGGATGAACGTTTCTCAGTGGAAGTTCTCCACAGATATTTCTCTGGCCTTGGAAAATCCGTGGTTCTTAGACATTAATCTATGTAGGAAGCAATCTTCAGAAAGGCTGGTCACCATACACAAATAAATTCAATTCATATTTATTCAGTGTCCACAGGGAATCTTGTCCTATACTCAATCCACTATGGCAGATGAATGTGCATTATATCCTTCAATCATCCTAAAGGTCACCCTTTGAAATGCCATAATCCCCAAACCAATCGCATAAGCTCCAAATCTGGTTTACTCCTCAAATCTGAAAGTGAACAGAAGATATACATTGGGGGATGATTAAGTGGTACACAAATGTAATGGAAAATCACTGTGCTGTAGGAAACAATGAATATGATAAAAAATGGAAATATGGAAAGATTTATTCAAATCAAAAACATGCAAAATAAAATGAGCAAAATATGTTTACTATGAATGTATATGTAAAGCCTATATCAGACTGCATGCTGTCTTGGGCAGTGGGGAGGGGAGAAAATTTAGAACTCAAAATTTCATGGATGTGAATGTTGAAAACTAAATATTAATTAATTAAAATAAAATAAGCAAGACCAGGATAAGATATGTGTGTGTATGTATGCATGCGTGCAAACACACACACACACACACACACACACACACACACACACACAGCAGCAATGCAAATAGAGCCACAAAACAGTCAAATCTGAATACTTTGAAATTTTATGATCAAGTTTAGCCCCAAGAAAAAGATATGAAAATACACTTTTCTAAGCTGCTTTGCAAAGGCTTTGAGTGTGCAACACTAAATTTATCAGACTTTTTTGATATGTGAGTTAGTTTTGCTGAACTGATGTCCTCTCTTTTTAATCTTTGCTATAAAGGTTTGCTCTCTGGAAAGGAAATAAGAAAAGGAGAAACTGGGAAACATAGTTGATATAAAAACAGAAAACATCAGCAAAAAGTATTTAAAATATTTTTTTTTAAATTTAGTGAACAAAAGAGCCTACTAGAACAAGAATGAAAGAACTATCATGATGTGAAACAAGGGCAGCAAGAGAGTCCAATTTTTTTATCTTAAGGTGAACTGGGGTGGTGGGAAGGTGGCCAGATTTTCCTCTAAGCTAAAATAGCATCATTATCAGCAGGAGCAACAGCGTTATCGGCATACTATAGTGCATTAATATTTGTGATTCTCATCAGAACAACCATGTGAGGCAGGTATCATAGGTATTACCCCTTATTTTAACGATCCAGTAACCAAGGCACAGGGAACTTACCCGACTTACTTAGGGTCACATAACTAGCAAATGGAGGAGGCAGAATTGATCCCAGGTTTTCTGAATCTGAGAAGGAGAAAGCTCAGAAGAACATGATAAAGCTGAAGGCCTTAGTTTGAGGCTTTATGTCCTCTTGGCAGGACCATATCTATCTATACAATTTTGACTCTAACCTTCCATTCTTCAGCTTGTCAGCAGGGCAAGTAGCAGAGCTTAGGTCTACAGGGAGTCAAAATGACCTCATGTTTTATTCCACTGTCTGAGGCACTATATAAAAGTAGTGACGTAGGAGCATGGAGAATTCTATGAACATAGGTGTCCCATGCAGCAGTATAAGGATGGCTTCTAAAGGCACACATTCTCAATTTTAAGAATCCAGAATAAAAAATGCTTTATGCCCAAAGGAGAATGTTCCACTAGGGAAGATACATCGGTGAAATGGAAAGGATGCTAGACCAGAAGCAAAAGACCAGAGTTATGATCTCAGCTCTTCCACTAACTAGCTGTGTTACTTTTGGAAAAATAGATTTTTTTCCTAGCTAGGCCTCAGTTTCCACATCTATAAAATGAGAGTGAACCAAAAAATCATTAGGTTTCATTCCATTTCATATTTCTAGAAAACTGAAAAGTGTGGCTTACATTAATCAAAAGAGAATTACATAAAGTGGGTGCTTGGATGACAGTTTAAATGTAATAGTAACTTTTTGTAAGAAACAAGCATCTTACAAAAAATTCAGAGAAGCCACTGGTGGATTAGGAAGGACTCCCACTTAACGTTCTTGCAAGAACATTTGCCTTACAAACATTGAGACACATACACAGCTTCTTATTCCCTTTTCCTGATCCTTATTGCCCTCCCCTGTTTCCCCATTGGCTGGGTACTGCAGGGTTTACAGCTTATCCAGAATGCCTAAACTCCCCACATGATTCTCCACCCCTGTATCTGCCATTACCCTGCCCCTTCCCCTCATTTTCCTGATACTTTCTAGCTGCCTCTTAAGCATCTGCATCTTGTTTAGCAACTAGGCTTTTATGAAGAAGCAACAACCTCCTTCCCCCCACCTCCCACCCCCACCTCCCACACTTATGAGCATGTAGATCCCAAATGCTCTTCCTGAAAAATATTTTAAAGTAACTCTGGTTAAGAAGGCTTCATGAATGGTTTTAGACAAACCTCAATCCTCTCCTGGTTCCACTCCTGATTCTTTGAGCTTTTTCACCATTCCCTAGCAGCCTTCTCACTTTGGAAGATGCCTCTATCCCTTATAGCCTTCTCACCTTGGAAAATCTCTGTGTTCCTGGAACGGCCTTTTCTTGATTGTTGAGTCTTCCTCTATCTCTAACCACCATTTTGATGATGACTAGCCCAAGCTAATCATGCTCACTCCTTTACACTGGTTTTGCATGAGAACAATCCCCTTTCACTAGCATATTTCACCTCCTTTTCATGTTTACAAAGTAAGCAGAGGAAAGCACTACAAAGTAAGAGAGGGAGAGAATGCCTCTCTTTTTGCTTGTGTTTGTATTTTAGAATAGAATACTCTAGGCACATTGCTTGATTAAAGTAAGTAGTTAATAAAAGCTTATTGACTTGATTTGAAGAAGAGGGCCAAATCAAATGGAGCCTAAAAACAAACTCCACTGATCTACATCACATTAAAGATATGTTATAGGACCAGTATTTACTTGACTCAGCTTCTTTCCTCTCACTTACAACATGGGGAGGCTTTACCGAAAAGAAAAAACAAAAAAAAGCTGTTCCTGGGACCTTATAGGTCCCAGCTTCCCAGACACAGATTCCAGGTCATCTGGGGACATAAAATTCCCAGCCACTCTGCCTAAGACCACATGAGTCACCATACCCTTGACTTACTGGCCAGATGCATGTTCATGAGGAGTCAGGGGCAGCTGTGTCTACCAAAGAAAAAGCTAAGTGTCATTGTATCCTTGCTGCGTGTCTGCAAAGTAAACTTTCTTTGTCAAATGTTCAATGACTTATAAGTGCCTCATTTTGTCTCAAAATTGAACTTGAGCTAAGAAAGTACTACCATTAGAATTGTACCTCCAGCAGAATGGTACAAAAGAGACAGACCATTCCAGAAGGTTTAAGCCTCCTAGTAATTGACAGCATAAGGAAACTAGGCCAATGGCATTTTTGAAATGCCACATAGAAGACCAGCCTAAAACAGAGTGGTAGAGTCATGAAGTCAGAAGCCAAAGACTTCTGGATAGGTGATTGTGCAGGAAAAAGAACAATAGAGCTCAATTAGGGTCTGGAGGTGACTTAAGAGACTAGCCTGAAATAAGTGTTATCTAACAGAGTCTGCAAGCTGAAGCCCTATATCTCACTTGGTTAATTGTACAAGGAAGTAGATAAAGCCAAAAGGAACAGAAAAGGGGTGGGGTGAAGCCTCACAAGAAGGGCCAAAGTTGAGATGAACTGAAACAGTGGACAATATTCAGATCCTGGGGAGGGTGGAGCCAAGATGGCAGAGTAGAAACAGGCCTTCCATGCAGCTCTGGCTTCTACCTCCTCCAATACATGTAAAAAATGACTCTAAACAAAGTTTAGAGCTACAGAACCTACAAAGTGACAGAAAGAGACAAATCTCCCTCTGAAGGTAGCCCAGCAGGTGGACAGGAAGGGGCTATTGCACCAAGCTGGGAGCCCAGCCCAGCCCCACATGAGCCTTGTGGTTTTGGCCCCAGGGCAGCCCCACAGCAGTGGCCAGACTTCAGGAGAGTGAAGCACCAACAGCTGTGGCTGTTTCCAGACTTCTCAACCATAAATGCCAAAGACAAAGTAAAAGGTCAGTGTGGAATTCTATTGGAACAGGGGTGGACAGAAGAGCACAGTCTGGCTGCTGGCCTTAAGGCAAGATGTGATAGAGGCACAGCAGCTGCACAGCATGGCTGCCTCAGGAGCTCCTGGCCTGCAGATTGTAGGGGGACCAAGTGACCATTCAGAGGGTAATCACTCTTGCTTTGACCTGCTTGGATCTGGATCACCATCTTGAGTGGAGGTCCTAGAGTGTGTGGCCAGGTGCCAGAGCCTGTGGGGGCTGCAGAGAGGGTGCCCTCCTAATTGATCTGGCAGCTGTGAAAACCCCAGCAATTAGGGACAAAGCTCTCTCCATTCTGAAAGCAGAGTTCTACCATGGCAAAGAGTTCAAAAGTCAAGTAATTGACTGGCAACATGAGCAAGCAGAGGAAACACAATCCTACCATAGATACCTTTTCCAGAGACAAAAAGGATCTAAGCATGGAACAGCAGGAGGACAACAAAGTCAGAACTGCACCAAAAGCTCCCCAGAAAAATATGAACTGGTTAAAGGTTGAGCTCAAGAAGGATTTTGAAAACCAAGTAAGAAGTGGAAGAAAAATTGGGAATGGAAATGAGAATGATGAAAGAAAATCAAGAAAGGTGAGTCAACAGCCTGACTGAAAACAGGCTGAAAACACCTTAAAAAATAGACTAATTCAAATGGTAAAAGAGGCTCAAAAAGCCAATGAGGAGACGAATGACTTAAAAAGCCAAATTTGCCAGATATAAAAGGAATTTCAAAAACTCACTGAAGAGAATAATTTCTTCAAAATTAGATTGGAGCAAATGAAAGCTAATGACTTTAAGAGAAATCAAAATACTGTAAAACACATCAAAACAAATGAAAGAATAGAAGGTAATGCAAAATATCTCATTGGAAAAACTACTGACCTGGAAAATAGATTCAGGAGAGATAATATAAAAATTACTGGTCTACCTAAAAGCCATGATCAAAAAAAGAACCTAGAGACCATCTTTTAAGAAATTTTCAAGCGAAATTGCCCTGATATTTTAGAACCAGAGGGCAAAATAGAAATTGAAAGAATTTACCAATAGCCTCTTGAACAAGATCCCAAAAAGAAAACTCCTAGGAATATTATAGCTAAATTCCAGAGTTCCCAAATCAAGGAGAAAATATTACAAGCAGTCAGGAAGAAACAATTTGCGTACTGTGGAAACACAATCAGGATAACACAAGATCTAACAGCTTCTACATTAAGGGATCAAAGGGCTTGGAATATGATACTCTGGAGGTCAAAGAAGCTAGGATTAAAACCAAGAATCACCTACCCAGAAAAACTGAGTATAATGCTTCAGGGAAAATATGGTCATTCAATGAAATAGAGGATTTGCAACCATTCTTGATGAAAAAACCAGAACAGAAAATTTGACTTTCAAATACAAGAAACAAGAGAAGCATGAGAAGGTAAACAGGGAAAAGAAATCATGAGAAACTTATTGAAGTTGAACTATTTACATTCCTACATGGAAAAACAATAAATGTAACTCATAAGACTTTTCT
>CM053582.1:253030369-253048450 GCA_028627135.1 Pseudochirops cupreus
AGGGAATATATATGTATATATATGTATACATACACATATGTATCTATAGGAAGGTGTATGTATGTATAAATATATATGTGAGGGTGTGCGTATGTATGTACATGTATATATAGACAGAGGGCACAGGAGAGGTTGAATGTGAAAGGATGATATCTAAAAAATAAAATTAAGAGGTGAGAGAGGAATATATTGGGAGAAGGAGAAAGGGAGAGATAGATTAGGGTAAATTATCTCATATAAAAGAGGCACGAGAAAACTGTTACAATGGAGGGGTAGAGCAGGAAGGTAAAAGGGAATGGGACAACCTTATTCTCATTGAATTTGGCTTAAGGGGAGAATAACATACACACTCAATTGAGTATCTTACCCTACAGGAAAATAGGGGACAAGGTGATTAGAGTGGGCATGATACAAGGGAGGGCAGATTGTGGGAGAGGGTAGTTAGAAGCAAACACTTTTGTAAAGGGACAGGGTCAAAGGAGAAAATAGAATAAGCGAGGGGCAGGATAGGATGGAGGAAAATATAGTTAGTCTTTCACAATACACCTACTATGGAAATGTTTTGTGTAACTACACATGTACAACTTATATTGAATTGCTTATCTTCCCAGTGGGGGTTCATGAGGGGGAAGAAGGGGAAAAATCTGGAACTCAAAGTTTTGAAAACAAATGTATATTAAAAAATTTGTTGTGTTGTTTTTTTTTTTACATGCAACTGGGAAATAAGATATACAGGCACCAAGGTATAGAAATCCATCTTGCCTTACTAAAAAGTTGGCAGGGGATGGGGGTGGGGATGGGTAGTGGGGATGGGGGAGTTTATAAGAGAAAACATATTGGGGAAAGGGGTATTCAGTAGGCTAGCTATTCTGGGGTGGGGGGTAGGGGAAACATGGGGAGAAGAATTTGTAACTCAAAATCTTGTGGAAATGAATGTTGAAAACTAAAAATAAATAAATAAATTGAAAAAAATGGCGGAAGAATACTTAGACCCCAGTTTTAGCCCAGGGCTTGGGAAAAAGCAAGGCTCCCCAAGCAGCCTCTTATTCTGGGACTACAGAGTCATGGATTCCTTAATACGGCACAGAATCTTGGAACTTCCCTCAGCTGGGATCCTCATTTCTTTGATACCTGTAGAGCCAAAGATTATCCTCCATGTCTCCCTTTTCTGCCACTCCTCAGTAATCCCTTTGTGCCATGCTTGATCCAACCTTTTAATCCGAGGCTCAGAATCATATCTTCACTTATTCTGAAATAGCTTCTCCCTTTTATATGAAGTGCTTAGGGCATGACTCAGTCTCTCCCCTACAATAGCTTTGATTAATTACAGGTAGTGTATAGATCCTGTTCACAATCTCTTCTGATTGTTTTATTTAATCAGAAATAAAAGCACTTATACCTCATTGAGGCACTAGAGTTAATCATTAATCTCTCACAAACCAAGAACTAGCATTATATGAAATAGAGAAACATTAGAGGCTCTCTAGTAATATCAGCGATAAAGCACTAACATTCAGCATAGTTCTACTAGCAATAAGAAAGAAAAGAAAACTGAAGGAGTAAATATAATCAAAAAGAAAAGGATGATTTCTTTTTTTAGATAATATGGAAAACCATAGAGATTTTATGAAAAATAAGTAGAAATATTTAATAACTTCATTGAAGTAGCAGGATATGAAAAAAATCACAAAAATAATCAGTTTCTCTATGTATAATAACCAAATATAGAATGAATAGTTAGAAAAAGAAATTTTATTCAGAATAACTAATGAATGTATATAATATCTGGGAGCTGACCTACCAAGACATCCTTAAGACTTAAAGAAACATGGGGCAGTTAGGTAGTGCAGTGAATAGAGTACCAGCCCTGGAGTCAGGAGGACATGAATTCAAATCTGACCTCAGACACTTGACATTTACTAGCTGTGTAACCTTGGGCAAGTCACTTAACCCCAATTGCCTTGTCCTCCTCCCTCCAAAAACATACACACAAATTTTTTTTTACATGTAATTTGGGAAAAAACAAAATATTACATCATTTAAAAAAAAAAAGAAAGAACTCATAACCCTGACCAAAATAGCAATTAATGATGACTTCAAAAGACAGACTCTGAAAAATATCTCTCACCTCTAGGTAAAAAGGTAAAGGAGTTGAGATGCAGATCAAATATATCTAAAGTATTTATTTAATTTGCTTAATTATATCTATTTGTTACAAGAGTGAGCTTCCTCTGAGGTGTGAAGGGGAGGTGGGTTAATGGATTGTTATAGAGATGAAAAAAGATTTTAAAGAATATTTTAAGAGTCATCAAGGATATCTATTAACCCAAATTAGGTCATCCTAGACAGAGTTAGACTGCCTCCACATGCTAAACCAGGTAAAAGCCCATAATTTCTGGGTACCAGACAAAGTTTCTAAGAGACAAAATACATGACAAAGGTGGTATTTCATTGAGAGAATCTGTCAGGAAGTGGAAATGTCATTAGGCTATTTCTAGTGGGAAATCTCCAGGACTTTAATTTGAAACAGGTTTAGAATTTTGGAGACCTAGAACCTAGCATCTATCTCACAGGTTGCCATGAGAATCAAATAAAATAAGTAAGGCATTTGTAAACTTAAAGCCCTATATAAATGATAGCTGTTTTAATTATAGGGAAATGAATGACACAAATAGAAATAATTTATTTAAAATACATATATATATATATATATACACCAATATGTACATATGTAAATATACAATATATACAACCCTAATAAAATAAGCTAATTTGTTGAGTAGGCAGTAGGAAATTGTTCCAGAAGTATTATATTTGTGGAAGAATATTATACCAAGATTCTGCTTCTGAAATAAGAACTATACATTAAAGCTTCCAGAGAAAAAGTCATTTCTAAATTGAATACTGGACTTAGTGTGGGACACAAAGTTTATCTATGTGTATTTTACCTGAGTATTTTTTGCACGGTGCAATCTAAGTTGGGTGATTCCCATGAAGTGTAGCAGATGTTCTGAGAGCCACACCAGGTACATTCACTGCTGTAATCAGGAGAGCTCCAACTGCTGACAAACCCCACATTCTCCCTGGTTTGGTGAATGCTGACAAGATACACATTCCCCTTTCCAGGTTCAACATAAAGCCTATTGCTGATCAAGCAAAGTGAGTTCCCCATTTGGCCCAGTGTATGGCACTGCTCAGCATGTATGGTGGTGTTGGCAAGCAAAAGAGGCATTTTTCAGAACCAAGGCCAGGTGTAGAAAACCAGTGCAGTCACAATGAGGGCCTCCATGAAAAGAGGTGGGGAATTCTTTGACCTGGGCAAGATGGGGAAACTAAAGAATAACTGTAGCCAAATATCTCGGAGAATTTTGATCAAGCTTATTTGATCATAATCATTTAGATGTGGGATCAAAACACTCCATCCCTGGAAATATTTGGGGGCTGACTCACCACCACCCAAGCGGCACAATTGGTATTCCTGACTTCTCATTATGTGACAAAGACATCTAGACAAAGCATCAATGAGATGGACCCAAATTCATACCCTTCTCTCATTCAGCCACAGTCACAAAAGCTGAGGATTATCAAAGATAGTACTAGCATCAGTGTCAATGAAACACAAGCATTTTTTTTTAAGATGTGCTCCTTCTACTCAAGTAAGCTCCCAGAAGAGCAGGAATAGTGAGTTTTCAATAGACATAAATGAACTCCTTATCTTGAGATGACTTCTTTCCTTTTTTCTGTCAAACTACATATCTGACCTCTCTTCCCAATCCCCAAGCTTTTAAAACTCTTCTCAAGATTCATTTCTTGTATGGAATCTTCCCAAATTATACGGAATTGTTTCAGTCATTCTGCTTATCTTCTTTGTGCTTAGCCCAGTGCTTGGCACATAGATAGATATTCTTCATAAAAGCTTGCTGATTAACGAAAGAATTGCTCTCACCTGATCCTAACCTCACCTCACCCTGATCATTCTTCTCCAGGATTTATGTAAAACAAGTCAACTCTGTTATTTGCATGATCACAATATGGAACTTTCAGGCCCTTCAAATATTCTATCTGCCTGTCCTCAGAGTCAGGAAGATCTGGTTTTAAGTCATTCCTTGGGAAAATGTGAGTTCTGTGTCTCTGGATAAGTCACTTAACTTCTCAGTGCTCTCAGCAATTCTCTAAGACTCTAAGCCTCAACCAATAATTCAGCACAAATTTATTAAATGCTAGCTTCATTCTAGACACTCTGCTAGGTGATCAGATAGCAATACAAAGAATGAAACCTCTCTGCTCCCAAGGAGCATGTATGCAAATGGCAAGTATAAAAAAAGTATACATAGAAATACATACAAAAATATATACAGAGAATAGGTGGCACAATAGATAGCGTACCAGGCTTGAAGTTTAGAAGACTCATCTTCCTGAATTCAAATCTGGCCTCAGACACTTACTAACTATGTGACCCTGGGCACATCACTTAACCATGTTTGCCTCAGTTTTCTCATCTATAAAATGAGCTGGAAAAAGAAATGGCAAGCCATGACAGTATCTTTGCCAAGAAAACCTCAAATGAGGTCATGAAGAGTCAGACAAGATTGAAAAATGACTGAAGAACAAGAAGTCACTACCAATGGGGGTGCGGGGAGGAGTTTCAGGGAATGTCATATAGGAGATAGTTCTCTATCTATGTCTTTAAGGAAAAGAATTCTTTGAGGTAGAAATGGAGAAGAATCTCCTTCCAACAATGAAGGATGACCAGTGGAAACCACAAATACATATTCAGGTTCTCCCAAAAGTCTTAATGCCATTTTAAATTTTAATAGTTTAAATGTTAAATAACTAAAACTTTATTAGTTTAATAGCTTTAAAATGCTCAAAGACTTTTGGAATTTCTTCTATAACCTGTAGGGAAATTGTTGATCTGCATTGGTAAAGGAAGTTTCTTCACTGGGAATTCTCTGTCTTGATGAAATCATAGGTCCAAACCAAAAATTAAATCAAAGAGTTTCTATCCTACTTTTAAAATTCAGTTGCAAAAAAATAAAATAAAATTCAGTTGCTATCCTAATTACAACATACTTCGATGGCAAAATTTCAGTGAATCAGAATACATTTAAATGGATCACCCTAATGAACAGGGTCCTTTGGTGATTCCAGAGACACTTCTAGATCTTGAAGAGCCTCCAACTCAAGAATATCCAATGCACAATAGATGTGTAGCAGTGATAGTTAATGAAATTTGGGTTACTAGAATCTTGGATGAGAGTATACTATCGATAACTCTGTACAGCTGCTACTAGTCATGCATTTATCTTTGTCTCTGTCCTCCTGCCCTTTTCATGTGTAGGTGTGTTTTGTCTTTTCTATTCAATTCTGATGTTCATTCAAGGGCAGGAATTATATCTCTTATGGTGTTTTCCTTTTCCTGTCATGTATGAGGGGTACACAACAAGCACTGAAAATATTTTGAACACTAATTGTGTGTGGTTTAAAAAATCAGCCAGGTCAGTCCATTTGCTGAAAAGATCTATTAATTTGGTTGTGGATAAGGAGAAGAGGATCTCAATCTGTTCTTTTTTTTTCTTTTGAATATTTAAATATTCCAAGTGGCAATTCTGCCTATAAGCTAGAATATCACATAGAGAGAGAAGTAACAATGATCAGAGTGTTGGTGACAATTGTCTCTTCTTGTGATTGAAATATTTAGAAAGAATTCAAGAAATGCTAGATACCTTTTAGAACAGACCTATGTTCCTTGCCTTCCAGGAACTTACCCTTTAAGGTGACATGTGCATATTTATGAGCCATATGGACCTGTCAAATTACAATGGGAATTATCTTGAAAATATGGAGCTGGGGAATCATTTCTGAGGGAGACCTGGAAGAAAAATTATTCTAGAGGTAGATTCATAGGTAGTTTGAGTAATTGGAGTAATTGCTTAGTATTGTAACCAAACTCTAGGGATTTTGAGTATAATAATGGATTGCTATAAATCTTCCAATAAAGACACAAACATATATCTCAGACACTAGTTTGGGAGTTGTTACTATAAACAAGGAAGTAGCATGGAAATGTCAGGACCACTAAAGCCAATTGTAGAAGAATATGAATTAAAGTACATCTTCAAGGTGAATGAAACATGAAACTGGGGTATTTTCCCGTGCTGTTTATGGTGAAATTTACCTTGATAGTGGGAAATAGACTGGTGAGATGTTTTAGGGGCTTTGTTTATTTGTTTTTATTGAATGTGAAGAAACAACATTTAGATTCTAGAACATTTAGAATTTAAAAGTTGGAAACAAACTTGACGATCACATAATATAACCTACTTATTTTTCTGATTAAAAAAAAAAGAAACTGAGGGTCAGAGGGTTTAAGTAACTTGTTAAAGGTCGAACTAGTTAGTAACAGAACTAGGATTATACGCTACACAACACTGATTTCATAGTAAGAGACCTGAGGGTAGGACCTGGCTTTTCTGTGCTTAGTACAATACCTAGCATATAGTAGGCACTTAATAAATGCTTATGGGGGCAGATAGGTGGCACAGTAAATAGAACACTGGCCCTGGAGTCAGAAGGACCTGAGTTCAAATGTGACCTCTGACACTTGACATACTTACTAGCTGTGTGACCTTGGGCAAGTCACTTAACCTCAATTGCCCTGCCTTTCCCCCTCCAGAAATAAAAAAAAAGCCAAAAAAAAGAAAAGAAAAGAAAGGTAAAAAAAAAAATAAATGCTTATGAACTGACTGGTCAGACACTAGAATCCTCATAAAGAACATGGTGAAGGTAAATAGGAATAGAGAAGTTGATCATGGGGGTTTAATAGTCAATTATCAATAATGATAAGAAAGAAATTATTTGATGTAAAATGATTTTTTTAAGTATAGGAAAAGAGAAAGCACTTAACTATGTAAGGTATGAGTAGTTCAATTGTGAAAATGGCAACGTCTTATGTATGTTTACTGGAACCTGGTGGAGCAAAAAACTAGATTCCTGTTTACTGAAACTATGATTCATTGTGTGAAGTTATTGCTTCAACTGGTCAGAGTAAATACTAAAACAAACCGCTAGATTGTTGCCATAGTGAATTCATCTATAGCTAAATAGACTGTCTTATTTGTTCAGTCAATCAACACATATTGGTTGAGAACCTATAACATACAAGGCTTTGTGCTAGGCAATCAACTGCATTTTTCCCCCCACAGGAAAAAAAATTAGATTTAGTGGGGAGAAGAGGAATATAGTACTCTTCACTAGAGAAATCCTTCCAATTTGATTTGGCCCAATTAAAGACTGTTCTTTAGTCATGGTCCCACAGCCAATTCTGAATGGAGGCAGAATGACGCAAGGGAAGGAGCACTGGATTTGGAGGCTGACGACCTAGGTCCAAATCCTGATTCTTTTACTTGCTAATAACAAAGGCAAGTAAGGAAGTTATTTTAATTTTTTTTCAATTAACAAGCATTCACTTTCTCTCCTTCCGTCGGTGGAAAAAAAATTAACAAAACTCTTATAACAAATAGTCCAGCAAAACAAATTCCCAGTTTGGGCATCTCCAAAGTAGGTAAATATGCAAGGAAAGAAGTTATTGCTTTGTTGTCCTGCTTTTTTGGCAAGTGGTCTTGTCAGACCCTCTTGCTGAAATATCACAAAACATCTTTTGTTTCTCCTATAGATACTCATCGCTCTGCCCCCTTCATATTACCCAGATTCCTCACTATTAAACCTTTTTCATAAACAATTTTATTGTATAATCTCAACTATCTACTGTTTCTCTTGGGTAAGTCATACCTTTTCAAGTTTCTTTTAATCACAAGTTCTATCCCACCAACTCTGTAATTTCTGTGAAGTCAAATTCACCTCTCCCTGAAAATGGATTCTGGCTTAGAAAATTTTTGTTGTTGCTGTTCAGCTGTTTCAGTCATGTCCAGGTCTTCATCACCCCATTTGGAATTTGCTTGGCAAACATACTGGAGTGGTTTACTATTTCCTTCTCCAGCTCAAATTACAGGTAAAGAAACTGAGGCAAACAGGTTTATGTGACTTGCCCACAGTTAGTAAGTATCTGAGGTCACATTTGAACTCTGGAAAAAGAGTCTTCCTGACTCCAGGCCCAGCATTCTATCCACTGTGCCACCGAGCTGTAGTTTAGAAAACATATGTGGACAATGTTCTCCTTTCTTCCTTTTCAATTTGGAGCCCTTTCGATTACATTTGCAAGTGTCTAGGAAAGTATATTTTTATGAACTTTCATTAGATATCCTATCATTAGCAAGTAGCCTCTCGCTGACACATTTTAAGCCATTGTCCAGAAATAAAAATCCTATTCTCAAACACCCTCTTTGTCAAATATTCACTTTTCAACATCCACCTTTCTCTTCTAAAGCCTCAACCTTCAACAAGCTTTTCATGAAGAGTGTCATAAGAATTGTATTATATGCATCTTAGAGAAATATGCCATAGACCTGACCCGTAAAAGTCTCAGCAGAATTACTCAGGCAGAAAGTACTCAAACAGAACACAAGAATCATAGCCGTTTTGATCTCAGTAATAGTTTATGAAATCCATCGGAGATGCAACAAAAGGCTGATCAAAGCAAGGACACCAATAATCTGAACCGTTTTTTTGCCAGAGCCTGCAAAATCCTTTATTCCCCTTTTACATGTCTGGCTGGAAAGTAAAAGCAGATGTCTGCTGTAGGCACCAAGAAAAGCCACAAATCAGAAAGATTTCAAACAAATACATTTTCTTTTTTGTGCATCGAAGTTTATATTTGTGCCAACTGATCTCAAAGTCACTTAGATGCCAGGTATTCCTGTTGACTGGCAACTTGCCAATCCAAATTCATATATAGCTGCATTATTATCTTTCATGTAACCAAGCTTAAGAGATGGTCCTTGGTAATACAAATGGGATTGCTGTATTTTGCTTTTTTCAGCAGTTCAAGCTTCCCTTTCTGGGTCCACAGGGTGGAATAACCCAGGTGCTAGTACCTTCCTCTCTAAGATTATTTCCCAGATACTATGTATGTATCTTGTGATGTATGTAGTTATTTACATGTTGTCTCTCCCTTTAGAAAGTGAGCTCCTCAAGGGCAAGAACAGTTTTTAACCTTTCTTTTGCTCCCAGAAACTTAGCACAGGGACAAGTAAGCATTTAATCAATGTGAGGTTTTTCTGTTTGTTGGTTGGTTTTTTGATTTGCTTGCTTTTTAATTGAGTCACAGGGCTTAGGAAGAATAAAAACCATCCTTCTGTTATACCTGTAGGAGAGGAAGGTGAATTCTGCTTCATTAGAGGTGAATCTTGACCTCTGGTAAGGAGAGAGAAAGACAGAGACAGGGAGACAGAAAGACACTCACATTCACACTCATATACACACACACACACCACAGGGAAGCGAGAGAGAGAGAGAGAGAGAGAGAGAGAGAGAGAGAGAGAGAGAGAGAGAGAGAGAGAGAGAGATCTTTTGTTTTTACATCACTTCCATTTCCAAATATATCCCTTTCTCTTCTCTCCAAAAGCCATCCCTTGCAACATAGAATAAAAAAGAACGGGAAAAACATAAGCAATTCAACAAAACCAACCAACACATCAACTGAGTCAGACAATATATGTGTAATTCTACACTACTTTACAGTGAAGGGAGGAAGCTACATTCTTTTCATCCCTTCACTGTGCATGATCTTTGACATTATAATTGTGCAGCTTTCAGATTGGGGTGGGGGAGGAGGGGGTCAGCCTTTCCATTTATATTGGATTTAAGATTGTATATTTAACTATTCTGGTTTTGGTGTGTGTATAATATTATATATTATATATCTTTCCATGTGACATCTTTATATTCATCATTTCTAATAGTGTATAATATTCCATTACATTCATGTGCCACAATTTAACTGTACTTCAATCAATAGGCACATACTTTGTTTCCCATTTTTTGCTCTCCAAAAAAAACCCCCAGAAAATGTTATGAATATTTTGATGTATCTGGCACCTTTCTGGGTTTGACTTCTTTAAGTAATTTGCCTAGTAGCAATGTCTCTAGGGGCATGGATATTTTTTTTATTTTAACATAATTACATATTGCTTTTCCAAAGGATTGGAATAATTCAATGCTCCATCCAATGACTCCATCAGTGTGCCTCTTGCTGTAGCCCTAACAATACTTGACCATCTTTACCTTTTGTCATCTTTGTGAATTTTCAAATATTATTTGAAACCTCAGAGTTATTTTGATTTGCATTTCTTTTTTAAAGATTGAGAACAATCTTTCATACAGTTGTCAATAGTTTGCAATTCTTTTGACAGGTTTATTCAAATGCTTTGACCATTTACCCATTGCAGGATATCTCTTGATCTTCTATATTTATGTTATGTACAAATCTTGGATATCAACATTAATAGATCTTACTTGATGAAGTTTTCCCCCCTGTTTTTTGTCTGAGCTACATTGGTTTTGTTATGGAAAATCTTTTCAATTTTATGTGATTAAAATTATTTGGAAGAGGTGATTAATTGTTTTTTATTCTATACCAGAATGTCAAAGATAGAACAATCAAAATCAAGCAAAAAAAGATAAAACACCCCAAACCACAGACAATATTTAACCTGTTAAATATATTTTATATCCTTTAGTTCCCCTTTGGGAAATCTTTCTGTGCCTCAGTCTCCTTATTGTAAAAGAGGAAGATAAGACTAGCTTATTTATGGACATGCAAAATTATTTTAACTATAAGTCTGTGTTAACTGTACAAACCTTTTGTAACCTTACCAAATATATTTCTAAGAGTCAAAGCAAAAACAGGTATTTTTTTAAGTGGGGGAAGCCAATAGGAATTTGGCTAGACGTGGTGGTCATTACAAACTTACTGATCTCCAGGCTCAGCTGAATTTGATCATAGTTAAATAGTTGGTGTACTCCTCTCATGTCTGTAGGCCCCTAGAATAGCTACCCTTGGTTTAAGGTATTTCATGAGTCCACATACATTCAAAATAATATCTTACAAGTCCCTATCAATTTATTACTTTTTCCCTAGTCAGCCAGAGAACAAAAAGCAAAGACATTCAATGCTATAATGAGATTCTTAATAGAAAATCCTTGCTATAAACCTAGGACACACTCCCCCATGAATACATATGCCACCAGTGGGGAGGGTGAGCATGAGGTGTCCATATGTGGGGAATATATACAGAGGGATAACTCACCTCTGATGCTTCACCCCTGACATATTCCGGTGATTTCACTTCTTTGTTCTCACTGAATTTGTTTCTCCCTGGGTAAAGTATCTCTGTTAGGTGCATTGCTGACTACCTAGTCTCTATTAGCTTCATGGTAACTTCTGTGCACATAATCTTCACTAGCTCATTGTCTTTCTGGTCTTAGAATATCTGTATATATATCTGTTGGAGTCTGTTGGTCCCTGCTGTTCTCCCATATACCACGTTTTGGTAGCTTTAGGACACATGATTTCACCCTGCCTTATCTTCTGAGAAAATCTCTTCAGGCACATCCAGGCCATCTCATCTTCAGTCTGCTAGAGTATAGTAGCTAAAATCTTCCTTTGAGGTTGGCCTCATAACTCTTTAGTTATAGTGACTACACTCAGCTATCAAAAGCCAGGAGGAATACCCCAAGGCTAAGTTTGGGGCTTTCCTTTTTGATCCCTTTATCTGGATAGAGATGAAAGCCTTCCATTGCAGATAACTAACTGGTTCTCTCTGGTTGAGCTTCATATAAATTTACCAAGAATAAAGGTAAGCTAAGGAGTCTAGGTCGGTGTTTTCCATCCATCTATCCCACATTCCAGTATTTATCCAGGTATACATCTCTCAGCAACAAAACATGAATGTTTGATGATGCATTTTGGCTGCTAACAACAAAACAAAACAAAACACTCTGAATCTCCCTATCTGAAGACTTGAATAGGAAGATTCTGACTTCTAACTCTAATATCAATACTTTCATGGAGATGATGGAGCCTACTTAATACTCATTTAAATCATCAATAAATACAACTGATTAATAAACATGAGTCATTGGTATGATATTACATTTAAAGTCATCATATTATGGCTTGTCTTAGAATTGTATGGAATCTTCAGGCAAATGTTACAGCTATGTCCCAATTAGTACAAATAATAAATCTTATGAAATGGGTTTAGGTATTTGAATTCATGTTAATCAGAATAATCAATGAGCTAGGTGATGGAGTAAAAGCAGGGACTTGCTTGAGGTCTCCCCCAAACCCCTCCAAATACCTGTAAAAATGACTAAACAAATTCCAGAGCAGCAGAACCCAAAAAATGACAGACTGAAACAAATTTCCAGCCCAAGACAACCTGGAATGTTGATAGGAAAGGTCTGTTGTACCAGTGTGAGAGAAGAGCACAGCCCAGTGTGTGCCACATGGGCACAAATGGTCTGGAACAGGCCTCAGGGCACTGAATCATTGGCAGCTGTAAGGATTTCCAGACTTCCTAACCCACAAATGCCAAAGACAACTTAGAAGATCAGTAGAAAAGGTCTGTCAGATCTGAGTGAGAGAGGAGTTCAGTCTGGCCCCAAACTCAGGGCAGTGGTGACAGTAGCAACAGCAGGGGCTGTTTTGGGAGCTATCAGCCCATAGACAGTGGGGGGAGGGCTTGAGGGGCTGATCAGAGGTGAATTGCAAGAATCTCTTTGCTGGTGCTGAGACAGGATTCTCTTGCTTTGCCTGTGCTTCAGTCTGGGTCACAGTCTTGGGTGATGGTCCTGGGGCAAGGAAGAGCACTGGAGCATGTAACAACAGTGGAAAGGGAATCCTCCTCACAGTTCCAACTCAGAAAAGAATGCTTGTGGTTACTAACAGACCAGAACATAAGCCAGGAGAGGAGTAAACACCTCTTTTTTGATCATACCACCTTGGAAGAGCTAAAAATTTACAGGTCCCTAAAAATATTTGTGAAAACAGCTGCACAAAATCTTTGAAGCTGGGGAAATTGACCTCACTGGAAGCAGAGTCTTACCTTAACAAAGGGCTAAAATGTCAACTAATTGGCTGGGGAAATAAGCAAACAGCAGGGGAAAAAACAGACTATAGAATCTTACTTTGGTGACAAGGAAGATCAAAACATATAACCAGAAGAAGACAACAAAGTCAAAGCTCCTACATCCAAGCCTCCACGAAAAATATGAATTGGTTACAGGCCATGGAAGAGTTCAAAGGGGATTTTGAAAATCAAATAAGAGAAATAGAGGAAAAATTGAGAAGAGAAATCAGAATGATTCAAGAAAATCATGAAAAATGAGTCAAGAGCTTGCTAAAGGAGACTCAAAAAAATGCTGAAGAAAATAACACCTTAAAAAAATAGACTAACCCAAATGGGGAGAAAAATGCCTTAAAAAAGCAGAATTGGCCATTAATGAAAAAGGAAGTCCAAAAACTCACTGAAAAAAATAATTCCTTTAAAATTAGAATGGAGTAATGGAAGCTATTACTTTATGAGAAATCAAGAAATTATCAAACAAAACCAAAAGAATGGGAAAAAATAGAAGACAATGTGAAATATCTCATTGGAAAAAGAACTGACCTAGAAAAAAAGAACCAGAAGAGATAATTTTAAAATTATTGGACTACCTGAAAGCCATGATAAAAAATAAAGAGCTTAGACATCATCTTTCAAGAAATTATCAAGAAAACTTGTCCTGGGGTGGCTAGGTGGTGCAGTGAATAGAGAACCGTCCCTGGAGTCAGGAGGACGTGAGTTCAAATCCAACCTCAGACACTTAACACTTACTAGCCATGTGACCTTGGGCAAGTCACTTAAACCCAATTGCTCTGCCTTCCAGGAAAGGAACAGGAAAGGGGAAAGGAAAAGAAAGGGAAAAGAAAAGGAAAACTGCCCTGATATTCTAGAACCAGAGGGGAAAATAAAAATTGAAAGAATCCACAAATTACCTCCTGAAAGAAATCCCAAATGGAAAACTCCTAGGAATATTGTAGTCAAATTCTAGAGTTCCCAGGTTAAGGAGAAAATATTGCAAGCAGCCAGAAACAAACAATTCAAGTATTGTGGAAACACAATCAGGATAAGACAAGATGCAATTTCTACATTAAGGGATTGAAGATTGGAATATGATATTCCAGAGGTCAAAGGAGCTGGGATTAAAAGCAAGAATCACCTACACCTTAAAACTGAGTATAATACTTCGGAGGAAAATATGGAAATTCAATGAAATAGAGGACTTTCAAGCATGCTTGATGAAAAGACCAGAGCTGAATAGAAAATTTTATTTTCAAATACAAGACTCAAGAGAAGCATGAAAAGGTAAACAGAAAAGAAAAATCGTAGAAACTTATTAAAGTCAAACTGTTTACATTCCTACATGGAAAGATGATATTTGTAACTCATTATTAGGGTAGTTCAAGGGAATATAAAGCACAGGATGAGTTGAATATGAAGGAATGATTTCTAAAAAATAAAATTAAGGGATGAGAGAGGAATGTATTGGGAGAAGGAGAAAGGGAAAGGTAGGATGGAGTAAATTATCTCACATAAAACAGGCAAGAAAAATCTTTTACAATGGGAAGGGAAGAGGGGGAAAGATGTAGATTGCTTCAGTCTCCACTTAAACTCTGTTCTTTCTAGATCTTTCTCTGAATGTAGATATGTCCTTCCATCCTGAGACTTGTGGAGCTGTCTTATAACTGCGTTGCTGAGAAGAATCCAATTTATCAAAGTTGGTCATCACACATACAATGTGTCTGTGATTATATGCAAATTTTTCCTGGTTTTGCTCTTAGCATCAGTTTGTGTAAGCCTCTCCAGGTAAATATGAAGTCCATCTCCTCCCCATTTCTTATAGCACAATAGTATTCCCTTACATTCATATACCACAACTTGTTTAGCCATTCCCCAATAGATGGGCATCCCCTTAATTTTCAGTTTTTTGCCACCACAAAGTGCTGCAATAAATATTTTTGTACATATGGTTCTTCCTCCCGCTTCTATGATCTCTTTGGAATTCAACCTCAGAAGTGGTATTGCTGGGTCAAAGGGTGACTGATTATTTTTCAATTGTTGATTGAGTAGTTATATACCAATGAGGAAGTACCCACATCAAGGATGTCATGTAATTGTATTGAAGTATACAACACATCTGAAGAAAATCAACACATAGAGGTTAGTAATTTCAAATTGTCAGTTCAAGTCCAACTTTTAATTTTTAATTGAGGAAACAGGACCACTCATTTCTTAGGTACTTTTATTTTTAAGTTTTACTCCTTAATATGATTTTATAGTCCAAACTATTAGCCAGGCAGATAACAAATATACAGCTAAGTATCTAGATGGTTACTGATACTGATAGAAAAACAAGTGTTTACTTTAAAAAGCGAAAAAAACCAAACCCTAAATTGTAAAAACAATATATACACAATTTTTCCTAAGAGCTACCCTTATTTAGTTAAATAACAAACATATAGAAATTTAATGTATGCAAAGTGGTATAATAAATTATCTCCTTTGATCTTCACATTAACCCTGTGAGGCAGATAGATGTGATTTAAGGACCTGCAAAGCAATTGCTAGACTACATTTCCACAGAGGTAGCTTTCCATGATAATAGCTATAATGTGAGATGATAAACATTCATTAAATACCTACTGTGTGCCACGCACTGTGTTAAGTGCTGGGGATCAGTCTTTGTCCTCAAGGAGCTTACAATCTAAGAGAGGAAGACAATATATAAAAGGAAAAGAGGTGGGAATCCCAGAGGATACCCTGTGGGAGACCATGATGATAGTGGTGAAGTCAGAACCATGCAGAGTAGCTGGTGAGAAAATGAAGAGATGACTGGGATTTTGAGCCTTGTGTAAAGGGAGGATATGGAAGGATTTTTTTTTTTTATTGCACTGTCCAGCCAAGGGCAGAGGACTGGAAACACTGCTATTGTAAAGACTCAAAAGTTCAGAGACTTGAGCTATCTCCTCCAGGGTCTAAGGAGAGATGATGCTTAAGACAGTAGTGGTTCAACTTGCTTGGCACCTGCTGCTTCTTGTCTCTCCCTTAGGATGCTTCGTTGCTTTAGCTAAGTTTGTTCACCTAACCTGTGAACAGCATTTGGTGAGTATGGTTGGCGCCTTTTCCACAGAAATTGCTTCCCTACATGATGACTGTGAGGATTAGTCTAGAAACAGAGCTCGTGGTCTGAGGAATCCTACCACTACAAGAGCAACTGTGCCTACAGGCCTCTTGGTGGCAATTGGTCAGCTGTTGTTGCTGGTGGTGGTGAGGAAAATGGGCCCCTGCTCTACAAGGGTCCCTCCCTTCAGTGATGAATGCAGAGCTGATCTGGAATCAAGAAGTGCTTCGTGGGACACTGCTATTCCAAAAGCTCTTGGGCTCAGTGTCCTGTGCTATCTTCATCAGGGTCTGAGGAGGAGATGGTGATCCAGAGGTGGTGATTTGACCTACCTCATACATGGTGCCTCTTGTCCCTTCTTTAGAGTGCCTTATTCCTTCAGCTAGACTGGCCTACCTCATCTGTTTTTGTAATGTTAGTGGGATATAAGATATTCCCTGCCCATTAATAGGCCTCAGGTGGAGCCCATTAAGGGAAGCTTGCTTAAGGGAGGTTTGCTTGTAGAAAGGCCTTCACACTTTTTACTAATTTCTGCTCAGGCACTGAGTCACAAAGGTTGTGATGCCTTCTGGCTCTGAAAATGTATACATACTCTGAGCTGGTATTTTGCTTTGGGGGCTCACTCATGAAAAGGATGTTGTGATTCCCTGGTCCAGATTCTGCATGACCATATGTTTGAGCTCCCCTCAGTTGCTCAGATGTAAAGGCTCTCTCCATCCAGGGATGTATGTAAAGTGTATAGCAATATTGCTTTGATTCAGGCAGTCAGAGCCCTGTCTGTTGGTCTTTATTTCTCTGCTTATATTTTCCCTGAAGTTCAGGGTGCTGACTTTTCCCCTGAACTAGTGAATGTAATTTAAAAAAAGATTGTTGACCCCTTAAACAGCTATCTTTCCTAGTAAAGCAGATCTAAGAACCTGTGTTAGAAGCCATCCTTGGTATGCCAGTGTGGTTGCCACCACAGTGTTTTGCAGGAATAAGTCCCACATTTCCATTTCTTAGTGAAATATACTCATCTGCACACCACTATTTTGTCTCTACAGACATGCCTCCCTGTTTCTAAAGTTACCACTTATGAATTTCATGCAGAGCTGCTGTTAGGGTTATTGTCTTCTGAGCTCCTTTTACAAGGCTTCCTTCTTCATCTTCACTTGGGTGCTGCTGCTATCTGCCAAAGTTGTCATTGGCTGCTATGCCTTCATCTTCCTCAAGAAGAGTAATATCGTTCTTTTTGTGAGATTTTCTTGGCCATCAAAAAATTTTCGTTGTTCCATTTTTCAAACCCAGAGCCACAACCAGCTGGTACAGAAAAGAGATCTTTGAGACCAAAATTTTCTTCCCCCCACAACCCTTTCTCCACATCTCATCTCCTCCTCCAGCAGGAATGCTCCCCAAATCACATGATATTAAGGTTGATGTGAGCAAATTCCTTTTAATTCCCATCATGCCCCCATCTAAATTTAGAATCATAAAAGTTACCCTAGAAGTTCCAAAAGTCTCAAGGAGCACTGAAGTGATCCTAGGTGGATCTGGTGAGCTCATGTCTATGGAGATCTGGATCACTGTACCCCTTCTGTTCTTTACCTAGTAAAAATTTGCAATTTCTGATGTTTGTAGAGGTTTATCAAACTTATTTTCATACAATAGAGTTACATGCATGCTAATCCATATACAAAGTCCGCATGAAGTTACATAGTAGCAAGTATTATATAACAAAAGTTCATACAAAAGATTAAATGCAGAGATCAAATGTAATGTATGACTTCACATGCTATAATGAGATGAGGAATACATTGCATACTCCACCAGCTTGCATCAGCTGGCAACATGTGTAATTTCTTTCTTTTTTTTTTTTTGTTTGCTTTTTTTGGAGGGGGGAAGGTATGGCACTTGGGGATAAGTGACTTGCCCAAGGTCACATGGCTAGTTTTGTGTTAAGTGTCTGAGGTCAGATTT
>CM053582.1:253048550-253075206 GCA_028627135.1 Pseudochirops cupreus
AACATGTGTAATTTCTTTACCCCTTATTCCTACAACATCATATGTCAGCCTATTCACCAGATAGTCCAGAAATTTTTGTGGTACACACTATCAGCTCTATGCAACTTGGTGATGTCAGACCTACTACACTGTAGTCCCAGTTCTGAACTTGTTTATTGCTGAGGCTGAATGCTGCTAACGCCCACCCATAGTATCATAGGTTTAGATCTAGAAGGGACTTCAAAGGCCATCTATTCCAAATCCCTCAGTTTGTAAAGGAGGTAACTAAACCCCAAGAAGGTTATATGACTTGTTTAAAAAAAATAGTTAAGTTAATGAGACAGGTAAATATACCAGATTTTGTTTGAGTCCCTCAGTTCTCGCAGAGATAGAGTATTAAGCAGGAAAAGAGCCACCTCTGCATTCAGTCCTTCTCCATCCCCTCATCTAGCCAGAGGTTTCTCTCTTTGATTCTATGATGCTATGAATAGTGCAATTATTCAAGAACCAAGGGTACATGAAAGGAAGTAGTGATAGATGAGTTTGAAGAATGTGAGCAAAAGAAAGAAAGAAAAGTCCCAGGAATATTGTGTTATCTAGATTTCTCCCTAGTGCCCTCTAAAGAATTTCAAAAAATTTACTTTAGTGTTATTTTTTAAAAGGACTGTTCAAACACCATAGTTGTCTCTAGAAGGCTCAATGGGGACTCTTCTCATAAATAACCCACTAGAAATAGTGTATCACTAATAGTTCAGGAACCTGAGGACTGAGAATTATATAACCTACACCTGTTACTAGAGGGGAAAGGAGAAAGCAAGAGAAGAGAGAGAGATGGTCCACAGGAAGAAAGAGTTAGAATTTAAATCCTGAAATATATGAGCTCAGGTCAACTACAGAGAGTTTGAACTATAACAATATTTTTAAATAATTAAATATTTCATTTTCCCCAACTACATATAAAAACAATTTTCAACATTCCTCTTTTAAATTGAGTTCCAAATTGTCTCCCCCCTCCCCCACTGAGAAGGCAAATAATTTGATATAGGTTATACATGTATAGTCGTGTAAAACATATTTCCATATTAGTCATATTGTGAAAGAAAACATAGACCAATATAAAAACCCAAGAAAAATAAAGTTAAAAAAGTATGCTTCCATCTGTATTCAGACTCCATCAGTTATTCTCTCTGGGAATGGATAGTACTTTTCAACCTAAGTCCTTCAGACTTGTCTTATGTCATTATAAGTATTTTTTAAGGTTTAATTTTGTTTTGTTTTATTTTTCTATTAATGAGCATTTATTTTCTCTCTCTCCCTCTTGCCTCTCATTAACTGAAAAGAAGATAAAGAAAAAAATCCCTTTAGGAAATAAGCAAACTTGAATAAAACAAATTTTCATTGTCCTTTACCAGAAAGGTATATCTTAATGTTCATCCTGAAATCAATACATCTCTATAACCCAGTCTTCAGTGTCTTTTGGAGGACATGGTCCTAGGACATAAAGTTACAACACTAAATGCCATTTAATCATAGCCTTTTTAAAAAAAGCTATCAAATTTGATCTTAAAAATTAATTCTCAAAGTGTCATGGTAGGGCTCAGTAATTTGATGTTTTTCATATGGCAGAGCTGAAAGAGATATTAGATATTACAACCCCTTTACCTGACAATTGAAGAGAGTGTAAAATTGAACTGGTCAAGATTTGGAAAGGAGGAAAGAACTAAGGTATGATAACCTTAAAATACAAGAGAGATGGAGAGATTGTAGGTTCTAGCAAAGATAAAGAGAGAAAAGAAAGGTGAACAAAGCAAAGATCCTTACAGATGCTCTTACTTAGGGAGGAGAATAGAGAAGGAGGCAAGGAGACAGGAATGATCAGAAAGGTAGAAATGAGACAATATATCATATAAGTCGAAGGAGGAGAGAGTATTAAGGAGATGGTTAACAATGTCAAAAATGTCGCAGAAACATCAAAGAGAAGGATATGGATCCTAAAATCAACTTCCTAGTAAACCTAAACATTCTTTTAATTTAAAAAGATATTGATGTATACCTTTTTTTTTAACACCTTCATTTCCAAATATATCTAACCCCTCCTCTTCTACCCAGTAAACCATTCCCTGTGACCAAAAAGGAATAAATGAAGGAATATAGAGAAGGGTGGAAAAGGTAGTATTTCAGCTGAACGAACCAATGCATCATCTGAATCTGACAATATATATGGGGTCCCACCCTCATAGTAATCTTCCTTTTGAAAGAAAGAAGAAAGGGAGATACATTTTCTCATCTCTTCTTTGGGGATAAGCTTGGTCATTATAATTATATAGTGTTCAGTTTTCTGGTTTGGTATTTGTTTTACAGACACATGATATATAGGCAACTAGGTGGTACAATGGATAGAGTGCCAGACCTGGAGTCAGGAGAACCCGAGTTCAAATCCAGTCTTAGATGCTTACTAGCTATGAACCTGGGTAAGTCACTTAACCCTGTTTGTCTCAGTTTCCCTATTTGTAAAAGATGTTGAAGAAGGAAATAGACAAACCATTCCAGTATCTTTGCTAAGGAAACTCCAAATGTGGTCACAAAGAGTCAGACATGCCCGAAAATTACTGAACAAAATATATATGTGTGTCTTTTATTTTCCTAGGTTTACTCATTCACTATGAGTAAGCTATACATCAGTTCATATAAGTTCCCACACATCTTTGATTTCTTCATATTCATTGTTTCTAATGCTACAGTAATATTCTATTACATTCAAGTACCACCATTTATTAAGCCAGTCCTCAACCAATGGGCAACAAACACATTCTTTTCAAAAATAGAATAGGGACTTCAGAGAATTTATGGGTAAAAAAAATGCTTTATAATAAAATAACCCTGAATTTGGATCTAGGTCTAGATTCTAGTCCTGACTTCAACTGAATTTCTCCTAACACCTGTTTCCTCATCTGCAAAATTAAGGTATTGGATAAGATAAATTGAAAGGCTCCTATCTGTGTTATTATCCAATGCTCCTTAAGTGAAAACTGAGAAAAAGTCATTAAGTTGGTAATAAGGTGATCTTGGAAAGATCAGTTTTAATGGAATGGTGGGCATAAAAGCCAGATTGCAATGTGGTTGAAGAACATGTGGGTCATACGTTTTCAATTAAATTGAGATGATGAGAACATTATAGTTCTCTTCATCTATTTCAAAATCATCAACTATATCCAAAAGCACTTATTAAGTGCCTTATTATGTATGATTCTATACAAGGTACTATATTAAAAGAAGAAGAAGATTTAGTGGGTTTTATCCTTTCCCTAAAAAGCCCAGTAATATGAAACAGAGAAGCTAATTTGAAAAATTCAGGGAAAGTATATGCAGACAGCAAGCTTGAAGTACTTAAGCTATACTAATTGGGTTTTTTATATCACATTTTAAATGTTAGGTGGCAAAGTGAGTAAGTTTATGATTAGGGTGAAGATTGAGGAGAGAAACCAAGGAAGTTCTTCTCCAATCAATGGTGGGAGTGGAGAGAAAAGGGGAAAAATTATTTATACAGTAGTATATTTATACTGATTATCACTAGTCCACAAGCTCAGGATCTGAAAGCATACTGGATCTGAATGAAGTCTGGGCCTCTGGCTATTCCTTCTGAACTGTATTTCTTTGCTTGATGCACATAAACACCTAAGACAAGGTTTGGAGGTAACCTTCTGAGTCAGCTGCCTAAACAGAGGCAGGCTGCCCAGCTTCCACATACTTACTTAAACAAAAACATGAAATCTGCACCAAAAAAGTCCATGATCAAGAAATCCAATGAGAAACTACAGAGACCATTTCCAACCAAGAATTGCAAAAAGTTCAAGGACATCAGAAAGCCCCAGGTTGATTACAAAGCCTTTGAAGAGGATCTTTGGAATCAATAGACACATGAAAAGATGAATGGAAAAGAGAAACCATAAGGAACTCATTAAAGTTGATCTGTATGCATTTCTGCATGGAAAGACAATATTTGTAACTCATGAGACTTTTTTCAGTATTAGCATACTTGAAGGGTATATATATTGTATTTGTATATGTATACATAGACAGAGGGCACAGGGTGAGTTAAATATGAAGGGATGATATCTAAAAAATAAAATCTAGAGGTGAGAGAAGAATGTATTGGGAGAAGGAGAAAGGGAGAGATAGAATAGGGTAAATTATCTCACATAAAATAAAAGGCAAGAAAAAGCTGTTACAATGGAGAGGAAGAACAGGGAGGTGAAAGGTAATGAGTCAATCTTACTTGCACTGGATTTGGCTTAAGAAGGGAATAACACATACTAAATTGGATATCTTACCCTAAAGGAAAATGGGGGAGGTGGAGAGTATAAGAAGGGGAGATGATAGAAAGGAGGGCAGACTGGGGGAGGGTGTAATCAGAAGCAATTACTTTTGTAAAGGGAAAGGGTCAAAAACAGAAAATAGAATAAATGGGGGTATAGGATGGAGAGAAATATGATTAGTCTTTCACAATATGACTACTATGGAAATGTTTTTCATAATTACATATGTATAATCTATATTGAATTGCTTGGCTTTTCAATGGGGGTGGGTGAGGAGGGAAGGAGGGAGAGAATCTGGAACTCAATGTTTTTAAAACAACTGTTTAAGGGAGCAGAGTCAAGATGGAGGCATAGAAGCAGCAAAACTTCGCAGCTCTCCCCATAACCACCTCAAATACCTATAAAATATAACTCTAAACAAATTTTAGAGCTCCAGAACTCATAAAATGACAGAGAAACCAGGCTCCTGCTGAAGGCAGCCTGGCAGATAGACGGAAAAGGGCTCATCAAAGTGCACTGGGAACAGAGCCCAGCCCCATGTAGTTTTAGCCCCAGGCCATCCTGGAGAAGTCCAAGCTGGAGCTTTCAGGAGAGTGGATCACTGGCACCCAGGGCTGTTTCCAGAATTACCAACCCATAAGAGCCAAGAACAAAGGGAAAAGGTCAGTAGAACTCAGCTAAATTTCAAGGAGAGGGTCTGGTCGACTGCCTCCAGGGAAAGAAGCAGCTGTGCTGGATCTGCAGCTGCCTCCACATGGCTGCTTCAGAAACTCACGGCCTGCAGATTGCAGGGATGCCAAGCAACCATTCAGAAGCTAAGTGCTCTTACCTTGAGCTGCTTGGATCAGGATCATGGTATTGGGTAGTGGTCCTGGGGTGCATTTTCAGTGAGCCAAAGCTGGAGGGGGCTGAAGAGACTGTTGCCCCCTAATAGCTCTGGCAGCTGCAAAAATCCCAGCAATTTGGGACAGAGCTCTCCCCTCTGGAAAGCAGAGTTCTACTGTGGCAAAGATCTCAAAAGTCAAGTAAGTGACAGGCAACATGAGAAGGCAAAGGAAGCAAACCAAGCTCAGCAATCCAACTTTAGATTCCTTTTTTGGGGACAAAAAGGATCAAAGCATGGAATGGGAGGAAGACAACACAGTCAGAACTCCCACACCAAAAGCTTCCAAGAAAAATGTAGACTTGTTATAATCCATAGAGGAGCTTAAGAAGGATTTTGAAAACCAAATAAGAGAAGTGGAGGAAAAATTGGGGAGAGAAATGAGAATGATGCAAGAAAATCATGATAAGTGAGTCAACAACCTGACTGAAGAAAATAACACCTTAAAAAATAGACTAACTCAAATGGCAAAAGAGGCCCAAAAAGCCAATGAGAAGAATGCCTTTAAAAGTCTAATTTGCCAGATGGAAAAAGAATCTCAAAAGCTTTCTGAAGAGAATAATTCCTTCAGAATTAGATTGGAGCAAATGGAAGCAAATGACTTTATGAAAAATCAGGATACTACTAAACAGACCCAAACAAATGAAAAAACAGAAGGCAATGTGAAATATCTCATTGAAAAGACCACGGACCTGGAAAATAGATCCAGGAGAGACAATTTAAAAATTATTGGACTACCAGAAAGCCATAATCCCTAGAAAGCTTCCTTCAAGAAATTCTCAAGGAAAATTGCCCAGATATTTTAGCCAATTAATCTAAAATTCCTGAAGAGAAAAAATACCAAATTTACTCAGTAAGTAAAGAAAATTCCAAATGAGTGTGTGTTGGGGGGGAACAATATTAAAGACAAATACACGAAAATATAAGTTTAACTCATAATTTAAAATGTGAATAGATTTTTTAAAATCTAATAAAATGAATGAACTTATTGGGTAAGAAAACAAAACACCACAATCTGTTGTTTACAAAAATCACAAAATAAAAAAGGCAGACAAAAATAGATTAAAAGTTAGGGCTGGAAAAAAATTGTTTACTCTGAGTCAGATGAATCCCAAAAAGCAATAGTTGAAATCATGATATCAAAACAAAACCAAGAATTCTCAACAAAAAAAAAAATGAATAAATAATGAAGCTACATTGTATTGAAAGAAATTGTAGACCAAAAAATAAAATAAAATAAAACTAATATCAATGTTAAATTTATATGCTCCAAATATCCTAGCACCTAAATTAATAAAGGAAAGATTAACTAAACAACCAAAAGACATATTAGTGGCAAAAAATTTCAATGTCTCTCTCAGTTTTGGATAAGTCTAACAGAAAGATAAACAAAAGGAAAACTATAAAACCGAACAACTTACTGGAGAAACTAGAGCCAAAAGACTTATGGCATCTTCTGAATGGAAATACTAAGGAATATATATGACAAAAATTTACAGTATTTTATGTATACAATATATTAAAGATGTTCCAAATACATGTAAAAAGGCAAAAAAAGGTAAACACAGCATTTACAGACTGAAACACACAAACAAAAAATACCTCAGAGAGCACAAAGTGATCGAGCTCTAACTGAAAACATAGTAATCAAATTCTAAATAATGTGTAAGTCAAAGAACAATCATAGAAACAATTAATGATTATATGAAAGAAAATATAATGCTGAAACAGACTGCCATGTTTGATATACAACTAAAACACCCCTCAGGGGAAAATAGTATCCCAGCAAATATACACCAAAAAAATAGAAAAGCAGAATATTGGTAAATTTCACATGCATTTCTAAAAATTGAGTGTCAATAAACAAATCTAAAATGAGCACAAAAGAGGAGAATTAAGAAGTTTGAGGGGAAATACCTAAACTGGAAACAAACAAAAACAACTTATGAGAGTGATAAAACTGAAAGCTCATTTTTGAAAAAAACAAAAAAAAATTAAAACTTTAGCCAAGTTAATTTTTAAAAAGCAGAAAAAACAAGCAAACAAGAGAGCATATAAGCAAAGCAAAATCACAAAAAATAAAAAAGAAATAAAAATTATCATAATCTACTACATACAGTCAAATGCTACCAAAACTGAGAACATAAACAGGAATACTTTAAAAAAATGTAAAAACCACAAACTAACATAAGAACAAATACAGATATTAAATAATTCAATTTCAAAAGAGAAAATAGAATTGTCAAGGAATTATCATAGGAACTTCTTGGTCCTGATGGTTTCACAGGATAATCCTATCTTAAAGAATAATTAATACCAATGTAAACAAATTAATCTCAAAAACAGAGAAAGAAAAAAAAACACTGAGAAAGAAAACACCCTATAAGATTTTTTTATGAGACAAATATAGTCCTAATTTCTAAATCAGAAAAGGGCAAAGCACAGAATGAGAACTATAAATTAATATCTGTTGCATGTGAAATTTGACAAAAGATAAATGGAGGAATTTCTCTGTGCAAAATATCATTTGCTAACAGGGGCATTCAATTTGATAATAAAGGGTGTGTTGAATGGCTCTGCCTCTGGCCAAAAGACACCAAATTGAAGATGCAACTCATTTTTATAAGCATAAAACAAAGAACAGAACAGAAATCATTTAATTTACTAGCATCACAGATGAAGTATCATTATTGCTTATATCAAAGAAAACAGACGCAGCCCCTATGTGGTATGAGGACCACTTCTTTCTATCTCTAAGGAATACTTTCAGGAATATATGGGTCCTGGCTGTATCCTGAGATTACTGATATGGATTTAGGTGCATAGAATCACTGATACCTGGGAAATTAGATAAGACCACCTTAACTGTTAAAGATGAGATAAGATCAGTTAATAACATCTCAAGGATACCACACAAACTTGCAGGAAATACAGAGATAATGTTTTATGAGAATACTGGGAACTGAGTTTTTCTTTAACTGACAGCAATTGAGGGAAAGCCTTGATTACCTAACTTCAAAAAGGGGGAAGCTGAACTTTAGCACTCATAAGCTTCTTCACTCAGAGAGAGAGAGAAGAGGAATATGGTTACAGAATAAAATCACTTATAAGGCAAAATCAAATATAAAATACATCAAGAATTAATTCTTTCATATAATTAATAGCAATAAATTCCAAAATATAAAAAAAATTCTATCAAATCCTACATAAATTTATCCAATGAATTATCCATCATGGCCAAATTTGATTTATATTAGGGATGTAAGGATGGGCAGCATTAGGAAAACAATCAACATTATAAACCATATTCAAAACAAAACTTTCCAAAACCACATGATTGTTTTAATGGAAGTGAGAAAGAACTTTGATAAAGTACAACATTTATTCATGCTAAAAGTCTTACAAAGTATAGACATAGAGGGATCCATTTTTTACATTCATAAAAAATATCTACATAAAATCCAAAGTAGACATCATATGCAACAAGGATACACTAGAATATTTCCCAATAACTACAAGAATAAAAAAAAAAAGATGTCTCCTCTCCCCATTAGCATTTTATATAGCTCTGGAAATGCTTGTACTAGCAATAAGAAAAGAGAAAGAAATTAAAGGCAAAAAGATAGATAAAGAAGAGATAAAACCATCTCTATTTGCTAATGATAATTTACTTAGAAATCATTAGGGAATTAGCAAAGATGCCAGTTGAGACAATAAATAGGTTCAGTAAAGTTGCAGCCTACAAAATAAGCCCTCAGCATTCAACAGAACTTCTATACAATAATAACAAAATCTCAGTGGTAATTATAGGAAGTAAAAGCACATTTCAAATAATTAAAATACATAAAACTTTTGGGGATCAAACTACTGAAGCATATAAATTACTTGTATGAATTCAGTTATAAAGTGCTTCTTTAAGAAATAAAGGGCAATTTAAATAGCTGAAGGAATATTCAGTACTCATGGTTGTCCCATGCCAACATAAGAAAAATGACAATATTACCAAATTTAATTTATAATATTAATGCTATGTCAATCAAATTATTAATGGGATAATTTACTAAACTCAATAAAATGACAAATCCATTTGGAAACACTTTTAAAAAGATCATTATATAAGGGGAATTTTTTTTAAAGGACGGGATGAAGGGAAAATGGCACTTCCAGATCTTAAAATTGTCTGTTTATACGTAATGACTTTCCGACATGGGAACTGATACTAGAAGAAATTGCAGTTTTAAAAAGAAAAGACATCAATATTTATCTTCAGTTAAAAGATTGAAAAGAGGGGCAAAGTCAAGATGTCAGTGTAGAAGCAGGAAAACTCTGCAGCTCCTCCCATAACCACCTCAAATACCTATAAAATATGACTCTAAATAAATTTTAGGGCTCCAGAACTCACAAAGCAACAGAGAAACACATCTCCTACTGAAGGCAGCCTGGCAGGTGGAAAGGAAGGGTTCATTGTAGCATGCTGGGAGCTGAGCCCACTTGGCTTGAAACCATGGCTGTAGCCCCAGGGTGGCCAGGACGAGCCACAGCTGGAGTGTTTGGGAGAGTGGATCACCAGCAGCTGTGGCAGTTTCTAGAATTATCAACCCATCATGGCCAAAGACAAAGTGAAAGGTCAGTGGAACTCGGCTAAATTGGGGGGAAAGGAGTGGGTTTGGCCATCTGCCCCCAGGGTGAGAAAGCAGCAGAAGCCATGGCCCTGCTGCCACCTCCACGTGGCTGCTTCAGAGCTCCCAGCCTACAGATTGCAGGGGGGCCAAGCAACCATTCAGAAGCTAAGTGCTCTTGCCTTAACCTGCCTGGTTCAGGATCGCAGATGTGGGTGGTAGTCTTGAGGTAGGTGACCAGTGGGCCAAAGATGGTGAGAGCTGCAGAGACTGCGGCCCCCTAATAGCTCCAGCAGCTGTACACCCCCAGCAATTTGGGACAGACTTCTCCCCTCTGGAAGCAGAGTTCTACTGTGGCTCAAAAATCAAGTTAATTGACTGGCAACATGAGCAGACAAAAGAAACAAATCAAGCTCAGCAATCAAACTTTATAATCCTTCTTTGGAGACAAAAAGGATCAAAGCACAGAATGTGTGGAAGACAACACAGTCAGGACTCCCGCACCAAAAGCTTCCAAAAAAATGTAAATAGGTTACAGGCCATAGAGGAGCTTAACAAGCATTTTGAAAACCAAACAGGAGAAGTGGAGGAAAAATTGGGGAGAGAAATGAGAATGATGCAAGAAAATCATGATAAGAGAGTCGACAACCTGACTGAAGAAAATAACACCTTAAAAAACAGACTAACTCAAATAGCAAAAGAGCCCCAAAAAGCCAATGAAAAGAAGAATGCCTTAAAAAGTCAAATTTGCCAGATAGAAAAAGAATCTCAAAAGGTCACTGAAGAGAATAATTCCTTCAGAATTAGACTGGAGCAAACGGAAGCGAATGACTTTATGAGAAATCAAGATACTATTAAACAGATACAAACAAATGAAAAAATAGAAGGCAATGTGAAATATCTCATTGAAAAGACCATGGACCTGGAAAATAGATCCAGGAGAGACAATTTAAAAATTATTGGACTACCTGAAAGCCACGATCAAGAAAAGAACCTAGAAATCATCCTGGCTTCCGCCATCTTTCCATTGTTCAGTTAGGCAAAGACAGAGTGGCTTCTGGAAGACCCATCTCAATGGCCGCCCAAGGAGAACCCCAAGTGCAGTTCAAACCCATATTAGTTGGAGATGGAGGTACTGGAGAAACCACATTTGTAAAACATCACTTGACTGGTGAATTTGAGAAGAAGTATGTAGCCACCCTGGGTGTTGAGGTCCATCCACTCATGTTCCATACTAACAGAGGTCCCATTAAATTCAATGTATGGGATAAAGCTGGCCAAGAGAAATTTGGTGGTCTGAGAGATGGTTATTACATTATTACATTATTATAATGTTTGATGTAACATCAAGAGTTACTTACAAGAATGTACCTCACTGGCATAGAGATCTGGTATGAGTATGTGAAAATATCCCTGTAGTGTTGTGTGGCAACAAAGTGGATATCAAGGATAGAAAAGTCAAGGCAAAATCAGTACTAGTTCCTGGTACAAAATCTAGTACTTTGACATCTCAGCCAAAAATAACTACAACTTTTAGAAGCCCTTCCTTTGGCTTGCTAGAAAACTTATTGGAGATACTAATTTGGAGTTTGTCACCATGCCTACTCTTGCACCTCCAGAGGTTGTCATGGACCCAGTACTGGAGCACAGTAAGAGAAGGACTTACAGATTGCTCAGACAACTGCACTCCCTGATGAAGATGACAACTTGTAAAGGAATGAAGCCAGAGCCCAGGGTCAGAGGTCTAGTTTTACAGGCAGCTGTCCTGTGATGTCAGTGGTGCAGTATGTTTGCCACTTTATTATATAGCTGAGCAGAACATGTGCTTAATCTTTGGGATGCTGAAGGAAATGAATGGGCTTCAGAGTGAATGTAGCAGTTAAAAAAAATATAATTCATATTTTGGACCTGCGTATTTAGCTATTTTGGACCACAATTACATCCCCTTGAGTTTCAAATATAAGGCTGCTGCAGTCCCATCACAATATTCAGTGGTGAATCTTGTTTGTTATTGTCATTCCCATCCCCTTTTTGTTTAGATCATAATAAAATTGTATTTCAAACATCTAAAAAAGAAAGAAAGAAAAAAAATCATCCTGCAAGAAATTCTCAAGGAAAACTGCCCTGATATTTTAGAACCAGAGGGCAAAATAGAACTTGAAAGAATTCACTGGTTACCTCTTGAAAAAGATCCCCAAAAGAAAACTCCTAGGAATGTTATAGCCAGGTTCCAGTGTTCCCAGATCAAGGAGAAAATATTGCAAGCTGCCAAGAAGAAACAATTTGAATACTATGGAAACACAATCAGGATAACCCAGGATCTAGCAGCTTCTACATTAAGAGATCGAAAGGCCTGGAATATGATATTCTGGAGATCAAAGGAGCTAGAATTAAAACAAAGAATCACCTACCTAGTAAAATTGAGTACAATGTTTCAGGGGAAAATATGGTCATTCAATGAGGTGGAGGACTTTCAAGCACTCTCGATGAAAAAACCAGAGCTGAATAAATAGTTTGACATTCAAATATAAGAAGCATGAGAAGGTAAACAGGGAAAAGAAATCATAAGAAACTTACAAAAGTTGATCTATTTACATGGCTACAAGGAAAAAGTATAATTGTAACCTATGAAATTTTTTTCAGTATGAGGATAGTTGAAGGGAATATGAATGTATATATATGTATATATACTCATCTGTCCATATAGGAGGGTATATATACATATGAATACATATGTGAGTGTGTGTATATATGTATACAGATATGCATGGACAGAGGGCACAGGATCAGTTGAATAGGAAGGGATGATATTTTAAAAGGTGAAATTGAGAGGTGGGAGAGGAATAGAATGGGAGAAGACAGGGAGAGACTGAATGGGGTTAATGGTCTCATATGGAAGAGGCAAGAGATAACTGCTGCAATGGAGGGGAAGAGCAGGAAGGCAAAAGGGAGTAGGACAAACCTTACTCTCATTGAATTTGGCTTGGGGAGGGAATGACACACATTGGGTGTCTAAGTTGGAAGATATACAGGCACTGGGAAATAAGACATACAGGCACTGGGGTAGGGAGATCCATCTTGTTCTACCACAAAGTCAGAGGGCTAATGGGGGAGGATGTTGGAGAGAGCAGATTGGGGGAGGGGGGGTATACAGTGGGATTGATGTTTTGGGGTGGTAGGTAGGGGAAGGAACAGGGAGAAAATTTGTAACTCAAAATCTTGTGGAAATTAATGATGTAAACTGAAAATAAACAAAAGTTAATTTAAAAAATAAATAAAATAAATAAATTTTTAAAAAAAGATTGAAAAGAAGAAAATGTAAGACAATCCATATAAAAATCAACTGACCTTGAAAATAAAGCAAAGAAAGATAACTTAAAAACCACTGGAGTCTCAAAATCATGGTTTGGTTCGGTTTGGTTTTTAAGCCTGAACAAAGAAAAGAGTATCACTAAGGCAACTTTTTTTTTAATTAAAGGGAAGAAAAGAAAGGGAAGACCAGAAAGAAACAGAAACAAATAGGGCAGCCTTGAAAATTTTATATAAACTTATTGTATGCTTTAAAAGAAAATAACATGGTCAGGTTGGCCCAGGATTTAATAATGATTTGTAGTTTCTTGTATAATTCTTTTTTCTGTTTATATATATATATATATATATATATATATATATATACACACACACACACACACACACATATATGAATATTTATATGGAAATACAAATTTTATTTAATGTTGAAGTTAATAAAATATGTGTATATACACATATGTATATATGTTATTTATGTGAATGTATGTGTGTACATCAATGTATGTATGTATACCTGGATACCATATTTGGAGAAATCAAATGAAAACTGCACAGATCTATTAGAACCAGGGGGCAAATTTAAGATAGTAAGAGTTTATCACTCACTTAATGAAAGGAACCCCAAAAGGAAAAATCTTGAAATATAGGCCTCCCCCAAAATACCATAAGTATCTAAAAAGAAATACTTCAAGTACCCATAAAGTATACTCAAGATCACACAAGGCCTAAAAGCTTCAACTGAATATTAAAGTATATTTCGAAATGTGATATTTAAAAGGCAAAAGATGAAGGCTTACAACCAAGAATGTTATTATGCAAAACTAAGTATACTACTATATCCAGGGGGAAATTGATTTATAATAAAATAGACAATTTGTAAGCATTTATGATGAAAAGAACAGAACTAAGTAGGAAATTAAGTACACACCAATAGTTAAGAGAAACTTAGTGCTAAGATTCTAATAGAGTCCCAAGAATTCTTTTTTTTTTAACTAAATTGTTTCTTTATCTAGAGACAATTAGACTTAAATGACTTGCCCAGGATCTCCCAGCTAGTAAGTGTCTGAGGTCTAAATTGGAGCTCAGGTCTTCCTGACTCTAGGGCTGGTGTTCTATCCACTGTGCCACCTCGTTGCCCCAAGTCCTAAGGATGCTTAATATTTTCTTGTTTCACAGACCCCTGTTGAAACCAAAGGACAAAATCATTGAAGGGATTACTATAAACAAAACAAAGTTACTGATCCTGAAGAAGGAATTAAAAGAAAAAGATAAAAAATCAAAGAACTAGAATCTAAGGGAGGGAAAGAACAATTAGAGAATGGATGAACAAATTGTGGTATGTTAATATAAGAGAATGTTATTGCATCATAAGAAACGACAAAAAATCCAGACTCTAAACTGACAGAGGGAGGTGAGTAAAACCAGGATAACAATCTATCTATACAAGGATAACAACAATGTATTGCTTTCCTGGACTTTGTGATCTTCACACACTTAACATTTCCAAAAATGAAATCAACTCTGACATTTTCATTTCCTCAGATCATTTTCCACCCTGGCTGCATGACTTCATCATTCCCTCATGCTAATGTCTTATGTCACATCCCCATTTTTAGCTTCTAATATTTGTGCTGTCTCTTTCTCCCACCCTCCCCCCCATTAGATTATGAGATCCTTGAGGGCAGTCAGTGTCTGACACATGGTAGGAAGAAATAAAAACAATTCTGAAAGACCTAAGAGTACTTATCAATGCAAAGTCCAACTTGTTCTGTAGAGGACCTATGATGAAGCACATTATCCAACTCCTGAAGAGAAGTAATAAACCCAAGGTGCAGAAAGAGACACATTTTGGACATGACTACTATCTAGATTCCTTTTGCTCAACTATATTTATTTGTTACAAAATTTCTTTCTTTCTCTAGGTTTTTATTGAGGAGGTAGCCTAAGGCAGATGAGCAAGAGTGTTGCCAAAAAGAAGAGGTCAATTGAAACAGTTTTTACAATGCACACAGGAAGGAACATGAGGAAATTCAGAAGAAAGCACAAACAGTGCAGTTTTTAAAGTAGTATGAAGAAATTTCACATACATTTGTCAAAAAGCGAGTGGGATTAAATGGAGTTTGACAGATTAATAAATGATTCTTTTTTTGTGCTCTGCAAGATATATAGATTACAAGATCAATAGATAGAGGGCTCAATAAATCTTTCTATAAAAAAGAGAACTAGCTAGCGAAGTCTCAAATCCTGGCCTTAAAAGTCAGAAGATTGTACCTGGAGGAAGTTGTTTGGATAGAATGGAGGTGCAGAGCCAAGGTCAAACATAACAAAGCCTGCTTAATGTGTTGGGAGAGGAAAACAGCCTGGTTATCTGAATATGCAGTTTGGCTGATCTACACTTCCCACCCCCCATTCCCTGATAGACTAAATAACAAAATGTGACTGAATGATGGGGCACAGGGAGAGTTGGGAGGTGGAATTTGCTTTAGATTGAATAACAAAACCTGACTCAAGGCCCTCAATCCTACTAGGCTGACTTCTCAAACCCCTGCTGCTTCGAGCATTGTTTAACTTCCCTGCTCTCCTCCCTGACAATGTTGCACCCAATCTTCAATGAGTAGGGACTTTTCCAGACCAACTTTCCTAAAGAAAAGACTATATCCCAATGGTCCATTCAAATGCTACAGAATGCTTCTGATTGGCTATGTACTCTAAGAAAGCCTGAAAAAGCTCTATCAGACAGATAGATGTATAGCTTAAGAACTTGAGACTTCCTACAGCAAACCATATTCCTTCGTGATCTAATAAATGTCTTTTCCTTTCAGTTTGGCTGATCACTTTTATTTGACCTCCTTGTCACAAGGACCTGCTTATAGGTGAGATTCTTCCTGGGTTCTCATTGAATTGAATTTGTACTGGCTTCATAGAGCTTATTGTTAAATTTTTCAGTATAAGCATTTAGATCTGAGAATTCAACGAAAGCTTAAAAAAAGAATCAGGATTTGATTTGTTGTTTTGTCTGTCTACACTGGAGAAAAAGTGATGGAGAAAATGTTTATAATGCAGATTATACTTAGAAGTATATCATGCTTCTTTTTTTCCCAGGCCAATTGTTAAACCATTTACCAGTCTATAACTGAATAGCTACTTTATATTTCACATTCAGTGCCTTTCTATTGCCAGTGCCCCCCATTGAGGAGGTCTGAAATATAACCTAAATATAAATTTTAAGTAATTTTTCCCAAGACACTCAATTGGGACGTAACGAGCCAAAGAATGAGAGAAAAGGAGCCTGACTTTTTTTTTTTTATAAGTGGTCATGTTGCCCTAGGATTGAACCCATTCTAGGCAAGAAATATGAGTATAAGTCTGAGAGAGACAGTGTAGACAGAGAAGGCACAGCTCTCTATTGGGCCTAGATATTATAATTGTTAGATTATTGAGTGGGGTATACTCTCTGCACCCTCTGTGAAGACTCCTCAGAATGAGAAGGGAGAGAAACTATCTGGAAACCAGAAATAGACTTGTAAGACTGAACAGACCTGAGTCCTGGGTTTACACAACCTAGGACCCTTCCCTCCTTTCCTTGCAGTCATCAGCATTAGGCCCCTTTCAGGAGTTTTAGTCCTCCACCCTTGTATACCACACCCTTAAGCATTAGGCCCCTTTCAGGAGTTGTTGACCTCTACCCTTGCTTGTGACCTTTTCCCCTCTCTTGCTTTGTCATTTACCAAATAAGGCCATGGATGATACCTTGGCTTCCTGTCCCACCTCCCTGCCAATAGGAGATAGTGGAAGGCTTCTTTGTCATCTACCATTGGGTTAGATTTTGAGCCTAGACTGAGCCCACCTCCCAGCCAATGGGCGAAGAGACAGCCAGAGGGAGGGGGCTTGACCACCTTAGGGTATAAATTAGGATATAAATTCTTGTTTTGTCTTTTGTCTGCCTCCAGACACTTCTCTGGTGGTCTCTGGACTTAGATGGGGAGTTCAGGCTCCACGTGGGTAAAGTCCCAGAGAGAAGAACTTTTGGGAGGAACAGGAACATACCTCCAGCAGCTGGTGGAAAGGACGTCATGCAAACTATGCTCACATAGCTCATAGGTAAGATACCTCATGGGTCCTTTAGTCTTAATTTGTTAGGTTTTTCTTTAACCCAGAGAGACCAGCAATGGCTCTCAGCTAAAACTATGGGTTGGACTGACTGAGATAAGGGACCCCATCTGGTAGGCTTCATAGGTGACTGAATGAGGGAGGCATTTCCTCCATAATTAGTAGGGTCTTCTGACCTGGGGGAGTCAGCAATGATCCCCAACCAAATTAAATATGAGTATAAGAGAAAAGATGAAAGGAAGAAAAATTTGGAAAGGATTCTGAGTTTTTGTCCAGTCTGAATCAGAATTACCTTCTGGGTGCACTCTGTAATGTTCTATGTCTGGTCTGTCTCAGTGTGTCTGTGTGTCTGGAATGTTTTGTGTTTGTGTTGGAAATAGGGGAAAAAAGCTGAAGAAGCTTTTGGAGGCTGATTTGGGGGAAAAAAACACCCCTGGGACCTGGTTCTTTCCCTACTCCTGTCCTACATTCCTCCCCCAGGAGATGAAAGAGTGGAGGGCTAAGGAATAACAGAAGTTTGGGCTGAGCCGCAAGGAAAGTCTTATGGCTTCAGGCAAGTGTCTCATCAAATGGGAAGATTCAATCAGAGTTCAAAGGGGTTCCTAGAGCTTGTAGCTCATCAGTTTAGAGTTATAATTTATTTCCTGTGTAAAGTGGTTTGGAAATGCATTCACCTAAAAGTGTTAATGGGAAGTTTTAAATACATGGTATTTGGGATATTGTACATTTCTAAATTATGTAATTTGGTAAAATTGTGAGCTCTGGTGTTAAACAATTTTGTAGTTATGTATGTTAATTGGGATGTATGTGAAATATGTTTTGGGAATTTATATTATTTAAGGATATTTTAATTCTGAGGAAAGGAGAACTGAAAATATATATAAATTTGTGGATAATACTTCGTTTTTGAGGGCCAAGGGTATTAGAACTCAGAAATGTATGGTAATGTGATCAAAAAGGTATATATTGTTAATTTGACATTAAAAAATTGATTCATGGTATGGCCCAAGAAGATTTATTTACCCTACTTTACTGTTCAGTAAGGTGTAGGGATTTTATGGGATTAATATAATTGTAAGCAATTTGGAAATGACTAAATTAAGGTCAACAGATTGGTAATTAATTGTTTTTTTTTAATTCAAAGTATAAATTTAAGAACATAATAATTGTGTTACTGGTAAACAGTTGTATTAAATTAATAACTATATTGTTAGAGAAGGAATTTGACACTCTGACTGTGTGTTGTAATATTTTGAAATAATGTAATTTGGGACATCTTAAGCCTCCAAGTTTGTCTTTGTTTAAAAGGGGGTTTTCAGTTGAGATTGTTTTGCTATGAAACTTAATAAGATACTGTTATAATGCTAAAACCTAAAATTGTTCAAAAATATCTGTTAAACTCTTTGTAGTTTCTGGTCTGGCCAGCCTGAAATTATGATAAAAGTTATATAGCTAAAATATCTTAGTGGATTCTGAGAATTATTTGTTAAGAAGTTGGAAATAGATTATTGGGATTGCTGAAGAAATTGTAGCATTAAAACACTCACCCAGTTAAGAGAGTACCTCAGCAGCATGGGGATCTGTCTTTAAACAACCAGAAGTTTTGTTAACCCTTCTCATCCCAGATCAGATGGGAGAGGAGAATGCAGGAGGATTGTATGGATTGTGCTGGCAGACTGACAGTAGCCCCATCTAACTGCTTATGCCTCTGGGCTCCTCGTAGAAAATCATGGGGAAGCCAGCCTCTACTCCAAGTAAACTCTGCACTTCTCTGTTTCAGTTGCAGTAATGTAACTTGTTTGGGTGTTTTTGAATTTGTAAAAGAAAAATAATTGTTATGGGATTAAAATGGTATGACTGTAAAATGTATAATATAATAACTGGCATGTGTTGGATACAATATTATCTCTAACATTAAAGTGGTTTTTGGATGCCAGGAGTGGTAAGATCAATTGAAATTCATTGTTATGTTGTTGCCATATCTCTAAGATTTGTAATTTTGTGATCTAGGAATTCTGTCCAATTTTAAGGTTCATTTATTTATTTATTTATTTTGTTTAAAGGGAAAAAGAAAGATAACATTTAAAATTTCCAATTAATTTTCCTTCATATAGGTTTAGTGATTGCTCCTTCTAACATCAAGCTAAAGTTCAAACTATTTTTTTTTTAAGAAAAGAAAATATCCTTAGGAAGAAATGTTTTATAAGACCTTTGGTATGAGGCAATGGAGAATAGATTAGCAGATTAGGAGGCTAAGGGGGCTGCCCTGTCCATAGACTCTATGAAGATGTATGTGTTAATTCCTCAGTCACAGAAGCTGAAAAGAAAGATTTTACTAAGTTTTAGAATATTGAAACTCAGCAAGGCCTTTAGTTATTGCTCAGTGGGAGAGAAATGGTTAATCAACAAATCACGAAGGATAATTTAACACAGCAACAGCCCTGCAAAAAGAAAACAGGGAGAAAGGGACTATGAGTAGAGAGTGCCCTGCTCCTTAGATAAGTTAATTATAGTTAGAGTGATTTGAGGAAACTGGGTTAATGCTAAAACCTAAAATTATTAATGTGTATGGAAAAGAGGGGTTAGGTACCCCTAGAAACAATCTATATAGGCAAAGGTCATCAACCCTGGGGGAGGGGCAGTAGTTAGAATAAGGGCCTCTAAAGAAGTTTTACTGAGGGGCAGTAGAGTTAGAAACCAGCCAGTCTGCAAACTGACCTTTAAAGTCAATAAAATTTATCTCTAGTAGCAGGCTTTGTTTTTCTTTTTCTAAAGTACAAATTTGGAATTTAGGTAAAGTTCTTGATTAATAGCAGATGAAAGGAACTGGCCCATACCACCTTAATAAGCAGCCAAGACAATCCTTTGAGGCCATAGGAAACCACCTTGCAGATGAGGAGGCTAAGAGGGCCAGAGAGGGAGGATCAGGGCAGAAAGACTCATCTCTTCTTTCCACTCATTATAAATGGGCATAAATAGGCACTGAAGATGTTTGAGCAATAGATTAACATGGTGACATGTACATTTGGAAAACTATAGTATCTGTTGTGTGAATAGATTGGGGGGAAGAATGTCAGAAACTGGAATCTTTGAGGCCAATTAAAGGGTTATTATAAAACTTGAGGAAAGAGGTGATGAGGTCCTGAACTAGGGATGGCATGGGAGTGTCAAAAAGAGATCATTTGGGAGATTTGAGAGAGATTTTACAGAAGCAGAACCAATAAGACTTGACAACTGTTTAGATATATGGTGGTGAGGGAGACAGGTAAGGGTCAGGAATGATGAGATTATGAATCTGGATGAGTGGCAGTGTATTTCTGTCTGGACAGGAAGAGGTAAATTTGGGGCGGGTTTGAGAGAAGATAATGGTGTAATTGGGGCATTCTGTATTTGAAATGCCTGTGAGACTATACAGGAAACCTACTAGAGTTGGCAGAATGATTGCACTTCAGAAGAGATTAGAGCTGCATCTGTAAATTTATGTGTTATTTGTTTAAGGAAGATATTTGAGTCCATGGGAGAAGATGAAGTCACTGAAGCATAAAGTGTGAGAAATAGGAGAGTACCTAACTATGAGCCCAGGGCAGAGTGAGTTAAGAGGAAAGGAAAACATGGAATATACATTTCTTCCCTCTCTCCCCACACTTCCGGTGGGTTATGCCCTTTCTACTACCTAAGGACAGTGAGAAGGGAAAACAAAAGGGGGAAGTCTGAATAATTGAAATGATCAGTTGATTAGAGACTTGCCCTAGACGGATGACTGTTATGGTTAGCAATAATCCTAAATTGCTCAATTTTCTAAGTAGTTAAGATTTCATTGAGCCATAGAATGTTAGAAGTGGAAGGGACCTTGGAGATCCATCCAGTTCAACACCCTCAAAATATTTATTAAAATCTCACAAATCACTTGGTAATAATCAAGCAGAAGGCAGACTCCCATGGAAACTTTTAACCTAATAAAATAATGCATGACACATTTTAGTTTTCCTGTTTGTGCTTCTGAGGGGGAGATTTTTTTTTTAAAGCTATTTAAAGGGCAAGGGAAGGGGCTGTGATGACCGGATGTTCCTTATTCTTTAGGGAAAATAGTAATACCCTTTCATTCTACTAGCCAAAATAGACTTCCTGGAAGAGATGAAGTTTGAGTTGTGATGGAAGAGAAATTTGGCAACCTGGGGAGCCTGATGTAGCAAATGGGGAGAACATTAAAACAGGTGAATGAATAAATGAAGGAATGGAATGAACCTACATATATATATATGTGTATACACACACACACACACACACACACACACACACACACACACACACACACATATATATATATATATATATATATATACACATACATATAAGACCTTACTACTTGGTGGGCACCTTGCTAAGCCCTGGGGATATAAATACAAAAAGAAAATCTCTGCTCTCAAGAAGCTTATGTTCAAAAAATGTGAATTTTGGGAAGACCACATACAAAGAAAAATCATTGAGTTCTTCACCACCCTGACAGGAAATCTTTCACTGGGATTTGGCTTGGCCTTGTGAAGGGTCATCTTTCTCCTGGTGACTTAAATAAAGTCTTGGAAGCCATGTTTATCAAATTTTCAGATGTCACAAAAAAACTTGGGTTAGCTAACATGTTGGATGACAGAATCCAAAAAATATATAGGTTACAAAGTTGTACTAAATATAATAAGATGAAATGGGTAAATATAAATACACACACACACACATACATATATATAAATATATATATATATATATATATATATATATATATATATATATATTTTTTTTTTTTTTTTTTAAGTCTTGGTGGGGAATCCCAAACCAGGTGTCTCCAGCAGCAGCTAAGATTTCAGGAGGCCTCAGAGTGGGGTATGGTTGGAGCCCACCCAGCTAAGCACCTTCATTTTCTCCATGCCCCTAGGCTGTGGCAACCATGCCATCCAGCTGGCCCTCTCTGGTTTAGCCAGAATTGTCAATGGTAAAGATGCAGCTCCTGATTATTGGCCTTGGCAAGTCTCTCTGCAGAGAGGAGTTTCCCACTTCTGTGGGGAGGTCCCTCATCAATGAGAACTGGGTGGTCACAGCTGCTCACTGCAGTGTCAGGATAACCGACAAGGTGGTTGCTGGAGGATGAGGATGATGATGAGGATCTGATGAGGATAATGTCCAAGTTCTGCAGATAGTCAAAGTCTTCAAGAACAAAAATTTTAACTTGTTCACTATTAGCTATGACATCACCCTATTGAAGCTGGCTTCCAGGAGACTATGTCCCCTGTCTGCCTGCCCAGTGCCAGTGAAGATTTCTCTTCAGGCACCACCTGAGTTACAACTAGCTGGGGCAAGACCAAGTATAGCACCCTCAAAGTCCCACATAAGTTCCAGCAGGCAGCTGTGCCCCTACTGCCCAACATTGAATGCAAGCAGTTCTGGGGGAACAAGATCAAAGACACCATGATCCGTACCAGGGCCAGTGATGTTTCTTCCTACATGAGTAACTCTTGCGGACCCCTGATTTGCCTGAATAATGGTGCCTGGACCCTGGTTGGTATTGTCTCCTGGAGAAGTAGTGTCTGTTCCACCACCACCACTGCTGTGTACTCCCGAATCACTGAACTCCTGCCCTGGGTGGAGGAAACCCTGGCCAGCAACTGAGCTGCTCAAGAGCTGAAGAAAACATGCATCTTCTTATAACTCTTCCCTTCCCCCACCTCCAACAAATGTATCTGTTCAGGATCAAAAAAAAAAGTCTTACACTGAGTTCATAAATCAACTTCATGTATATATGATGAGAAAGACATGAGTAGATCATTTGGGAATTAAAATTAGATGACCTCTGAGGTTCCTTCCAGTTCCAGATCTATGGTCCTTTGGTCATCAACTATATAGACCAAATGAGCACATCTATTTCAATCTATACATGAAATAATAGTAGAGTTTAATTTTTATTTTTTAAGATGAAAATCTAACCTTACCCCTAAAGCCCTCTCTCCTCATTAGTAGAGATCAATGCCCTGTGTCTGCATGAGGCACAGAGTTGACAGAAGAAGGAGAGAAGAGAGATCCAAACTTGAGAAGAGAGAAGAGGTTTTCTCTCATCAGTCTCTTTGAAGTCTTGTGGATTCCAGAATCAAGACAGAAGGTGTATAATGCTAACCTTTCTTTAGATCCGCAGGATACTAAAAGGAGATTAATGTATAATGAGACTAGAAAGAAAGGTTAGGGCTAAATTGTAAAGGGTGTTAAAAGTCAAGTAGTTGTCGATTCAAGGCAATATTTACACCAATTTTTTTTGCACCAATTTTTAGAGACTCTTCAGAGTTTCCAAAAACTACATTAGTGTCATTTTCCAGATCCATGGAAGAGATTCACATTTATCAGAATACGAAGCATCCCTGAGTGAAAAAATGGTCATAATACATGAATAGTCATTTTTTTGGAGGAAGAAATTAACTGTTATATCAACGTAAGCTTGGGTTAATGTAAAAAGAATAATTAGGAAAAAGCTGTTGCTCTCAGAGAAGATGGTGAAATAGGTGAGAAATTTCCAAGCTCTCCAGATTTTCTTCACAAAGGAGACAACAATACCACCTCTGGGTGAACATAGAGTAGTAAAAATAGAGGAGAGCAGGGCCAGAAGTGTGGTCCTCCTGGGACAATCAGAGAAGATCTGAAGAAATATCCTGGAAGAAATTGTGTCCCTGTGAAGAGTAATTGTCTGCAGGTATACCAATTTTTAAAAAAAATATTAAAATATGTTTATATTTTATCCCAAAAGTAAGAGGTAGACAATGAAATTTAATGAGTGGAAATTGACTTGGTCATATCTGAATCCAGGAAAAATCACTGTGGTAGCTGTATAGAGAATGAATAAATACAAAATATACAATGTAAATAGGCTATAAATAAATATACACTGTATATACAGTAAAATGACTACGGGTAGATCAGTAACCACTAATGGGAACAAGAAAGGTCTCTTATAGGAGGGAGAATGAGAACACAAACCTTGAACAAACAGATCCAGATATTCCAAGAGGTGAGGCTGAAAAGGGTAAGCAATTTAGACATGGGTACTAAGCTGTACAAAGACCTGGAGAAGGGAGGTGGAGTAAAAGGAATTCAGTAAGATGGTTTGATTGGAAAACAAAGAATGTGAAAGGGAAGAGTATGAATTCAGTCTAGAAAGAGGGTAAGTTAGATAGGTATGTGCTTTTACATACACAAATATGTTATTAATATTATTAATGATTTATATTACAATACATGCATATTTATACATTTTACATGTTGTAAATATATACACATATATTTGTGTGTGTGTGTGTGTTATTACTAAGAGGCCTTTAGCAAAGTTGGTCTATATAACTGAAGACATGGGCTCCCCAGGGGAATGTTCTACTGTAGTTGGAAGAGCATAGACTCAATGAGAAAAAAAGCAGACAAACCAGAACCACCACCAGGTTTCAGGGCCCCATTTTTATGAGTTGGGAAAGCAAACTTAATTGTCTCTTTCAAGAAAGGGGGCAGGTCAGGGTCAGGAGCATAGAGACTGGTTCTTAATGAAAGGTAAAGTTAGGGAATTAGACTTGGTCTTTTTAAGCAATAAATAATGAAATTGCTTTTCTTAATTTATATAGTTGTGGTCTGTTGGTCAGCATTATATAAATTCTTAGTAATAATGACAAGCCACTACTTTTACTGTTAGTAAGCAATTAACAGGAATAGTAATCATTCTGGAGGTGGATCATGACATAATTTCAATGCTCATAAAGCTCTAATTTACTCTGCCATTCATTCTAGTTCCTACAAGCATAGAACCAACACATCTGAGTCATATTATGAGTGGACATACTCCCAATAGCATTTCGTCTTAATTCCCTTACCCTTTAAAAGACATCAAAGAATATCAACAGCAAGATATTCTGATAGAAAGTATTAGTTGTGGTTTTTAATAGCTGGGCAAATCTGATCAAAGTTATTTCTTAATTTTCTGAAGGAATGCTCAAGGAATCCAGATACAATAGTGAATAGGAAGACTGACTAAAGCACAAACCTTCAGTACAAAGTCCCTGCCCCTGTGTCTATAATCATTGACTTTCATTGGAGGTAAGGGGAGGGGCATGGATTTCTATTTAAGACTAAATTTATGATTCAGTACTTAACTACTAGGCTCTTTAAATGGACCTTTCAAAAGCATTTTTGGAAAGTTGAGCTTTTCTAACAAAAGAAAAGTGACCTTGATGAAATTTTTGGATTTTTATAAAGAACTTTGAGATTGTTCTTCCTTTAAAATTTTTTTTGGATTTAGTCCAATCTACAAGTCATTTTGCCAGCTTTGGTTTTCTAAAAACTGTGTTTATGCCAAATTTCAAAGAAGTAACATGTTTTTTTATCTTCCAAATCTAGCTTTATTTCAAGAGATAATATTATTCGACTCTAATTTGCTTTTACTTGAGCAATATGTCACTTTTACTCTAGTTCAGTGTTGTTGTTACTCTGGGGACAAAACTACAATACTCAGTGATCTTATATCTGCCCAAACTGGTTTTTTACATTCTTCTAAATTCTTCCTATTTCAAAATGTGACTGCTTTCAGAAGGCTTTAAATTCACACTATGGTACATCAGTATTCATTCATTTGTTCGACAAATATTCATTAAACAGAAACAAAGTTTCAATAATAATAATAGCATTATGTAGCACTTCAACATTTGAAGAGTGCTTTGGAAATGCCTCATTCTACCTTGAACAGCCCTGGGAGGCTGCTGTTATTGTCCCCACTTTGCAGCTGAGGAAACTAAAGTTGGCAGAGGTGAAATGATTTTCCAGGGTAGAATGGCTAGTAAGTGTCTGAGGTTGGATTTGAAATCATATCTTACTGATTGCAGATCCAGTGTTCTATTTCCTGTTACCTAGCTACCATAGTAATAATAATGATATGATAATAATAAGTTTTATGTAGCATTTTAACATTTGCAAAGTGTTTTATATATTAGGTCATTTGATCCTCACAACAATCCTATAAGGTAGGTGCTTTTGTTATCACTATTTTATAGATGTGCCTATATATAGACACAAAGAGGTTAAGTGACTTGCCCAGGGTCACACAGCTAAAAAGTGTTTGGGGCAGGATTTGAAGCTCCATGCTCTATCCATGTGTATATCTACCATATCACCTAGCATAGTTAAATCACAGGCTCTGGCCTTGTGCAACTTAGATTCAAGGAGGATTATAAAACACAGATATAGATACCTATAGTATACAAGATTAACAAAAGATCCAAAATATCAAGGCAATTAATAAAAAGAAATGCTAGGGAAGGTGGCCTAGCTGTACCAGATTTTAATCTGTATTATAAAGCAGCAGTCATCAAAACTACTTGGTACTGGCTGAGGAATAGAGTAGTGGATCAATGGAATACATTGGGTAC
>CM053582.1:253075706-253119221 GCA_028627135.1 Pseudochirops cupreus
CTCTCTCTCTCTCTCTCTCTCTCTCTCTCTCTCTCTCTCTCTCTCTCTCTCTCTCACACACACTCTCTCTCTTACACCCCCCTTTGCACGGTTTCTGCTGGCCCTGGGCGCCTGTTGGGCCAGGTCTGAGTTTTCCTCTCAGCTCCCATTCATGGCGTTCCCCAGTTAGGCTAACCCTGCCTGGGGCCTTGATTGTACTGAGGGGTGGATGGAAGGAAAGGCCTCTGGTTGCCTCGTCTCCCCCGTCTATTCCTCCTCACTCCCTGCCCAAACCCCAAAACGCTGAACTTCCCCCAGCCAGCCCTGGGGGTGGGATATACTTTTAGGTTCTTCTAGCTTTGATTCTCTCACCTAAAGGAATAAGATTTTTAAAAAATGGTTTCTCTAACTTACCACTCCCCCCCCCTTTACATTTAGCTCTTTCCCATATTGCACCCCTTCAAGTTAGCACCTTAATTACAGGGCCTCATAGGAAGATGGAACCCAGCTTAATGCCGAGAGTGTTGGGAATTTTAAGGTTTCTCATTTCACAGATCAAGTCATTTATTCAGTCGTTCTCTGTAGGCTACTCCCTTTTCTCTTTCCCCTTCCAGTCCCCCCCCCCCCAAAAAAAAACCCTAGGCCCTAGCTTTTCATATCTTTAGCCCACTCATATAACCGACCTTGTCCCCTGTAAACTTAATTTAGTCTTCTATGCACAACCGACTAAGTAGTAAGAAGTTGCTGCTTTGAAAGGTTGCTTCCTCTTCCTTTCCCTTCCCCCCTCCCCCCAAGCCTGAGACTAGGTCTAAGCGTCTAATAATTTCACCAATTTACTCAAGGAGAGAGCAAGGTGGGGACCCTGTCCTCATTCTCTTCATTCTTCACCACTCCTGATAAAGTTATGACTCATTTTAATGTCACTGTAATTCCACTGGTATGGAACATACAAGGCTTTAGCTCCCTAAATCAAAATTAGGAAAGACCAGACTTTAAAGATGGAGCTTTGATGCAGAAGTCCTTACTCACTTTGGATATCATTTATTATTACCTTTTTAGTGAGGAGAAAAATAGAGATTTAGTTAATGAGATCTTGTGATTCCCTGCACAGAGGGTCACAACTTTACCATTTTATTAAGTAGAAGTGTGGAGGCAGTCCTTTAAAAGAAAGTTGTGTATATCTGCCCTTTTTCTTTTTTGTTAGGAGAATAAGCATTTTTTTTTTATTTTGCACTAGTGAACGTGAGTACATTGAGGACGTGTGGTTTGGTTAGGTACAGTGGCTTTTGGAACAATTTAAATTTCTCCAATTTTTAGAAAGATGAATTCTTTCTGACAGTGTCATTAGATTGATGAGATTTTTGTTAACTTATCCAGTCTTATTTTCTACTACTAAATTGAAAGCACCCTCTAATAACCACACTGCTCCTGGAACTTAACTACCATGTGTGTTTGCTCTTGCTTATCCATGGAATGCCATTCTCCCTTTGTTCTGCTTATTCAAATTGTGATTGGCCTTTAATTTTCACCTCTTTTCCTTAACTCCATTCAACATTGTACTTTTTCTTTACTGACTGACAACACTGGTTATTATCTGTACTATACTTTTTTTTCTAAGTGGTTTTTCCAGGCCCAGAAGTTGTGGACTTGAGATTTGAGAATATGAAAAAGTTCCTGAGTCAGTCAGTATTTCTTGGGGGCAAGTGCCGTTTTTTTTTCTTTTGCTGGCAGTAGGGACAATTTTATTCTTGGCAATATGCAAGGCTTCACGCTTATGTACACGGGGATGACAGACACGGGCTGTTCCTTAGTCTTCTCATCCCGACTCTTGGTGGCGAACTTATCCTAAAGTTTTTCCATAAGCCTTTATTCAGGTCCTTAAATTCTTCCAAGGTATCTGTACTAGTACAATCCTGCATTCTTCCACTGTCAGTCCTCTAAAGCTGGTGTCTCTTGGGCGTGGATATTTGGGTTTGTAGTAGTTTGAATGAAGTCGTGCTAAGCTCTCCTACATCTGGTCACAGGTTTCAGGCTCAGCAGTCTGGGTTTTCTCTTCCTCCCGAAAGGCCTGCGCCACCCGCTGCCGCAGGTAAGCGCCCAAGTCTCGGCCCGGTTTGGTCCCGTCCAATGGCCATTCCTCACAGAGCTCGAGGAAACGCCGGTAACGGCTGGCCGCCATCTTGGGCCCCTGTCCAACTGCCATTTGGTACACAATTCAGAAAATCCAGCAAAGGAATGGTCCTGGAAGGGTGGCTTCTTAGATGTAGATAGACTTTGGGAGTTGCTGATGACTTGGAATGTTTCCCTTTTCATGTTGCCTTGTTCTAGAAGCCACAGGTGGAGAATGGGCATTGAAGTTGGAACGAACATGTATTTCTCCATTGAAACATTCCTCAACACTAGTTAGATACTGTTGATAGTTCTAGTTTTTTTTTAGTTTTGTTTGTTAATTTAGATACATTATGGATTAAACAGGTTTGAGAATCCATATGCAGAAACATTGTTTCTATAGAAAACTTCACGAAGACAGATCAATTTTGAAGAAAAGTTTTTGGATCACAACCTGTTAAGTTGTGGAATCCCATAACTTTTTAGTGTGTGTGTGTGTGTGTGTGTGTGTGTGTGTGTGTGTGTGTGTGTGTGTGTACGTACGTGTACACAGGTACCATTTTATTATACTTATTGCTGTTATGGACAGGTGGGAGACACTCATAGTCATTAAAACTCTCCTACACACACACACACACACACACACACACACACACACTATCTATAATAATTTTTTAAAAAGCTTCCAGGGACTTGTTTTTGTTGAAACTACTTATTCAGTAGTTCTACAATGTTTGAAATGTCCTGAAGTCCAATTCTCCTTTTTCTTCTCTTATTTCTTCTTAGTGGGCTAAGCTCCTGTAATAGTTTTCACCCATACTTCTACTGAGAAATTGTCTTTATGACAATTAATGAATTACTGATCAGGAATTGGGGCTGTTGGACGATTATTAAAAGAACTGCAGATTATGCTATTGTATGCGCTAACAAAATGGCATACCCATTCTGCTATAATGCTAGGGATAAAGATGAAAACTATATATAATTCTTAATCCTAATAATTTTAGAAAATATTGCTACATATTCTTTCCTTTAGAAATTTGTTCATGGGTTTCAATTTAATCTGCTGATGTTAGTCTCTTAAATGACTGTGTCCTTTCTTTTATATGACAGTATTTCATCAAGAAATCTTGTTACTCATTTCATTTTGAAATACACAAAAATATGCACTGTGAATGTGATAGAAATGCCCAGCATTTACCTGGATTCCTATTTTATTTATTTTTATATCTAGGCTAACATAGCACTTAATTACATAATGGACATTGTTATCTAAAATTTTTGTCTAAAGTTGGTTAGCTCTCTTTTCACTGTACCATCTGGTTCTGGTTAAATTTGTGGGCTCTCACTTCAAGAGGATACCTAAGGCACATATTATTTGGCACATAATAGATACTTAATATTTAATATGCTTGTTGATTGGTGTGGACCAATTAACTTTGCTTTGTTCCTTAACCATGCTCTTTGAAATGCTGTAGTTTTCACAGAATAGCAGGCATGGGTACATGCATGGGTCACTTAAAAGTAATTTTTGAGTGCCCTTTTTATATACCTAGTACCATGCTAGCCAAAATAGGTCTCAAAAGAAATATGAGGCTTAGTTCCTTCTTCACATAGGCAACAAGATATATGAACAAGAAGAGATGAGTAGTTTGCATGTGTGTATATGTGCCCCTCCATTTATATATATGTATATATGTACATCCATACATATATGTATGGGGGCTTAAGATTATATATTTCATAATGTGGTTAATTTCATATGAATATTCCTTCCATTGATGCATATTTCCATGTATTTACTCTCAGTGTGAATTTTTTATCCATACTCGCTAAAATCTTAATCTACCCAATATGCTTAAGGCATTTCTCCAGCTAAGTCTTTTAATATTTTCTGGGTTCCAAAGTAGCAATTTTGTTAGCTATCTCTTTTCATTCTCCTGCCATGTGATTGGCTCACTTTTCCAATCTTTAATCTGTTATAAAGATAATAACTTTATGTCACTTCTCTTTGGTTTCCACAAAAATCTTACTTCATTACTTCATCTTCTTGTGGAGATGATCCTGATTTGGTCATTAGGGATTAATTCTTTGGCCAGGATATCATAGATCAACATTATATATTGATATGATCAAGTAATAGAATAGGATATTATGACAAAGTGATAATTGTGCTGTAGAAACAGGTGCCAAGTTAGAGAAGATTCTGAGTAATTGCTTTGGTCTATAGTTGCAAGACTCAGAGGCAAGGTGGGGTTGGTATGGGATAGAGTCATGCTTTAGAGCTGGAACAGGGAGGGATCTAAGGCCTCTTCATTTTATAGTTAAGGAGGAATATACAAGGTAGTAAGTGGTTAAGCCAAGATTTGGTTGACCCAGGTCTCTTGACTCTAAATCAAAGACTTTTTACATCATACCACTCAGTGGAGTAGGTATTGACATCCTTGACCTCTGACTTTAAATCTAAAGTTTTTCTATTGTAACAGGGTTTTTTTGGGGGGGAGGGGAAGAGTGAGCAAATAAAAAGTAGGATGTGGGAAATTGGCATAGGATCCACGTACATCCCGTTATCACTACTGAAAAACTGTCTCAAATATGTCATTCTCCTGACTGATAGTAAAGCATTTGGTTAAAAATTTTTTTATTATCTGGAATCATGTTTCTTAGACATTTCAATTCTTTAAAACTATATTATAAGCATATCCATTCAGTCTTAATGCCTACTTAAATATTTCAGAGTGGCCTATATATTACTAGTAAAAGACTCAGTAATGATAAACAGTTTAGTATATTAGAGGGGCCTGCTTTTGGGTCAAAAAAGATGTGGATCTGACATGTGGTGTGGAATTGTGGTTAAGTTCCTTAGCTTCAGTTCTCCAGGCCAACACTTCTAAAACTTTTAGTCTCTAGACCTCTTTTACACTACCAAAAAATTACTGAGACTATACCTCCCTCCCTAGTTCTTGTTTTTGTGGGTTATATCTATTGATGTTTACCTTATTAGTAGAAACTAAAATATTTTAGTATTATGAAAACAGTTTTGACCTAGAGAATCACCCTTGTGATTTTTGGCAGTTCTCAAAAATTACAAGTTGTAGATAGTCATTGTTGGAAGGATTTTCTCCATCTATTGGGTGGGATTTCAGTACAGCGCTGTCTTGGAAGTACATACTCTAGGACCATATTGTAGGTAAAACAGTTAAGAAGAGCCAAGACAGATGCAACTTGTATCAAAAAATTCCTTACTAGAGAGGGTCAAAGAATTGTTAATTTTTTTTTTATACTTAGCCCAGCGCTAGATAGTTCTTATTCCACTCTTTAAAAATAAAACATGGTTCTAGTTTGTATTTGAGACTGTTTCAGTTAATCTATGTCTCTTTTTTGTCTCTCTCAAGCATTGGGAGTTAGGTTCAATGACATTCTTCAGGCAAATAGTTCATGTTTGCAAAATGCTGTTTTATTTTTCCTTCTTACACATTTAATATTGTATTCAATAGAACACGTTGTATTTAATAGAAGACAGGTGTAATCTTTTGTTGCTTTGTGCATCATTATTTAAAGTCTGTGTTTGAAAACATCAGAGGGATGATGAATATTTGGGAATACTTGATTGTTTGGTATTTGTATGTTTGGGTTATGTTTCAGAGACCTGGAGACTCAAAACTTTTTTGGCCACCATTGGAATATTCTTGTGATGTAGATAGATATACTTTACAAGTATTTATCTTTAGAGTCTAAAATTGCTTTTAAAATTACCTTATTTTTCCCATTACTACTTTGAACACATGACATTTGTTGTTTTCAGATTTTATACTTGCCTTACAAATAGATGGTAATTAGGAGATGTTTTAAAGAATTGGTTATCAACCTCACAATAGCTCTTTGTTAGAATTTAAAGTTTCTTAGATAAATACAGAAAAAAAATTATATACAGGATTTTTCCATTGAAATTTAGCTTTTATCTTACTGTTTTTTTTTCATTTATATTTTTTTTTGAGGGGGGGAGGTTGCAAGAGAAGAAATTTTTGAAGAAATATAGCAATTTCCCAAAGACTTTCTCACTCTAATGTTATTTGAACAATTTCAAAAAGGATGCAGCTAATTGCATGTGTTAGAGAATTACAGTAGAAAATGAATACATTTCATCCTATAGAGTATCAGTATGAAATGAGATTTATAATCTTTGTCAGCAATTGTTAGCTCATGTACCAGTTTCAGGAATGTATCAAGGTTGAATGAAAAATTTCTTGGTAACAAAGTATAAGAACGGTTTAAACTTATTCAATTTAAGCATTTATCTCTCCATAGTCTAATAATAACTTATAAAATGTAATGCTTTACATTATTGGAACTTCGCAGTTTTGTTACATTGGATAATTTACTAAACCATTATACCTTAGTCTCATCTATGAAAATATAGTGGTAATTAACCTTCTATACAAAATTTTTTATTGATAACTTACATTTTAATAAAACATGAACATGTAATCTAAATGAAAGTTTATTTCCTGTAAATATTTAAACAAAACAGCACAAAAGAGTGATTGTGACTTAACCAGAATTCTGAGTTTTGTCCTATAATTTTTAAAGTATTAGTCCATGTTATGTATTCTGTTTAACTTGAGGTCCGTTACTGTTTATGTTGTTTTCATTTACACGGTTGTCAGTGTGTATATTATTTTGAGTCTTCATTATTTACTTTTGTCAGTCTAAATATCCATGTTTCTTTGAATTCCTTAAAGTGAAATGACACTTATTCCTTTTGTATGTCACAGTTTCTTCAACCATTTTCCACTCGGTGGATACATAGTTTTTTTCTGAACTTTTTGTTAATAAAAGTAGTGATTCTAAGAATAAATTTTTTTTACAGATTGGTTTTTTTTTTCTGTTAGTAATTTCCTTGAAGGGTATTTAGTGGTAGAACTCTTATGTCAAAAGGTATGAACAATTGTATAACTTATAATATAGTTCAATATTGCTTTCCAAAAGAATCAGACCAATTTACAACTTCACTGTCAGTGAATATTAGCTTGCACAGACATTAAGTTTTAATATTAGTGAAACTCTTTACAACAGATAATAAAAGTAGATAACTATATTAGAAAAAATAGAATAAGGTCAAATGACTTTTTGATATTGGCACACAGTGAAAATGGGGTACTTTGTACAGTGTTTGTATTTTTGAAACTCTGCTTGGGTGATAGTCTAGTTAATTTTGGTATAAAAATACATATTTAATTTCATTTTCAGGAAAATGATACCAAGTAAAGCCTTAGCTTAAACTTATTTTCTTTTAAATCACTTATATCTTTGTCAAAATGTTAATACTTTTGATGAGTGATACCTAAGAAAAAGTTCACTAATAGTTCACTTTAGTATAAGTGGCATATTTTGGTTCTTGTCAACATTACATAAAGAAATTTTTAACATTTTAACATGCACACATGCACACACACACACACACACACACACACACTATCACAAACCTAATTCTCTGTCTCTATCATAGCTAATTTTTAGAAACTTGTTCCCATTTTGCTTTATAAAATGAATAGAAGAAAAAATTGGGGACTCAACTGATTTTTGTTCTCATTTTACTCAGTGTTTAAGGGTGCACACACAGACCTTTAATGACATTTCTTAATGCACAGAAATATCTCTATCCTGATACTACCCAGTGAACAACAACAAAATGCAACTATCTTGTCTTAAATATTGACTTTGACTTCATTTCCCCTATCTTATCAATTATTTTATTTTGTTGTCCTACTCTGATTTATTTCCTTCCATCTCAGTAAAAGTGTGATGTACTTGTGTCCCATGTTTATTACCTGTTGATAGTCCTTAAAAATGATTCACCTAAAATAACTGATACTTGAGTAATAATGATTTTTTAAAGTGGTTGTTAAAAATACACAATTTCCAGAAAAAGCATAGGTACAAAAATTTGGGGGGAAAAGAAAAATACTTTATAAAAGTACAATTTATAGTTCTTAACTTATTAACCTCTGACATGAGTAACATAGGTTCATAAAATTTTTGTCTTTAAAGAAACTTAATGTTCAGTTACCTACGATGTGGAGAGAAGCGTCCCGACTTCTGAACCTTCAGATACGCTGTCACTGCTCTGTTCAGAATCTTCTGAGTAATCAAAGCATTGAGTTTATTGTTCTTAATTAGAGGAACAAATGGGAGTTACTACCTACTTCAGTCCTTTGAGGCCTGATCAGAATGCCCAACATCCACATTAACAGTAATAAAATACTTCATATTTGTATAATGATGATGCATTTTTTAGGATACTCTCGTGTCTGTCATTTCATTTAATCCTTCCTTCGTCTTAGCCCTCTGAAGTTGTCAGGACAGGTGTTGGTATTTTTATTTATTTGTTTGGATTTTTTTGGTAGCAGAAGAAACTTAGACTCAAAGGAAGTTCAGTGACCTACGAGTCACACAGATAGAACCAGATTTCCTTACTTGAAGGCCAGTGCTCTTTCTATTCACTTTGAGTCAGTTAAAAGAAGCCCTGAAACCAAGAAGGCTGTGACTATTTCTCTTGTGAAATTACAGTGTCTTTTAGAGGTGGAAATCCATCTTACTCTTGCATTTAAGAATAATAATGTACCCTTAGTATATATGGGTATTATAGTCACGTGTTGTAGCTAGCTTTACATTAAATTGGTTATATTTATTGTACTTTTGAATATTTTTTTTTCGTAAATAAATTTAGGAGTATGAAGACTGGGAGGCAATATATCAACACTTCATCTTACATTAGTGGTTCTCAACCTTCCTAATGCCCTGACCCTTTAATACTTGTATGTGGGCGTATCTGCATGTGGGCAGACCCGCCTGGAGACGGATAGAGGAGCAGTGTCTTGGTTCCTAAGACCATTGGAAATACGTGTTTTTCAACCCTTGTGAAAGGGTTGTTTGACCCGCAAAGGGGTCGCGACCCACAGGTCTTACGTATTTAATTCCTAAATAAAATATTCCCTTTTAAATGAAAGACTGAGAATTCTCCACCTCCCCCCAGTTTACTGGTGGAAATGCATGTTTAAGAATTTATAGGAATTGAAATATTTTTGCAGTTGTTACCTATTTTTATTTCAGCCTAATGAATTGCCTTGAAATACATTTTCAAAAGCATTTATTATAGCCTCTGTTAAGAAGCTTGTGATGAAATAGTATGCATGTATATTAGTATTTGCAGAAAAGGGGATTTGAAGCTGGAACTTGATAGAGAAAGAGTTGCTTTACTTTGAAGGAAACAAGGGATTCTAAGAGGTAGAGTTGAGAAAAGACAGCATTCTAGATACGAGGAATAGCTAGTGCAAAGGCAAAGAGATAGGAGATAAAGTATAAAAGGAACGGCAAGAAGGCTATAGTAGACTGGCCACAGAATGCATTAAGGAGAATAATAAATACCAAAGCTGGAAAGATAAAGGGCTAGGTTGTGAAGGATTTTAAAAGCCAGAATTTATATTTTATCCTAAAAGTAATAGGGAGCCAATCGTGTTTGTGTAAGTGAGTGACGTACGTGAGCATGCTTTAACAAAATTACTTTAGTTACTGTGTGGAAGATGGATTTTAGTGAGCAGAAACTTGTGGAAGGGAGAGAGAGAAAGATGCTTGCCAGAGGTTCAGGACAGAGGTGACAGGATGATTGTTATCTAAATAGTGAGAAGGGGATAAATATAAGAAATGTCAAGCTGATAGCTTGAGGTTTTACAAGTGATTGGATGTGAAGGGTGAGCAGAAATGGTTAGTTAAGGATGATGATAATATTGATAACATGGGTAAATGCAAGGATGGTATGCCCTCAGCAGAAATACAGAGGTTTGAAAGAGGGGTAGGAAAGATCAATGAGCTCAGTTTTGGACATGATGAGATTGAGATGCTTATAAGACATTCAGTTTGAAATTCCTAATAGGCAGTTGGAGATGTATGACTAAAAGCTCATCAGAGATCATTCTTAGAAGTAAAGATAGGAACTAAGATATTGCTAGTCTGGTTTGATGATCAAGTATTATGAAGTATTTGTGGGAAGCTAATCTGGTAGGTAGCTGGCACAATGAATAGAGTGCCAGACTTGGAGACAGAAAGACTCATCTTTCTGAGTTCAAACCAGGCCTCAGAAACTTAGCTGTGTGACTTTGGGCAAGTCACTTAACCCTGTTTGCCTCAATTTCCTCATATGTAAAATAAGCTGGAGAAGGAAATGACAAGTTACTCCGGTATCTTTGCCAAGAAAATCCCAAAAGGGGTCACGATGAGTTAGATGTGAATGAAAAAAACATGGAACAACAACAAATCTGCCTTATTCTGAGTCTTTCAATCTCTCCCTCTCATCCCTCACGTGGCAGAGTACCTTGCAAATGTTCAATAAATGTATTTTGAGTGAACGGGAAGCCAATTTTAGTTTTATAAGAAGGGTCAACGACACTGCGAGAAGAGGCAAATTCAGTGGGTATATCTAAGCATGGGCATGTAATAACTGCTGACTCTTTTGAGTCATGGGAGGAAACTCGTCCTACTTGTCCATTTGGGTATTGGGGAGGAGAGGAATGGGGGCAATGAAAGTAAACCATGTGCCATGCAATCATTATATATGACATTCCAGTTGTACTTACTGTGAGGTCTTTACTCCTATTGCTTTAAGAAGAAAAGATGGATTAGCGAGGCATCATGGTGTTGTGGAGAGAATGTTTGACATAGTCAAAGGTCCTGGGATTTAATCCTAGCTCTGCCAATTTCTGTGTAAACTAGGGCAGGGCAACTTATGTCTCTGAGGCTCTGTTTCTTTATCTGTAAAATGAGTAGGTTGAACTAGGTGAAACTCCAAAAAAACCCCTACCACCAACCCCCCAGCTTTAAATTTGTGGCTTTTTGCTTACTGGGATCAATAATCAAAGAAACAAACAGATAAAGATTTAGTGGAGATATTGAGAAAATATGTAGAAAGCTCTGATACTTACTATCTTTTTTTAAGCCAATATCTAACTTCTTTTGACTTCAGTTTAATATGTAAAATGAAAGGATTGAATTACCTTATCTCTCAGGTAACTTCCAGCTTTAAATCCTAATTGGAAGAAAGGGGAGTCAAGTGAGAACAGTACTTAAGAAGCCTATATCCTTTCTCTGAATGAAGAAATACACAAGTATGTAGTTAACAGAATGAGAATGGAGACATAAATCTCATTGACAAAAATTTGAGTCTGTTTGAAGACTCTGCCATACATTATTTCAGTAGACAGAAGCCAAACAAGGAGAAGATTAATGAGATTCAAGAGATGTGATGCTAGAAACTTATTTGAGTAGTTTGGCTACATAGGGAAGAAATAAAAATAAGTGACTTTTATTTTGGGGGGGGACGGAGTTGGTCATTTTCAGATATGCCTTTTATGTTGTCAGTCTCTTTTTCAGTACTGAAGGGTGATGTCATAGAACATTTTTCAATGCAGATACCCAGAGACTGGCAACAAAGAAGCAGGCAGTTAACTTGGACATTATTCAGGAGATATAGAGAACAGGGAGGGGAGGAGAAATCGGGAAGAAAGACATGCAAAAAGCAAATAGGTGAAAAGACAGCATCTTCAAACAATGTAAACATACAGGGATTTGTGAAAATATTTGTAATACTGGATATTTTTAACAAGGCAATATTAACATAAGCAATTGGAATGACATTAATATAACCTTATGTCAGTCTGGAAATTAGAATGACATTTCTTAAAACTAGATTCTGTTTGAACTAAAAAGAACATTTTCATCTTTTGAATAAGAGGATCAACATTTATTCAGTACCTCTATACCAGAATAATACTATTTGGAAACTAATTAGAGAATTATAGTGTGTTACATCAAGAAAGGGGCGTGAGATGTAATCTAGTTCACCCTTTCATATTACAGATTGGGAAACTGAAACCTAGAGAGGTGAAGTGAGACAGCTCTTGTCAGTTGGTGTAGGATCAGTATATCAATTAAGTCTATATTGAGAAAGACTTTGGACAAGCAAGAGTTTTAATGAAAATAGAAAGTACTACTGAAAGAGTAGTATTTATGTGACTGCCTTATTGTTAAAAGATGCATCATATTTAAGTAGGAGCAAAGCTTTCAGATGTTGTGAACTGGTAACAAGCTTTTCAAGTATTATTTTTTAAAGCATGTCTGCATGTTTGTCCATGGCCCTAATTTCATCTGGGATGTACTTGCTGTAACTTGTTAGTCTACATAGGTTGTATTTTGTATTCTCATTGATCTATGAGATTTTAAGAGTAACACCTTTTGATGCAACAGTGCTTTCATCTATTCATTTTTGCATGTTAAATGTAAATTTAGAAATAAATTACTGAGTGTATGCACTCAGAAGTATGCTCCATTATAATCCTTTTGGTTCATCCCGGTAATTTCAGTTAAGGCTTACAACTAGCCTAATACTATATAACAACAACACCAGTAGGTAACCTTTTTGTAGCACTTAAAGGTTTGCAAAGTGTTTACAAATATCTTATTTTATCCACTCAAGCTCTGAGTGGTTGCTGTTCAGTCATTTCAGTTGTATATGCCTCTTCAGTTGTGTATGACTCTTTGTGACTCCATTGGGGGTTTTCTTGGCAAAGATGCTGGATTGGTTATGCCATTTCTTTCTCCAGTTTATTCTACAGATGAGGAAACGTGGGCAAACAGTGTTAAGTGACTTGCCCAGCATCACACAGCTAGTAAGTGTCTAATGGTTTGAATTTAGGAAGATGAGTTCCTGTCTCCAGGCCCTTCATTCTATCCACTGTGCTACCTAGGGTCCCACCCTTGGGAAGTAGGTGTGATTATTATCCCTGTTATACAGGTGAGAAATTGAGGCAGACAGGTTAAGTGACTTACCTAGGGTCACACAGCTAGTATGTGTCTTTGGCCACATTTGAGCTTAGATTTTCCTAACTCTAGGTCTAAGGTCTCCAAGTCTCCCAGGGCCTACAAACTAAAGGGACATAACAGTTGATTTTTTTTTTTTCTTCAGCTTTAAAAATCCTTTAGAAAAAATATATTCTGCAGCTTTCTTTTGTAATTTAATTTCATTCTATAAGGTCCATGATTCCGTATGTCTAATTTTAATTCTTCCAACTTCAGTTTAAACTGATTTCCTTGTCTCAGATGGAGAACAGCTGTTCTCTGTATAACAATTCTTTGTATCCTTTGTCAGTTGTTTTTGCTGTGGAGTATTTCTAATAATTGTGGATTTGCTTAGGTCTTTTGCTCAGAAGGGTGTATATCATTTTCATATCCATTATCTCATTTATCTTTATACTATTCTTTGAGGTAGATGGAGGCAGACATTACTGGCTTTCTTTTATTGAATCAAGCTTGTTTATGGTTTCAGAGCATTTCAGTAGAGATTGGAATAAAATCCAGGTATCTTCTAACTCAATATTCAATTCAGTAGACTGAATGCCAGTCTCTGATATACAAGATGGCTTTTGGTATGGTCTGTTGTCATCCTCAGTGTAGCACCTGATTTTTATTATATGACAAATAATATGTTTCTGAACAGGTACGCTAACTCTAGTTTTTAAGATCAGATGAGGCATACTGTAACTGATGCGCATATAATGCTTCAAGGTTTGCAAAGCACCGTACACATTTAATCCTCGCACCGGCCTTGAGATAAGTGATAGAAGTATAGTATTCCTGTTTTACCGATAAGTAAAGTCAGGTGCAACATGATTATGACTTGCTCAATGTCAAAAAAACTAGTGTCACATAGATGAAGAGGAGTCAAAGTGAGTTACAGAAGGCAGGATGTAGTTTCAAGTAGGACATTTGGCAACAAAGAATAGAGAAATGGGACTAAAGAAGCGTAGAGAAGCAGACCCTGGAAGCCAGCTGAGAAATGCCATTCCTACGGCACAGCAGTGTAGAGGTTGTCCAAGGAAAGGAACGACATCAAGACTTGGTATTTATAGAGGTGTAATTACCTTGGTCAGATGTATTCCTTATATATTCATTTCATTACAATTACACTCTAAATGTGTATCCAATCTTCCTATAGCTATTATGTTTATTTTTTAGAGAGTGTACTATAGGGTTTGTGGAAGTTTTTTTTAAATGACTACTATTTTTACTATGTAATTTTAGTAAATATTATTGCTTTCAAAAAAAAAAACTAGTGTCAGAAGCAGAACTTGGCTTTTATTTATTCAGAAGGAAATTTTTGCTTTGGTTCCTGCTATCCTGTCTTAAAATCCTAGTTACTTTTACAGTTGCTAGTATTAGGGAACACTTAGGAATCTGACTCCCAGTGTACATTTCCAGACTTTTCATTTTTTGTTCTAGGCAAAATGACTTCCTAGCTGTTTCTTATACCTCATCTCTGTAAGTTTGCATAGATTGTTCCCCCATGCCAAGAATGTATCATTTACTCATTTTTGCCCCTTAGAATCCTTACTTTCTTCAAAGTTTTGCTTTTAGTTGCCATTTACTATATACTTATATACTTAACTCCTACACTGTGCTGTGCACATTGTAGGTGCTTCACGAATATTTGTTGAATTGAGTATTTGTTTTTCTTTTAGCTGCATTTCTAAGAATTTACTCTTCTGTAACTATCCCAGTTCTTTCCTGTATAGATAGATAGACAGATAGACTGTCTAGACAGTCTAATATACTTCTGGGATTAATGACAATTCAAGGTAAAGGTAATTTACAATTCATTTATTTATTTTTTACATATTTTTTCCACTTAATACTATTTTATTTTTTCCAATTACATGTAAAGATAGTTTTCAGTATTCACTTTTATAAGATTTTGAGTTCCATATTTTTTCATCCTCGCTCCCTTCCTCCCTAAGACAGCAAACAATCTCATTTATAATTTATTCAACAAGTATGTTAGGTGTTTGTAAGAATAATACTTTATATTTTGAGTTCACAAAATGCTTTTCAATAAATTATTTTGTATAATCATTCTAATATTTCTGTGTGGTAAATAGTATATTTATTGACATTTTGCAGGTGAGGAAATTGAAGCATACTTTCCAGTGTCATATAGCCAGTAAATGGAAAAACCTCAACCTAAAAACAGATCCTGTGATTATAAATCCATTGCTATTTCCACTACATCAAATGATTACTCTTATTTTTCTTTTTCTTTTTTAGAGGGGGGAAAGCAAGGCAATTGGGGTTAAAGTGCCTTGCCCAAAGTTACATAGCTAGTTAAGTGTCAGGTGTCTGAGGCCGGATTTGAACTCCAGTCCTCCTGACTCCAGAGCCACTGCTCTATTCATTGTGCCACCTAGCTGCCCCAATTACTCTTCTTATATGCCAGTTCCTATCCTAGGTGGTGGAAGGGTAGGGAAAGTAAAAAGACAAGATTCTGCCCTCATATATATGTGATTCATCCTCTTATAGAGGCAAAAGATGAACAGATGGCTTATATTACAGAATAAAACAAGCTCATATAAAGTATGAACAATATTATGAAAGTTCACTTCTGGCTCGGTGTGGGTTAGAGAAGGCTTCCTAAGTTTGTTCCTAGATGGGCCTTAAGGGTAATAGGTGACTAGGTGGCACAGTATTAGAGTGCTGGGCCTGGAGTCAGGAAGAGCTGAGTTCAAATTCAGCCTCAGACACTTATTAGCTATGTGACCCTGGGCAAGTCACTTAACTCTGTTTGGCTCTGTTTCCTCATCTGTAAAATGAGCTGGAGAAGGAAATGGCAAACCCCTTCAGTATCTCTGCCAAGAAAACCCCAAATAGGGTCATGAAGAGTTGACTAAGACTGAAACCACTGAACAATGACAAAAGCATTCAAAAGACTGGAAATGGGTGGAAAGGACATTCCTGGCAAAGGAAATCATTTCAGCAAAGGCCTGGGTGCAAGAAAGTTTGCAGAATAGGAAATTTGACTGGAGTGGTCCCAAAGAGGAATAAATTTGGAAAAGTAGGTTAGCATCAACTTGTTAGAGGTCCTAAATATAGGATTAAGTAATTTGTGCTTCATTCCATAAGTAATGAGGAGTTTTGGTGAATGAACCAAAGTATCTGTATATTACATATGACTTATTATTTTGACAGCTGTATAGAGTATGATTTGGAGAGGAAAGGAAAAATGGGAACCATGGAGACCAATCAAGGAGGCTATTATAGTAGTTGTGATATATGATGAGGACATGAACCAAGGCAGTAGCAGTATGGACAAATATGAGAAATGTCATAAAGCTGAAACTTACAAGACTTGGTATGTGGGAGGTAAGGAGGAGGAAAGAATCAAGAATGTTGACTCTGAGGTTTAGTCAGTCTCGCAGTTCCTTCCTCAGATGAGGAAGTTGACTTTAACAGAAATAGGGATGTTTAGAACAGGTTTAGGTCTGTCAGAACATGAGTTCTCTTTTGAATATATTGAGTTTAAGATGTTTTTGAGACATCTAGGGGACATGTCCAGGGGGCAGTGGATAACACAGAGTAATTCAGAAGAGATATTAGCGCTGGGTATACAGAAAATTTGGAACCATCTCTATAGAGGTGAATCCATGGGAACAGATTAAAATCAGGGAGAGAGAGCATTGACGGACAGCCTTACTTAAGAGATATTGAATGAATGCCCTTGTAGCAAAGGATATTGAAAAGGAATGGTCAGATAGGTAGGAGACCCATTAGAGAAGGCTGTAATAAAAGTTGAGGGGTGATGGTCAAAAACTTAAGCAGATGAAGACTGAAAGAAAAAAGGGCACTGGATTTAGCAGTTGAGGTCCTTGGTGGCATGGTAGCAGTAGTTTGGGATGAAGAGTCAATACTGACAATGTGAAGGCAGCCAGAGTCATTCTAGGAATTTTTTAGTGAAAAGGAGATAAAAAGGATAATAGCTTGAGGGTGATGGAAGGGTTATGGGAAAGTTGAGGTGTTTTTAGGTGTGAGGAGGGGGTGGCACCTGGGCTTATATGTAGATACAGCAGGGAAGGAACTTACAGAACCAAAGAATTTTGAAGAGGGAATTAGTATGTGAGCTTATTAAGGCCAGGGGACTCTTTGCCTTTCTTTATATACTCAGTGCTTAGCAGAGTGCCTGGTACATAGTGTAATAAATGCTTGTTGATTGATTATGTGATCCATGGAGTGTGATCGAAGAGGAGATGGAGATAAAGAACACAGAAAAGTCTGGACCTGATAAGGAAGGCCACCTCTTTCATACAGACTGTTAATGAGGAGAGAATGAGTGAAGATATAGAGGACTTTTGAGGTGTGGGGTCTTGTAGATGAAGAAACACCTAAAAGGTGACCTTGATTTTTCTTAGAGGAAGTATCCTTATTTGCTTAGACAAGGCATTAGTAAGAAGGGATTGAGAGAGAGAAAAAGTTTGGAACAGCTGCTTTAGGAAGTATAAAAATCAAGGGAGAATGAAAGGATGGTTGTGCATCAGTAAGGTCCCAAATGAAAATTGAATAACATGAGTTTGTTGTGGAGCTAGCTGACAGAGTTTTGTGACTTCTACAAGAAGTATTTAGCAGCAGTAGGTGAAGAAAAGATATGTGGTAGAGATGGCTCAGGATTGGCAGAGTTTGAATGGTGGGGCAAAGGAATCCAGATTGGAGTACTGTATATTGTTGAACTGGTTAATTTCAAGGTCAAAAGTGTGAAAAAAAGAAAGTAAGGTCAATAGAGGTGATAGATGAAGAGAACAGAGATTAATGATGGAACAGGAGATTATTATGAGAATGAAGAATAGGTTTAAGAGAACTGATGGAGTAGGAGAAGTAGAAGTATGGAAATTTATGGTAGAGAAGGGAAACTTGAGGGTCTAGATGATGAAGTTGGGACAGTTAAGAAAGGTGATGAGATCTAAGCTATGCCTCCCCCTTTAGGATAAGGAATTTCTGTCATATGAGGCCAGTGGGACATCAGTAAGTATGTTGAAGTTTCTGAGTATAAGGATGGATAAAGATGGGAAAAGGGAAACTGTGAGCCAAGTACTCAAATGCTTGAGAAAGAAAGAACAGCTTGCAGCCACAAAGATTTGGACTGGATGATAGAGCTAGATGGAGTGAGCCTCAAAGGAGAGGCCACATAGTAATGAAAACAGAAGGGAGAGAGACAATTGGACAGACAGACAAGGGATAAATTATCTTCTCTGGAAAGTCATGTCCCTGTGAACATTAGAAGATGAAGAGTGGTATAATTTTTATATGGCACCTGTTAGGTACTAGGCACTGTGCTAAGCAATTTACAGACATTATCTAATTTGATCCTCACAACAACCTTCAGAGGAAGGAACTGTTAGTATGCATTATCTGGGCAAATATACTTGATGAACATGTCCACCATTTGGCCAGCTACACATCTTTGTCTGAAAGTGGTGGGAACTGGGGCACACCCACACAACCCTACTACGTAGAGCAAACACTCACCAATGAATGACATTTCTTAGTTTAGGATATTTCCTTTAGAAGAGGCCTTCAAGTGCTTACAGTAGATACTGTAGTACAGTAAATGATAGGTACTGAATAAATGTTATTGAATTGAAATACTGCAGTGAAATCAAGGCTGAGAACTGAGAAAATGCAGTTTGATTTAGTGATTTGATCATTTGTAAATTGAAGGAAAACAATGTTAGTGGATTGATGGGGACAGAAGTTGCAAGAGTTCCTCACATTTAGTGGGTAATGAAGAAATTGAGTCATAGGGTATATGTTTCTTTCAAAAGGTAAAAAAAAATAACATTAAGACATAGGACTATGTTTTGTTTTTTATAATACTTTCCATTTTACAGTCTGGAATTCTAGGTCTTTCTATTCAGAGCAAAGGTAAAAATCTCATCTTTTAGTAACTTGTTCTAATTCAGTACTATTTCATACCCTTTCATTACTCTTTATTTGGGTGCTAGGAATATGAGTAATAGCTTTATTAATCTCTTCCTCTTCTATTATTGTCTGTGTCAACTTGATCAAAGCTTAAGATGTTAAGAGCATTAGGAGAGTGAACTGTCAGGATTAGGGAAACGTGGTAGTATTCCTAAAATATTTTTTAATAAGCAGGACAAGTTGATTGGCAGTGTCGCCATCTAATAATTATTAGTAGTAATTAAGGCATTTGCCTTGTGATTTCTGACTGTTCTTTTTAGATATCTAAAATATAATTTCTTTTGTCTTACTGAATTTTGAGCAGGTGATGGGCAACCTATGCTTTCTTGATTTATAGAATGCTAAGTGAGGTAGCTTATTTGTCCTTCCACCAGTTTCTGACCAAATATTACTTTAATGAAAATTATGCCTTCCCTTGTGTTGTTTAAGTCATCATTGGTAAGATGCTACAATCTTCTTATATTCATCATATGTTTTCTTCATTGTTTTTGGATCACCTACAAATTTGATAGTTTGGAAGCTGTGATGTTCTGTGATTTTCTAGGCAAAGAAGATCATTAGAAAGAAAAATCATTGTTAAAAAAGATTGTGTGTGTGTGTGTGTGTGTGTGGGTGTGGGTGTGGGTGTGGGTGTATGTGTGTGTGGGTGTGGGTGTGTGTGTCTGTGAATAATTTAGAATTGCTGAAAATGCAGTCTGTCTTGCTGTCTTTGGCCTGTTAAGTTCTAGGCCTTGTTCACTGCACATCCACAATGTTTGTCCAAGGGTCATGTACTGATGGATTACTCATTCAGTGTCATTCCATAGTTAGTTTGTACAATACTCGCTTTTTCCTTTTTAGGTTGTTAGGGTGATCTCTCTTGATTGACTGTGCAATCATTACTGTGTTATCTACAGATAGGCGCATTTGGAGAATATTACCAACAAAAGAGATTCTATCTTCTGTTTCTCTTAGCTACAGGATGTCCTGACCAGCATGTAAAATTCTGTTTACACCTAGTGTGATAGTATTTAGATAATTGTTGGCCTACTGTAGAAAATTGTGTGTCAAGCTTTTTTGTTTGTTTAATTTAGGGTGTCAATTTAGTTCCATATGCAAAATATTTCATAAAATTAAAATTTACACCGCTAGTTAAATAACTTGCTTAAATTTCCTGATTCAAGAAAAAGAAACCATAGGTAGGTATGAATAATAGCCAAAACATAAAACAGAATAACTACTTTACTATGACCTTCTAAAACAGCATGTAATTTTCCCAAGTACCAACCTTTGCTTGTTTTTTTTCTTCTCATTTTTATAAGGGATACTTTCATTATCATTTTTATAAACAAAAATTTGGGCCTTTTGAGTTAGTAGTTCTTGATCTCTTTTGCACTGTTTTGCTCTTAATAATACTGTCTGTGATTTTTCCCAATACTGTCTTCTGTATTTCTTCAAATATTTGGAAATAAGATCTCTCGGCTTTTTTCTGTGTTTACACAATTTGATATATATCTTCTTCCTGTATCTTTAGTGTTCTTTCCATTTCTTCATATTAGCAAATTGGAAACTGAGTCCAATGTGGTGGTTCTGCTCTGATTATTGAGGATGAATTAAATTCTTGTAAAAATACTGTCCTTTTCTCATGTTCTATTTCTTCAAGTTGTATCTCTAGCAGCCCTTGAAATTATCTGGCTTAGTTGGGTCTCATGACGAGCTTTATGCAGGATTAATTTTCCTCTCCACTTTACTCTTTTGGGGTTTAGTGCTACTTGTTCTCTTTCAAAATGAATAGCTATGGCATTTTGAAAATGAGTTAAGTCTATAAACATAACTTCTACTGCATCATGCTGAGGAGGTGAATCTAATTTCTCCTTGGTGATGCTGAGGAGCGCAATGTACAATAATAATAGCTAGCATTTATGGAGCTTACTATGTGCCAGCAATTGTGTTAAGTGCTTTACAGATATTATCTCACTTGATCTTCACATTAACCATGGGAGGCAGGTGCTATTATTAGAATTGACCTCAGATCTTCCTGACTCCAAATCTAGAACTCTATCCACTGTGCTACCCCTAGCTGCCTCTAAGGCCTTAACAGCTTTTCCCAGGCTGAAAAGACTTTTTACACATAAGCCTACATACAGTCCCTGCAGCAGACTGTCATAAGACTGTCATGAGTTCTTTGATCTTAATATTCCATGAATCAAAGAAAATGTAAAATGAGTTTCAGTACTGTAAATACCCCTCAAAAGAAAAAATTCAGACTTCTCTGGTATGAAGGGAGGGCTAAAACTTACACAGATTTTTCAGATGGCACCGCACCTCTACCCCTGGTTTTGTGGAATGGATAACTGTATATGAATATTGCCATTTTTGTTATACATAAAACCAGAAAAAATGTTGCCCTGAAATGGTAGGATAAATTCACATATTTTCCATGAAGAGATGAATAAAGAAGTTGACCATTTAATTGTTTACCAAAGATAAATACCTGTATTTTTTCATAGGTCATTTGCTTATATAGTGTGGCAGTACTCAAGATGAGTTTGAGTAAAAAAAAATCATCACAAGGAAAGACAATTGTGACTTGTGTGCCTATATCTTTATTGAAATTCTCTAAGCCAATAGTTCTTAAAATTTCACATAAAGGTAGAACCCTTCAGCTTAAACAAAGCTTTGGCAGAACCTTTGGAATAAAAGGCACCAGAGGCAGTTAAATGGCACTGAGCCTGGATAGAGTGCTAGACCTGGAGTCAGGAAATTGTTTAGTTGTTTTTCATCATGTCCCACTCTTCATGACCCCTTGGCAGAGAGATACTGAAGTGGTTTGCCATTTCCTTCTCCAGTTCATTTTATAGTTGAGAAAACTGAGGCAAACAGGGTTAAGTGATTTGTCTAGAACAGTGGTTCTCAACCTTCCTAATGCCGCAACCCTTTAATGTTGTATGTGGGAGTGTCTGCATGTGGGCAAGACCCACTTGGAGACGGATAGAGGGAGTTCCTAAGACCATTGGAAATATGTGTTTTCCGATGGTCTTAGGCAACCCCTGTGATCCCTGTGAAAGGGTCATTTGACCCCAAAGGGGTCACAACCCACAGGTTGAGAACCGCTGGTCTGGAATCTTGTGAGGCCAGATTTGAACTCAGGAAGTTGAGTCTTCTTGACATGGAGGGGAAGGAGGGGACTGGATGACTCTATCCATAGAGCCATGTAGCTATCTGGAGTCAGGATGATCTGCACTCAGATTCAACCTCAGACACTTATTAGTTGTGTGACCTTGTGCAAGTCACTTAGCCTCTTTGCCTCAGTTTCCTGAATCATAAAATTGTTGATATTACTGTTGTTATCATCTAAAATTATTTTTTTAAATTTTTATTAACAAAAATATAAAATTCATTAAAGAAAGTTTGGGGTATCTCAGGCTTCTTTGCTGCACAATTTGCTGAGTTTATTTTTTTTTCTTTTTCTTTTTTTTTTCTTTTGACTTTTTGGAGGGAGGAAGGTAAGGCGATTGGAGTTAAGTGACTTGCCCAAGGTCACACAGCTAGTTTTGTGTTGAGTGTCTGAGGCTGAATTTGAATTCAGGTCTTCTTGACTTCAGGGACGGTGCTCTATTCACTGCGCCACCTAGTCACCCCTAGCTGAGTTTATTTTCAAATATTTTTGATTTTAACTTAAATGCAATGATAGACATAGAGAGAATATTGAAAAATATGGTTTAGGAATAAGAAATATGTGAGTCTAAAGGTTCATATCTATTATATATATATATATATATATATGTATGTATGTATGTATGTATATTCTTTAAGGAGGGAAATAAAATGCATTGGAAATAGTCTGTCCTGAGCCCTCATCTCCCAGCTTACACACACTCATATCTGTCTATCCACCCATCCATCTATCTATCTATCCAAACACCAGGAAATTGACTGTATTTTTATTCACAGTAAATGATTTGTTTTTGAAGTGGAAATTATTTTTTAATTGATCAATCAGTCAACATTTATTAAGTGCTTCCTCTGTGCCAGGCACTATGTTTAGTGCTGAGGAGACAAAAGACAGTCTCTGCCTTAAGTGGTTTACAATCTAAGGGGGGAAGACCTCATGCAAACATGTATACAAAGCTGTAGCACCAAGACAATATTCACAGTACCAGTGATGACTATAAATATTCATGCATATTGCTCAATAGCAAAATAGAACAGACTCTCCATATATAAGATAGAAGCAAAAAATTTATTCAGACAACAGAAAACCAGATCCCAACACCAGGAAGCCACATCTGTCATAGCAACATACAAATTAATGCACCACAACATAGCAGAGAGCCACACCATCCTTTAGCCTTCCCACAAACCAACGCAAGACCAATATTTACTCACAAGTCTAACTGTATCTATCGTAAGTGTCTCTCCTCCCTCCTGTCTAGCTGTTCTGACTCCCACCTTCCTGGGGGCTCTGCTCTACCCTTCAGCAAACTCCTCCCATCACAGGCTCCATGTGATTACATTCAACCTATTAGGGGGGATGTGTTTATTTAATTTTTTGTTTTTTCTCTTTTTTTGCTTTTGGAGGGAGAAAGGTAGGGCAGTTGGGGTTAAGTGACTTGCCCAAGGTCACACAGCTAGTTTTATGTTAAGTGTCTGAGGCCAGATTTGAACTCAGGTCCTCCTGACTCCAGGACCTGTGCTCTATTCACTCAGCTACCTAGCCACGCCTAGCTGCGTTTTATTTTCAAAGCAAGGAAGGTCTTCAGATTTCCTTAGGCTTATTAAAGGGCTGGGAAAATCTTCAAATTACCGTTCCCATTACAAAAACAAACTATTTATATGATAAATAGGAAATAATTAACAGAATGAAGAAACTAAAATTAAGAGAGGTTGCTAAAAGGCTTCCTGTAAGAGATGGGATTTTAGTTGGGACTTAAAGGAAGCCAGATTTGTCAGTAGTCTCGAGTGAAGGAGGGAGAGTGATCCAAGTATGAGGGACAGCCAAAGAAAATGCTTGAAGCTGAGAGATGGAATTAAAATATAAATATTATTTTTATGAAAAATAATTTATTTCTTTAAAAGCACATAGAAAAAGTATTCAATATATATTGAGTCAGTGCTTGAGTAGAGTCTTTTGGTGGTAGACAATTTGACCAAATAAAAATAACAAGTGGCAGTAAATGTACTAGTATTAGTTCATTCTCCTATTATGTATTTGAAGTATTTCAGGCATGTTAGCAGCTTTTTCCTGATGACAAATGAGCATAGAGGGAAGGGAAAAGGGCATTTTATTATTATATTGTATTTATAGTTTATAGAAATATATTTATATTATATATATATGTACATATAATTATATTTAAGTAGGCACCTACTATGTGCTGAGTACTGTTCATTTGATCCTCACAGCAACCTTGAGGGGGCGGTAGGTGCTATTATCCTCATTTTACAATTGAAGAAAATGAGGCAGAGGTTAAGTGACTTGCCCAAGGAGTCACACAGTTGAGTGCCAGTCTTCCTGAATCCAAATCTAGCATTTTTAATTTTCTTTTTAAAAGTTAAATTTTCTTTTAAGAATTTTATGTATAAATTTTTCTAAAAATGAATACTTTATAAATAAAATCAAATGTGAGTTTTGTGAGAGGATCTGTTTAAAACTGCTTATCTAAAAATATTTTTATTAGCCTAGATTTCTTTTATAAGTTAAAACTTTTGCTGATTAAGATGTTCTGTTAAACAACTAAACTAAAATGTAGAAATAGTCTATTTGAAATTTACTAAATGAAATATCTATCAGAGTTGTCAAGAATTTTTGTTAGATATGGAAGTGTGTTTTATGTGACTATACATGTATAGCCTAGGTCAAATTCAGTTGGAGTGGAGGGAGGGTAAGGGAGGCGTGGAGAGAATATGGAATTCAGAATTTGAGGAAAAAATGTTAAAATTACTTTTACATGTAATTGGGGAAAATGGAATATTAAATTAAAAGTTAAAAATAAAAAAATTTATTTTCAGTTGGTCATTTTCATGTGTATTTTGGGACATTAAATGCATAATAACTGTTTCAATTATATGTAATTGTTAGTGTCATATTAGTTTTTTAAATTAGTTTAAAAACATTCCTCATTATCAGCTTAATGAATAGCAAACCCTGTCAAAGTAACAAAGAGGACATTTTAGTACAAGTGTCTGCAAAATACATTGTTGTTTAATATTAAAGAAAATGTAATGAAAGTACTTTAGGAGAATGTTAGGGGAACTGGATTTTAGGAGAGCTGAATTTAAGTCCTGTGTCCACAACTAATTGGTTTTGTGACTGAACTTCAGTTTTCTTACCTGAAAAGATGAATGCGTATGACTATGATCTCTATGTTCTCACACATTTGTATTGTTGATATTTAAGTTAAAGTAAGACTATTGAAGATATTAATTTGCTTAGAAAATGTAAATACAGCATTCTAAAGTTATACATTTATTATTAGTAAGTGCTTCAAAGTTGTTTTTTTTTTTTATACTGTATTGTGGTTCTTTAAGTAATTCTTCTGGTTCTCCTAATTTTCTTTATATCCCTAGTGCTTAGTACAGTGCATAGCATATATAGTAAGCATTTAATTGATTATTGGTTGATAGACTTCACTCTACATTTAGTTTATACAAATCTTCTAGATTTACCCAAGTTCTTCTCTTTTAAAACTCTCTGTTTGCGTATGATATGATGATATACTTGGAAATTTGCAAAGATTCAACTAAAAAGTTAGTTGAATAACAATTTTAGCAAAGTAGCAGATTATAAAATAAATAAATTCACATAAATCATCAGCATTCTTATATATCACAAATAAAACCTTGGAAGAAGAGATAGTAAGAGATATCCAATTTAAAATAACTCTACATGGTATACAATACTTTGGAATATTGCTGCCAAAACAAACCCTAGAACCATATGAAGACAATTATTTGGAAAAAAAAACTTTTTATGCAAATAAAATCATCTTTAAATAATCAGAGGTATATTCTTTATGGGTAGGCAAGGTCAATGCAATACAAATGGCAGTTGTACCTAATTTATGTATTCAGTGCCATCCTGATTACCAAAAATGCATTTTACTGAATTAGAAAAAGTAATAACAATATTCATTGGGAAGAACAAAATTCAAGAATATCAAAGGAACTAAAAATTCTCAAGGAAGGAGGTTGCAGTACCAGATCTTAAACTACATATAGGAGGCCGTAATTATCAAAAGTATCTTTTGTAATTTCTTAAGGAAAATTAATATTCCACTTATATTCAAATGCAAAAATTTGTTCAGTCATTTCCCAATTTATGGGTACCCACCCACTTTGGTTCTAGTTCTTTGCTAAAATAAGAAAGTATTGTTGTAATAAATAACCCCTCCAGAATTAACTGTTTCCATCTTTTGTCATCTTTGCCAGTTTTCTGGGTATGAGGTGAAGGCTTGAGACTGATTTGATTTCTCGTTCTCTCAAGTGATTTAGAGTATTCTTATGCTAATAGTGTGCAGATATTTTTGAAAATTGTTTTTCTTTGATGAGTGGCATTTGATCTTATATAATATTAGACCTTTATCAATAATAATAATAGTAATAATAATAACAATAACAGTAATATTAAGCATCTTCCAATTATCTCATTTTATCCTCACAATAACCTTTTGGAGGTAGGGGTTGTATATTGCCAAGGCAGTATTCACAGAACCGACAGTGACTATGAATATGCTGGCATAATTCTGAATCACAAAATATAATAGACTCCATATAGAAGACAGAAACAAAGCATTTATTCAGACACGAAAAAGCCAAATCCCAACATCAGAAAACCGAATCCATCGTAGCAACAAAGAAGTTAATACATATTATCATTGCAGGAAGCAACACCATCCCAAAGTCTTCCCACAGACAAGCACTTACCAGCCTAGCTGTGTGCTTACCTGAGTCTTCTCTTTCCCCCAGCCCTAACTGCTCTGACTTCCAGCTTCCTCTGGGCTCTGCTCCACCCTTCAGCAGAGGTTCCATGTGATTACATTTGGCCTATTAAGGGTCAGGGACAAGATCTTCAATTTCCCTTTACCATTACATTCAGCCCCTTGATCTTTCATGTCCTTTACATAGGTCAGTGAGAGTTTAGGGGTGACTGGTATAAACAGAACTTTACAACAATATAACAGGGATAACACAAAATAAGCACATAAAACAATATCTTAGGACAGGGCTTGAACACAGGAAGACCATCATTTCCCCCTCAAATGAAAGGGACTCAAGATCTTGGAATAAGGAGTGAAGGTTTCTTCTTCCATAGCTACTTCCTGCTGAAATTGAGTATATAACTGTCCCTGCCCCAAGAGGTCAGTTCTTTAGCTGGCATCCAGAGCTCGATTGATGCTGGGTTGGGGGGTGACACATCACAGTCATGGACAGGAAGTGACATCCAGCTTAAGTGATCAGGCATCTTCAAGTGGAGGGTACTAAGCTTGCAGAAAACAAATCTAATAAAACAAGTTTAATAGACAAAAAGCCAAATATAAACAAGGAGACAATAATCAGAATAGATAGAGGATCAGCTCTGCTTCTGGAGCTGTACTTCTGAACACACTAAAATTATATTAATTCCTGTCTTCCTTACTGCATATTGGTATCTCTCCTCAGGTAAATTTAGATTCATACCTCTCAGTGTATCTATTCCAGGGATGTATTCAGGAATTGGTACAATTACCACAGCATATTCTTTCTTAAGTAATTGTCCAATTTTCATTGTTAGTTTGACTTGTCTGGCTGATATTTCAACCCTTCCAGCCCTGTGATGGTAATACGAGTTCCATGTTTGAATTTATCTGGTTTCTAATATATAAGGGAGGCCTCTGCCCCAGTATCTATTAATACCCTAGTTACAATATTTAATTTGTTTTTCCAGTATATGGTCAAATTGATATGGGGTCTGTAATCCTGCCTGCATGTTTCTTTAATCTGAGCTGGGCCTTGACCAATTTCCGATTCACCCTGAAGGTATGAGGAACTTGGATACAATAATTCAGGAGGATCTGCAAGGGCAGTTCTTACTTCTCTATTCTGTCTAATATTAAGCCCCATTTCTCAGTACATTTTATATAGTTCATTATTTGGAATACCATCTATTCTTCTAAAATCTATACCTGCTCTCAGAAGAGCAGTAAACAATTCTTTTAATTTCAATCTATTGTATTAAATTCAGTCTATTCCATATTTGAATCCGATGGCCATTTACTCTTCTCTCTTGAGCAGTGGTTCTCAACTTTCCTAATGCCGGGACCATTTAATAGTCATATGTGGGTGGACCCGCCTGGAGATGAATAGAGGAGGTTCCTAGGACCGTCAGAAATATGTGTTTTCCCATGGTCTTAGGCGACTCCTGTGACCCCTGTGAAAGGGTCATTCGACCCCAAAGGAGTCGCGACCCACAAGTTGAGAACCGCTGCTCTTGAGGAAATTTATCTTTTTCCCATTCCCATAAGTCACCCAACTGTGAAATCTTATCCATCACATCAGAAAGAGGGTGCCCTATCTCCCCAATTAGTAGAGTCAGAATTAGGTGCTTATAAGCAGGAGGAGTTGTCTTCACCATGATATTTCTATGAGAAATAGCTAAGGGAATACTATGATAAGCATCAACTTATCATCCACTGTGATAACTGTCTTCATTACCATCTCCTTTAGTTTTCTCATACTGTCCCTAAGCAAATACCAGGGTATATCTCCACTAGCCCACATAGAGTCTATTGTCTATTGCATATTGTCTATTGCATCCATCTGCTGCTAACAGATTGGTTGTATTGTCACCTCCTAGCATATGATGATCCCTAAAAACTTGCTGTACAAAAGGATTCTAATACCCATAAATTTCAAGCAATCTATATTATCTGTCCACACTCCTCGAGCCCCTTCATCATTGATTCTCACTGTCCAAGGGACTAATGACTCTCCTATTCTTTAGGTGAATTGACTCTGTGTGTGTGTGTGTGTGTGTGTGTGTGTGTGTGTGTGTGTGTGTGTGTGTGTGTGTATGTGTGTCTTCAGTTCCTCCTGCTGAAAACTTGACTTGATCTGGATTCATCAGCCTCCAGCTATATGGAAAAAAGAATCCATTTCCATCCAGACCATTCCACTTATACCAGTCTAAGCAAAAGGATCCATCACAGCTCACACCACTTAAAGTTGAACTGTGAGCAAGAATTCAAAGATTAGATTCTCTGTATACTAGAAATAAACTCTCCCACTTGGGTGGTATTCAGCCCAAGATTGAGGAGAATGTTTCTGGAGAGGTAGGCCAATATCATTGTCAGCCCTGTCTTCAGAAGCTTACTGACCTACAGGGTCTGAGCTTTGAATGAAGAAGTAAAAAGAGAAAAAAAAACCCACCTCTATTCTAATATTAATAATTGGTTATTAATAATAATTTCTCAGGAGGTGATCAGTGAATTCTTACTCTTTAAGATATTGGGGCAGTTTTCCTTGATAATTTCTGGAAATATAATGTCTAGGCTCTTTTTAGATCATGGCTTTCTGGTAGTCCAATAATTTTTTAATTATCTCCCCTTGGATCTGTTTTCAGGTCAGTTTCTCTGATAAGAGATTTAACAGTTTTCCTACTTTTTTATTCTTTTGACTTTGTTTCAAAAATTATTTCTTGATGTCTCATGAAGTCATTGATTTCTATTTGCGCAATCCTAATTTTTAAGAAGTTGCTTTCCTTTTAAGGCATTCTCCTCATTGGCTTTTTGGGCCTCTTTTGCCATTTGATTTAGTCTATTTCTTAAAGTGTTATTTTCTTCAGTCAGGCTGTTGACTTGCTTTTCATGATTTTCTTGCATCATTCTCATTGCTCCTCTCAGTTTTTCCTCCCCTTCTCTTACTTGATTTTCAAAATCCTTCTTGAGCTCCTCCATGGCCGGTGGCTAGTTCATATTTTTCTTGGAGGCTTTTGATGCAGGAGTTTTGACTTTGTTGTCTTCTTCTGGTTCCATGTTTTGATCCTCTTTGTTCCCAAAAAAAGATTCTATGGTCTGATGGCGCTTCCTCTGTTTGCTCATCTTGCCAGCCAATTACTTGACTTTTGAGCTCTTTGACATGGTAGAACTCTGCTTCCAGAGTGGAGAGAGCTATGTCCCAAATAGCTGGGGGTTTTGCAGCTGTTGTTAGAGCTATGAGGAGGGCACCCTCTTTATAGCCATCACAAGCTCTGGCATGCTAGCGTTTCTCACCCCAAGACTACGTCCCAGATCCAGGCAGGTCAGAGCAAGAGCAATTATCCCTCTGAATGATTGGTTGGTCCCCATACAATCTGCAGGTCAGGAGCTCCAGAAGCAGCCACGTGGCAGGAACTTCAGCTGCTGTGCCACTGCCACTTCTGCTGCCCTGGGGGGTAGGGGCTGGACCCTGCTCTTCTGTCAACCAGTTCCAACAGAGTTCCTTACTGACCTTTTACTTTGTCTTTAACATTTATGGGTTGAGAAGTCTGGAAACTGCCACAGCTACTCTCCTGACGTTTGCTCCAGCTGGTCTGGGCCACGAGTCTGGGCTGGCGTGGCTTAGTCGGGACTGTGCTCAGCTTCCAGCCTGGTGTGATAGACCCTGCCTGTCGGCCTGCCATGCTGCCTTCAGTAGGAGATTTCTTTCTCTCTGACACTTTGTGGGTTCTGTAGCTCTAAAATATGTTTGGAGTTTTTTTTTAACAGGTGTTGGAGGTGGTTGGAGTGGGAGCTCAAGCAAGTTCGTGCTTTTACTCTGCCATCTTGACCAAGAAATTAATTTTTTCAGTAAGCTTTTGCATTTCTTTTTCCATTTGGCCAATGCTGTTTTTTAAGGTGTATTTTCTTCAGTATTTTTTGTGGTTTTTACCAAGCTGTTAATTTTCTTTTTGATTATTTTCTTTTCTATTTATTTTCCCAGATTTTCCCCTTCCCTTATTTCTTTCTTTAACTCTACACTAAATTCTTTTGGGTTTGTATCCAATTGGCATTTTTCTTTCAGGCTTTGTGCCTGTTGTCACATTGTTGTTTTCTGAGTTTGTGTTTTTGTCTTTCCCACCACCTTAGCAGCTTTTTATAGTCAAGTCTATTATTGTTGTTTGCTCATTTCCCCAGGCCATTTCTTGACTTTGAACTTTATGTTAAAGTTGGTCTCTCCTTGCCTAGGTTTGGGGAGGTACTATCCAAAGCTTCATGTTTTTTTTTTTTAATGCTGTTGTTTTCAGAGCTAGTTCTAAGAGTCTGCCGATTTCTACTGTTTCCAAGGTGGGGTGATCTGGGCAGAGGATTCACTGCTCTTCTGGTCTGTGCTCTGGGTCTTTACTAAGGAAGGGTCCCTGTTTCTTTGCAGCTGCAAACGCCAGTGTTCCTCTTGGCCTTGGAACTGTGACCAAAGCCCCTGCTTCATTGTGACCAACTAGCAAGTGCTTCTCTCTGCCATAGAACTGTTACCCAGAACTGGGTGTGGTTGTTTAATATAATTGCCAGTCAGCTCCAGCTGTACCCAGTGCCAGCAGTGGGTCCACATTACTGATCAGTTGTCCATCCTCCTTACTGTCTCTAGACTGAGAGCTCCTGAAACTCATATTGCTTCTGTTCTTAATGCCACAATTGCTGTTGCTGTTGTCACTGGACAAGTCTCTACCCCAGCATCACAGACCTTTCCTTTAGATCTCCTAAGTTTTCTTAGATTAGAAAAAAATGACTCATTCTGACGTTTTGTTGACTCTGCCACTCAAAAATATGTTTTGAGCCATTATTTTAGAATTGTTTTCGATGGTAATGTTGAGAATTCAGCTGGGTTGCTGCTTCTAATCTACTATCTTAACTCACATTTCTTTAACTATATTTAAGCTTTCTTGAAAGCATATTTGGATCACATATACATGTTTTATTTGTAAAAGATTTTTAAAAAATAAACCTAATAGATGAAATGTGAAATATATGCATTCATTCACAGGTTGAAATTTTTTCAGTGTTGTCCTTTTGATATTAAGTTTTCTTAAAGTTAATAATAATCTCTTTTAATAATCATTACAAGTTCATAGACTTTAGACTTTGAAAAGACCTTAGAATTATCTTAACACTCATTTTATGTATGGGAAACTGAGGTCTATAGAGGTGAAATGAGTTATCCAGAGGTCTCACAGCTCCCATAGAAGAGTGTATTGAGGGGTTAAACTCTGGAATTTGCTTTATCAAAATTCAGTGTTCATCCTGCTGCAACTCCTAAGTTAGCCTTAATTTGTAAATACCTAGTTTGCATTTATAGACGTAATTTCACACGAAGGTTCATTTTTGTATATTTGATGTTGTAATCATTTTTTATGCTGACTACTCCTTTGAAAAGTTTTTGACTACATCTTTCTATTGCTGCCTTTTTACCTTTTTATTTCCTTTGGAATGGGGTCTTTTGTGTCAAAGTATTATAGCAAAACATTTTTCTAGATTTGAAATATTTTCATTTCCTCTGTATAGTTTTACTTGATTATTTTTGCAGCATTTAAAATTCTATTTATTGGGTAGCTATGGAGCCATGATAATGACTAAAGAAATGGAGATTAAAAATAAATCTTGTCAGTGCCATTTCAAGGCATCTGAATATATATTTACCTTGCTTTGTTTTTACATTACCTAGTATAGTGCTTTGTATGTGGTAGGAATTTAATGGTTTTTAAATAACAGTAGGAATATTTGTTTTATTTTTCTTGTTACTGAGTTTATTGTTGGTCTTTTAAAATCTGGTCATGTAGTTCAATATTTGGTTTTCATTCTGTGGCTTTTCTGCATGAGTTAATTGCTCAAGTTGTATTGAAATAATTGGACTTGAAGATACTGGTTAGATATAGAAATTATTGTAATCATTTCTTTTTGTGTGGTGACAATTTAAAAAATAATAAGTGTTCTCAGTGTGTGCTATATGAAAGAAAATTAGTTCATGTAAGGACTTTTAGGATCATAGTGATGAAATTAAGTGATTTGTGAAATATTTTTGTTAGAACTCTTCTAATTGGCAGTTCCAAGTGGTGATCATAGTATAACTTTCCATATACCTAAATATATATTATGTTTCTCTATAACAGTCGTACTTAAATTGAAGCCTATAAAATTGTCATCTACCTATCTATGTTTATATTTCTAGATAGCTGTTTTGGCATGCCTTGATGTAGATAACTGTATTTCAATATGTTTGATGTCCTTTATAATGCCATGTATTTTATGGATTCATAAATCTCATTCTTAGAAGGGAGTCATTAAGCAAAAAAGGAAAAGAATCCTACTTTAGAAGTCTTATGTTATATTCTTACTTGTGGTTTTGTTGTTTTTTTTTTGTGGACAGGTTAGGTAAAACAATTGGAATTAAGTGACTTGCCCAAGGTCCCATAGCTAGTAAGTGTCTAGTGTCTGAGGCTGGATTTGAACTCAGGTTGTCCTGACAACAGGGCCGGTGTACTGTGCCACCTAGCTGTCTCATGATTCTTTTCTTTGAAAATAAATTAAGACAGGGGCAGCTAGGTGATGTAGTGAATAGATCACTGACCCTGGAATCAGGAAGACCTGAGTTCAGATTCAACTTTAGACTCTTACTAGCTTTGGTGACCCTGGGTAGGTCATTTAACCCTGATTACCTTAAAATAGCAACAACAACAACCAAAAAAGAAAATAAATTAACACAGTAGAAAGTGATAACTATAATTAGTGGACTATCAGTGTCTTTGATATAGGAATTTATAATGACACAATCTAAAGAGAAAATTGGAAATGACAGGGATGAGTGACTGTATGTGCCTTTTCCCCATCTCTGTATTTGATGAGTAAAATAATTTAACCCCCTTCAGAATATTTTTTTCAAGGTTTGAGCTTCATTTTTATAATCATTCCTAAAAATAAACTTGGAAAATGCTTCCTATATGGTATCTTGGAGGAGCTTTGGGGATCTATAGAATTGCAGGAGTTTAATGTAAGACTGCCAGATAGCTAAACCAGAGATTCCTTAGCTTTTTGAGTTGACACTCTTCACCCCCCACCCCCATTGGCAGCCTGGTGAAGTCTATGGACCCCCTTCTCAGAATGTTTTTAAATGTGTAAAATAATTTATAGGGTTACAAAGGACACTCATTTAAATAGTCATCAAAATGTTAAAAGATTTATGAATCTCAGGTTAAGAATTTATATAAACAATCCTTCTGAAGGATTGACTTCATTACACGTTACACAGAAAAACTGAAGATTGATATATACATTTTCTATATATACATATACAATATATACATTTGTAAAAAGTCCTTATACATTCTGCTTATCTACCTATAACGGGTTGTGATAGAAACTTTATGTAGCCATCACTTTCAGGGTACTTTGCACCCTAATGAAAGTCTGAATCTTTGGATGTTTTTAAATGATAAAGTAGCAGTTTTCTGTATTCCAGTCTAAGAAAGGACCCATGAGAAAGGTCTTTTGCCTTGGAAACAAAAAATCTGTAGAATAACGAAGGTGATAAGAAGTAGGTTTTTTTGTGGGGGGTGGGGTTAGGGAGAGGGAATAGGAGGGAACATGGAAGAACATAAGGACAGCAGCTGTGTGGGCATTGTGTACTTCTCTTTCATTGTCCTATGTGCTGGAGTTGTTGAGTTGTTGATTTACTGGTCAGTATGCTTTTGTTTACACATATCGTATGAAGCTCTAAATCTGCTAGAAGGAAGAAAGTAAAGGATAGGGAAAGTAGAAGAAACAGGGTAATTATGGATCTCAATTTTGAAAAAAGAAACCAATACAGTGCCTTTACAGAGATTGTAAATGGAGATGAGGTCACATTTGATTTGTTTGGAGAGAAACTTGCCAGGAAAAGAAGGTAGCCTTTGAGAATAATATTTATATTGCACTTGTTAATCCAGAGGTCTTTTAAAATGGAAATACCTTCCCACAGGGTGAAATATGGGTAAACATAGCACTCTGGGCTTCTACAAAAAGTAACCATATTTTTTTTCTTTTAAAAGTGTATCAATATTTAAGCCAGTGGAGTAATTTGAAACAGTTTAAGGATATTAAATATATTTTAAAGCTCAGGTAAATTGTTGCCAGCCAAGACCTCCATAGAAACAAGTATTTTCTTTTTCTTTACAACCAAATATCATTCTATCCCATATTTGCAATTTATAGTTCATTCAGTGCTTCATTAAGCATGTCATGCTTCAGTTTAATGGAAATTATTGATACAAATAGAACTAGTATTACTCCTTTCCAGTGCATATTTCACATATCTACCAAATTGATACACAAGTGTCATTCCCTTAAAAATCTTAGAATCATAGATTCAGAATTGCAAGGCAATTTAGGGGCCATGTATTTAATACTCCAGCCTACTCTTTTCATTGATGAGGAAAGCTGAGAAAAGTCAGTTTATTCACCTCTTAGTAAGAGGCATAAGAAAGAAATCATTCCCTATTGACCCTTAAGGCACAATTTAGAATCCTTTGCCTGGCATTTAAAGCTTTCTACTTAAAGCTTTTGCATACTTTACATTCTTATTCCATTAAAAAATAAATCCTCTTATGTATAAAGTACTAGGCTTGGAATTAGAAAAACCTCAGTGCAAATTGAGTCTTAAACACTTATTAAATGTGTGACCCTGGTCAAGTCACTTAACGCTCTGTTTGCTTCTGCTTCCACATCTGTAAAATGGGAATAATAGCTCCCACCCCTGAGGGTTGTTGTGAGGATAAAATGAGACCATATTTATAAAGTGCTTAGCAGATCCTGGTACTTAGGATACACTATAATATTACCACCACCACCACCATCATCATCATTTCAGTCTCCAGTCTGTTTCTGAATTGGGACTTTCTGCTTGGCTCAGATTGAAATCATGCCTGTACTCTTGGATGGTGAGGGCAAGTACTGCTTCATGCTGAATATGGTGTCTAAGACTAGGCCCAGTCCTCTGCAGAAATTTTGGATTATGGATCAATTTAGATTTTTGCTTTGCCTTGTCCTTTGTCTTCTCCTTTTACACCGCTGCACACCAACCCCTTCCTTCACTGTGACCCTCAGAGACCTCAGTCTCAGCCACATATTATACTGTTTTTGCTAGTTGCAGCTTTCCTTCGAGATACCAGGTGCTTTTCAGATGTCCTAATTGTCTTCCTTTGCTTTGTGCATGAACTAGCGGACTGTCTTTTTACAGCTCTGGTACTGGCCCCTGTCTCCTGATGTGAGTCTAGGCTGCTTTTGAGCTGTGCTTTTGGCCTATGCTGACTTGTTTCTGCTCAGATCCTCTCCAGGTTTCTGGCGGTCTTATTGTGCAATCTTGGACTGGATGGAGTTGCTTAGAGCTGTTTCTCATTGGCTTTCTTTTGCTGGAGTATTTGTGGGAAATATGGACTCTTTCTTCTTTGAACTTGACAAATAATCAACAAACATTTCAATATATATAAAGAACAAATAGAGGATTACGTATAGAAGTGTATTTCTAGTATTGATTGTGCATATGAAATTTAAGAAGATAGTAATGGATACTCTTTGCTAGCCTATGCACTTCTGAATGTTTTTTTTATCTATTTTTGTTTCCTTGATCTTTTTTCTCTTTATATCACTGCCTGCTAACCCAGTTACACCCCCCTCCATAAAACAAAAGGAGAAGCAAGCCTCCGTTGTGACAAATAAGTATAGTCAGGCAAAATAAATTCACACATTGGCTATGTCTGAAAAATGTATGTCTCATTTTGCACCTCTGGTGCTTGCCAGGATGTGGAAAGCATGCTTTAATCATCAGTCTTCAAGAAAGTTTATGATTAATTAGTCTTTATATTAGAGAAATTAAGGTTGCCTTTTTTCCTTAAAAATCTACTAAATAATTAAATCTTTCAAAGTTTTTACTTTACATTTTTGCAGTACAAATTGGTCTTCTGCTCCATTTCATTTTTGCATCAACTCATATACATCTTTGCAGGTTTCTCTGAATCCATCTCTTCAGACCTTTCTTACTGCACAGTAATATTCCAGTATATATGTAATGATTTGTTCTCTCATTCTGCTGTTACTGGGTACTGACTTTTGTTTCCAATTCTTTGCTACTTTTTTAAAAGATACTATAAATATTTTTGTACATACTGGTGTATATGCAACCAATAGTGCTATTGATAGAATCAAAGAATATGTATGATTTAATGATTTTTAGTTTAATTCCAAATTGTTTTCCAGAATGGCCAAACCATTTCACAGCTCTACCAGTCATCTGTGTGGCTTCAAACAATCGTCATTTTTCCTTTTTCTCATTTTCATCCATCTTATGATTTTGAGGTAGAACCACAAAGTTGAAATATTTGTTTTAATATATATCTCTTAGTGACTTGGCACTTTTTTTCTCAAATGGCTGTTGTTAACATGCATTTCTTCTTTCTAGACCAACTTATTCATCATCTTTGACCATTAATCTACTGGAAAATTATTTTTGTTGCTTTATTGTTTTCCTATATATCTGGTTATCAGATAGTTATCTGAATTTATGGTGTGAACCTTTATAACTTGGGTCATATGTCCATTTGGAAGCTTATTGAAGTAAATAGTTGTATGAGAAATTCACCTAAATTTAATTTCTGCCAGACTGCTTTCCAGTTCCCCTGGCAGTTAATCTACTTGGTTGTTTCTGGGCTTATAAAACACTATGCCACTATATTTGATAGTTTTTAAATCCTGTTTCTATTTTTTTAAAAATCAGTATCAAATAGGTTCGATTACTCCTTTTTTTTAAGATCTGGTAATCCTAGACTCTATTTTCCATTCCCATTTTTTGATTTATTTCTTTTGAATTCTTGATTTTTTTCCCCCATCTACACGAATTTTGCTTTTGCTTGTCTAGTTCTATAAGGTAATCTCCATCCATTGGTAGTTTGTTTTGACACTGAAATTAAGTGTTAGCTTGGCCCAGGCAGGAGCTGTGTGTATTTTTCCAATTATTCAAGTTGTCTTTCAGTTTTTTGTTTTTGTTTTTTGTTTATTTACTTTTTGGAGGGCAATTGGGGTTAAGTGACTTGCCCAAAGTCACACGGCTAGTAAGTGTGTCCAGTATCTGAGGTCACATTTGAACTCAGGTCCTTCTGACTCCAGGGCCAATGCTCTATTTACTGCGCCACCTAGCTTCCCCTTTTAATTTAATTTAATTTAATTTTTAAGGATTCTTTCTGTAAAGAGGTTGTATTTGTAGGTTAAGTCTCTGATATTTTATACATTTTTTAAAAATTTTGAATGAAAGTCCTTTTTTAATCTTGATGTCTGCTTTTTATATAAGTTTATTTCCAATCTTTTTTTCCCTATTGAATCTGTAGGATTCTTTAAAACATCATTTTTTTTGGAGAGTAAGTATGGGGAAATGAACTCGAGATTTCATTGCTGTAACAAATGCCTTCTACCAAGGAAGATGAGTGCTTGCTCCTTGTTTCTTGAGGCATGACAAGTTATGTGACATGAACTCAGGTCCTCCAGTGCTGAGGCCAGCACTTTACTACAACCAAGCTGGTTCTCTGTCAACTATCAAAGATAATTATGCTTCCTCTTTACCTCTTTTTATTTCCATAAATTGTAAAGAAGACTTTAATATATATCCATTACAAATAACCCTAGCTTTTCAGTTTAGATCTCTGCTGTTAAAGGCTTATTCATTTTTTTTTTAGCCAAATGAGTTTTATTATTTTGTTACTGAGATGGTCTGTTGTATTTTTTCTAATGTTGAATCACCCTTGCATCTTTGGCACTTCTCAAACTCATTTGTTGATAATAATTGATAGTTTGGATAAATTGCCATAGACTTTATTAGAAACTTGTTTAAATGTTTTTTTGTCAATATTCGTGATATTGGGCTACTTTGCTTTATGAAACTTTATGGGTTTGGTATTATTATTATTAGAATTATTTTTCTTATATATTTGAACTTTTAAAAATAGAAAAATTCTATTGATGCCTTTATTTCATCACTTACATATTTTCTATGTAGCCTGTCCCTTCCCTAGCCACCCTTTATAATAACCGTTAAAAAAGGTTAAAGAGTGATCATATCACAGAAGTTTAACTTATGGAGTAATACAAATTCATAATCCCTCCCACTTCTGCAAAGCTAGAAGGAGGATGTAGGCACCTTCTCATATCTCTTCTTTGGGGTGTTCTTGGTCTTTAAATTGAAGCATTCAGTTTTAATGGTTTTGTTGTTTTCCATTGCATTGTAGTAGTCAAATGTGAACAGTTAAGCCTACCCTTTTTGTCTTCTGAACTTCCTTCTTTTCAAAAAATGCCTAAATGAACCTCTTTTTCTGCTGGCCTCATAGTTGCTAATTTTTCCTTCCCTCTCCTGAATCCCTGCCCCTTTCCCATTTAAAATAAAGCAAAAAAAACCTCTGAAATAGCCTTGTAAACCAATAAGGTGTGGTCAAAAATACATATCACAGGCCACACTGGAAGTGCCCCATCACTTCGTTAGGTGGTGGGCTGTATGTTTCATCATCACTTCTCTGCAGTATTCGTTGTTCATTGTATTGATCACATAGTTTTTAAGTCTTTCAAGGTTGCTTAAAGTTCTTTACAATGATTTGATTTCTCTGTATAAATAAATTTCTTGATTCTGCCTCTATCAGTTTTTTTAAATAAAATTTGCTTGGTTTCTTTGAATCCATACCCTTTTATAACTTTATGATAGAATAATGGTCCTTACATTCATGCTATGTATTTTGTTCAGTAATCATGGGTACTACATTACTTTTCCATTTTTTTCTACTGTTGCTTTTGTGAATATTTTTATATATTTGAGTCCTTCTCATATCTTTGGGGGTATATGTTGATCTGCTACCATGAATCACTAATTTTTTTCCTTGTAAAGGGAACATAAGAACAGAGAAGAAACATAGTAGGATATAGACCTGGCTGATATTTGTGATTTCATTGTTAATATGGAATTCCCTGTGAGGGTCATGAAGCATGTGAAATTATCAATTCACACTGTCTTTCAAAGTGTTGGAGAGAACAAACCTAATAATTGTAAGCATGCAAAGCAATTGGATGAACTTATCCTTAAAATGGAGAATGGTAGAATAGATAAGAAAATCAAGCCTAATAATGTTTTCTTTTAAAAAATGCACTTAAAACAGAGTCATGTTGTCTTTCATTTTTCCTAAGACAGTTCTAAAGGTGGAGTTTTTTACCTGGAGCCTAACCCCAAGAATTTGTTTTGGTAACTGTATTTCTTTCTTCCTTTTTTTTTCTTTGCTTTTTGGAGGGGGGAAGACAGAGCAATTGGGGTTAAGTGACTTGCCCAAGGTCACACAGCTAATAAGTGTTAAGTGTCTGGGGCCGGATTTGAACTCAGGTCCTCCTGACTCCAGGGCTGGTGCTGTATTCACTGCTCCACCTAGCTGCCCATATATGTGTATATATATACATACATACATATATATATATATATTCTTTTTTGCTTTAAAATTTGGTGGGGGTTTTTTTGTTTTTGTTTTTGTTTTTTTGCTTTTTGGAGGTTAGTAACTGTATTACAATAAATTGTTTTTCTTTGTAAATCCTGTTTTATGCATTTAAAAATATTCATTTAAGAAAGGAGTCCTTTTCTTCACATTGCCAAGGGAGAGGTTCTCATGACCCAAAAAAAGTTAAGAACTCCTATTCTAGAAGGATCTAGGCTTGTTGGAACATTTGAAAATGTCATCTTTTCTATAATCCCTGTCATGTCTTGTATGTAAAAACAATCAAAAGTTAATTGTAAGGGTGAACATATTAAAGTTTAGTCAGATTTAGCTTTCTGTTGTTATCCTATCTACTCTTAGGCGTTTCCATTACATTAGAATTGGATGTGGGGTCACACAGTGAATAGAGCACTGGCCCTTAAGTCAGGAGGACTTGAGGTCAAATGCAGTCACAGACACTTGACACACTAGCTGTGTGACTTTGGGCAAGTCACTTAACTCCAATTGCCATTTGACAGATACGGAAGTAACTCTTGAGGTGCCTGTTATTTGTAGCCAGCCTGGGCTTTTGAGCCGTATTCTGAGGCCTCTCCTTCCATTTATTCATGCTGTATAAATGCTTCAGTGTGCCATGGCATATATTTGGAACTGTGCCTGATATCTTGATATGTTTAAACTAGCATCAGTTTGCCATGTCTATAATTTGCCAACATTTTATACTTAGAAGCCTTTTAAACCATTTGTGTCAGAAGTTTGGGCTATTAGTTCTGATACCACCATTTATTAGCCTCATCATTATTAGAATTGACAGGGACTTTGTAGTGTTGTGTAGTTTACTCTCTTAGTGTAGCAACTTAGTGTAGCAACATTTCCTGATCAGTGGCCATCTACACTGGTTCAAGAGCCGTTGAAAACGAATATACTGAGGGACAGCAAGGTGGCACAATGGATAGAGGACCTGAGTTTAAATCCAGATTGAGATACTTACTGTGTGACTCTGGGCAAGTCACTTATTGCCTCAGGAAAAAGAGAATATAATATCTCAAAGACAACCCATCCCATTTCTGAATACCGTTAATTACTAGGAAACTTTTCCTTATGTTGAACCAAATTGTTCCTTTAATCACTTCTTTAAATACATTATTGTATTTTATTTTAATTATTTAATTCTCTGTGTCTTAATTCCGTCTCCTGCAAAGTAGAGTTAATAACATCTGCCCTGTCAGTTTTTTTTTTCTTTGTGAGTATTGAGTTGGACCATACACCTGGAATGGACTTTAGAAATCATTTAGACCAAAGCTCTTAACAGTTGAAGACACTGAGATTCTGGCACTGAAATAACTTACCCAAGGTTTAACAGCTAATGGTAGAAGGGAAGATTGGAACTGAGACAACGTAGAGGGAAAGGCCTTTTAAACTATAAAATATTGTGCAAAATATATTACATTAAAAAATAACTGAACTAGAATTAAATGTTTCAGGTATAAATTGACAATATTAAAACCAGCAATTGTTATAATTGAATTTTGGCTGAGGCTTAATATTTTTCTGCTAAACGTTGGTATGTACTTTTAAATGTTAATTAAGTACCCAAAGTATTTAGTATTAATGGCTGTCTGTTGAGTAGTGAATCTGGAAGCATTCATACAGGGCCTATTATATATCAGGTCCTGGGGATATATATTTAAAAAAAAAAACAAACCTAAGACAGTCCCTGCCTTCAAGGACTTGTTGTTCAATTGACTAACTGGGACCTTGGTGTTCTGGTGTGAGGGCTTACCAAACCCTTTTCTAGGCTGCTCATCCAACTTTGGTTGTATTGCTGATTCACTTAACTCTTACCCGTGGCTTCAAGAAGTTGTAGCAGTAGAAATAGTAAAACAGTCTTGACAGGCTGACCTTGAGGGCAACCAGCAGGCCTCAAACCTGTTGGTGAAGGAGGGGAATGTTTGCCGTAAGCATGTGAAGACTTCCCCCTGTGCAATGGGCAGATGAGAATGATTTGTTCCATTGGCCATGAAGGCGACTGAAGCAGATGCTGTAGAGAACTTAGAGCTTGATCGTCAGACATAGAAGCCACTGAGGTCTTCTACTGCATCCTTGGGCCATTGCCAGTCATCTTTTTTTTCTTGTCACGGGACTTAGATGACTATGGGAGAGAGTGCAGCCATGGACTTTATGCAGCTCTGTCTGTCTCATTTAAATCCATTTTACACACAAGTCAAGACATCACTCTCCTCCCCCACCCCTCATTGGTTCTCTTCCAAAACTAGAGGAACAGCAAAAGTTACTGCGACATTTCAAAAAACATATTTAGATTGCTTGCCATCTTGAGGAGGAGGGAGGGAAAGGAAAGAAGGAGAAAAAATTGGAAATCAAAAATCTTTTTTTTTTCCCCCAGAAAAACAGCATATATATTTGCTATATTTGGTTATCACTTAACCTAGGGTCAATGCCACAGTTACATTTTCTTTTTTTTTTCTTTTAAATTTTATTTTAGTTTACATCATACATTTCCACGAGATTTTGAGTTACATATTTTCTCCCCATCTTTCCCCTACCCACCGCCACAAAACAGCCATCCCAGTGTATTCCCCCTTCCCCAGTCTATTCTCTCCTATGTCTTCCCCCCTCACCCCTCTGACTTTTCAGTAGGGCAGGATGGATCTCCCAACCTCAGTGCCTGTGTATCTCAAGTTCCAGTTGGATGTAGTCAATAATAATAATAATAATAATAATAATTGCATATGTATAGATATAGATATAGATACATATATATTTTTAACATTTGATTATGGAACTTCAGATTCTAGATTCTTTCTCTTCCTCCCTCGTCACCCACCTCCACTGGAAGGACAAGCAATCAAATACAGGCTGAACATGTGAAATTACGCAGAACCTCTCCATAGTGAGCACACTGTGAAAGTCTGATTACATGTCCCTTCTTCCAGTCCTGCCCCCCCAACCACTCTGCACCCTGTCCCTCTACAGAAATGTGAACATTCATCAGCCCTCCCCCCCACCTACCTTCCCCTCCATCACCCCACCTCTCATCCCCCTTCCCCCTACTCTTCTATGTGGCAAGATGCCTAGTTTAGAGTTTATGTCATTCTTTCCCTAAGCCA
>CM053582.1:253119721-253134946 GCA_028627135.1 Pseudochirops cupreus
ATACTTATTACCATTATTATTATTATTATTGTTATTATTATTATTATTATTAACAACAACTACATCCAACTGGAACTTGAGATATACAGGCACTGTGGTAGGGAGATCCATCCTGCCCTACTGGAAAGTCAGAGGGGTGAGGGGGGAAGACAGAGGAGAGAATAATTTGGGGGAGGAGGGATACAATGGGATGGCTGTTTTGGAGTGGTGGGTAGGGGAAAGAAGGGGAGAAAATATGTAACTCAAAATTTCATGGAAATGAATGATGTAAACTAAACTAAAATAAATAAAATTAAAAAAAAATAAAAAATATGTTTCTTGTGTTGCCATGACCCAAGAATTTATTATTTAGTGAACCATCGATGATGAGCCCCTCTATACTCTGCCTAGTTCTTGGACAGTATTCTGTTGCTGGGACTACATTTAAGTTTTTCCAGTTTAGTAGAACTCCATTTCCTCATCTAGTGCGAGACGTCTTAATATTCATGGAGAAATACGTGAATATAGGACTTAACCGTACTGTTAAGACTTTAGGGATGTAAAGGACCTTTGAAATTATCTAATGCAATCTGATCTCATAAATAAAGAAGCTAAAGACTAGAGAAAGTAAATGGTTTATAAGACAGCAAGTCTTGTAAGCAAGACTTTGGTTCAAATCATAGAACTTACTTTCCAGGGACCTTCTAATACTCTGGATCAGATATTAATGCCATAGTAAGGATTCACAATAAGACTTGTGAATTGAAGTTTCAAATGAAGTATAGAGTTTTATATCAGGTTAGAATATATCCACAAAATTTGAATTGTATGCAGGTGGCTATCCTAAAATAAAATTTTAAAAAATTACCTAATAGCAGGGCAGACAAATTTGTCTAAATTGTTCATTTCCTAAGTAACTCTTTTATATAAATAATGTATAAATCTTTTGTAAACCTTAAAACTATATAAATGTAAAATATGTATGTTCTGTATTTTTGTTAGCCTTATTTATGTGTTCTATTGATATTTATGTATCTATAGATATGTCTACATGTAGAGAGAAGTGATAATTGCAATTAACTTTTAAAAGTTCTTAGCAAAAAAAAGGAAATACATAGATAAATGTGTGTGTGTATATTTGTCTCTTTAATGAATAAAACCTACCTAATACACTAGACAGAAATGATTAACTTCACATTTGAACTTTATTGTTGCAGAAATTTAATTATTCAGTGCTTTGTATTAAGTAATACTGTGATAGCTTTTGGCATATAGTATAGAATGACTTTTGTTAGACACACGTGTTTATAAAGAAATTTAACTTGTGAATTATTGGTCAACTATGATGCATTGGGGGATGTAATTTATGTATCATAATAATAGGAATCCTTGCAAATAAGAAACTTTAAAATTTTTCTCTACTTACTATCACATAGTTACAAGTATGGTATCATAACCAACTTGAAATTCTTCATATAATTTAGGCTATCCAGTGGATATCAATATGTGGCCTCTTATATATGATAAATTGAAACCTTAAAAATTAAGGGAATTGTACTATTAGATGAGTTTTAATATATGTGCCACATGGAAATCTGGCACCTAATTGGATGTATATTTCTATGTGAATTATTATGTTTCTATAATGCCTTTTCTGTTATGTATCCTTTATAGAAATGCATCTTTGTGAACCTTGTATTATTTTTACTACTTTACTCAATAAACATTTGTTAAGTGCTCACTGTATGCCAGGTATCATGTTAAATTTTGCTACTTGTAATACAACTAAAAACTTAATGTGCATATTAGGATAGAAGGTAAATAATTAGCATAGAAACGTCAAAGAAATTCCATGTGTATTTTAAAGAAATGAAATATAAGTGTTACTATCATAGCTAATTGATACTCAGTTGTGATGGTGTTTTGTTTTGCTCTGATTTTTTTCAGGTAAGCGTGGTCCAAGATTCAGTAAATATATCAGGACAGACTAATACAAACACTTTGAAAGTACCTGAATGTCGACTAGCAGAAGATTTAGGAAATCTCTGGGAAACCACGAGATTTACTGATTGCAGTTTTTTTGTAAGAGGACAAGAATTCAAAGCTCATAAATCTGTTCTTGCAGGTATTTTTCTGTTTTTGTATCAAAATATGTTTATTTTTCTTTCTTAAACCTGAATGCTAATGATTATTTTCTTGTTACAGCTCGCTCCCTTGTTTTTAATGCAATGTTTGAACATGAAATGGAAGAAAGCAAAAAGGTAAACGAGGCATAACAGCTTTTATAAGTTATTTTAACATTTTTTTTAAAGTATATGCAACTTTGGAAGGGAGAACTCTTTAAATTCTGTTCTAAATGAAACTAGGATGATCTCAGAATGTTTATCAGAAATCCCTAAGTATGAGATGTTACCCCAAAAATATATAGTAGAAAGGTAGAAATAAGACCATTCCTTAGTAAATTTTGATGATAGCATGTAAAGCATTTTGCAAACCTTAAAACACCATATAAAAATAATGATAATAAAGATGGTGATGATAATGATGTTGTTGCCAGTCATTCTCATATTTTCTTCAAGGTTTGAGCTGGAGGGGAGTGTTCTCCCCTAAATGCTATTATGTTAGTCGGCAAATAAGGATCTGTGGAAGTAAAGTCCTGAATGAGGTCTCTGAAACTCAAGAGAAATCTGCATGTGGCCCTTTTCTGACCATGACTGTTTTTTGCATGTAGATTGGAATAAAAATATTCTCAGAACACCTTCTTTTCACTATAGCTGTCTTTCATTCGATATTCAGAAATCTTTTATTAAGTACTTATTGTGTCCACTGTAATGTGCTAGGCACTGGTTGAGAATTTAACTTAGGTTTTAAAGATGGGTAAAAATTGAGCAAATGGTGTAGGAAGAAGATTCTTGGTACACAGAGGTACCTGAGCAAAAAGCATAGAGGCAGAAAGGCATAACTTGGAGTATGACTGAAGGAGAGGAAAATAAAAAGAGTAAGTCTGAAAAGGTGTGATGGTGCCAGGACATCAGCCTCAGCTACTCACTTAAGACACTGAATGCCAGAAACAGTCTCGGGTATTATCTGGACCAGCTGTATGAATTGCTCTCCCCAAAACTACCAATGAACCCAATAAAAATTACATTGGGAAATGTTGAACAAAATAAAGAAAAACGCAATGCCACATAGGTAGTGTGATTTTGTGGGGTTTTTTTCAAAGTTGATATGTATCCCATACGGATCCATTTCCATTTGAGTCTGATTACCCTGTGCTAGCCCCTCTTACTTATCTGAAACTGAACAAGAAACTCCTCTTCGGCATACTTGACAAGAGATTACCTACCTTTTTTGAACACCCAGGGAAAGAGATCTCTCCCCTGTGTGCGTGCCACCCCCTTCTCCCCCCCCCCTCCGCCCCCCAGCAAAGTTGGCTTGAAGTTCAACATCAAACAATATACAAACAAAAAAAGATGTTGGCATCTGGTGGGAAGGAGAAGAAACTGAAGTGTGTCAGATTTTATATTTTGGGCTCAAAGATCACTGCAGATGGTGACTGCAGCTATGAAATTAGAAGACACTTGCTCCTTGGATGAATGGAAAGCTATAGCAGAGCTGGACAGCACACTAAAAAGCAGAGATGTCACCCTGCCAACAAAGGTCTGTAACATCAAAGCTGTGGTTTTTCTGGTGTGTGCCTGTGAAGAGTTGGACTCTCATAGTCCAACTGAAGTTGAGCATCACAGAATCAGTACTTTTGAATTTTGATGGAGAAGACTTTTGAGAATCCCTTGGACAGCAAAGAGGTCAGATTGGTCAGTACTTGGTCAGATACTGAAGCTGAAACGTAGGTTGAAGGCAAAAGGAAAGAAGGGGTTGGCAGAAGATGAGAAAGATAGTATCATGGAAACAAAGAACATGAACTTTACCAGACTTCAAGAGACAGTGAAGGGTGGAAGGGTCTGGTGTGCTGTGGTCCATGGAATCAAAAAGAGTTGGACATGACTGAATGGCTGAACAACAATCTCCAGAGTTCAGTTTACTTTTGGACAGCTGTTTTAGGAAATTTTCCTTTGTGTGCTTCTGTAGTATCTATTCCTATTTCTGGGGAAAAAACAAGATCTAAGTGATCTTTCTCCTACATGATACTTTTTCAGACACCTGAAGGACATCTAACATCCTTCCTAAGTCTGTTCCTTTCCTAGTTAAACATCCCCATTTCCTCAAACTGGTCTTCCTTTGGCCTGGGTTCATCATTTTTTGGATGTTTTTTTCCTAAATAGTATCCAGAATTGAATAAGATAATAATGTAGATAATAATAATAAGGTAATAAAAGAGGCAGTGTGACTGTGGCAGAGTATGACGTGACTGTCACCTTTTTTCTTGTTCAATTAAGTGTAGCGAGCATTTATTGAATTCTTTGTATATTCCAGGTCTTGTACTAGGAGCTGAAGATTCAAAGACAAAAATGACAATAGTAAAGCACATTTAAGGAGATTTCTTTTCTCTGCTATTGTGAAGTAACAAGTCCACTGATGCATAAATACAAAATAATTTCATCTGATGGTAGGGAGGAGATAATGCAGTGTTCTGAGTCAAGCTGGACATTTTAATGAATTGAAACATTTCTAGAGCACCTAACTTTTATCAATAATATTAACACTAGTATGGAAAGAATATTTGGTAAGGATATAATAATTGGTTCATATAGACACGGCTCCACTATTTTCCATAGTATTGTGCTCAGTAATCAGGATTTGTCAAGTTCTAGGAGTCTTAGATTTGCTTTTAGGTGATCACTTAGGTGACCAGGGAACTACTACAGTGTTTTATTTTGTTTTTCTTAGACCTCTTGGACCAATAGGTCTCAAGGTTTTAGGCAAAACCTAACCTAACTTCTCACAGAAGTAGTCGTTCCTTTTTGGTAGGATCACAAAAGGCCTCCTGTAGGAGATGGCATTTGGGTTGATCCCTGTATATAATTAGAAATTCCAAGAGGCACAAGTAGGGAACAAGGACAACAGCAACAATTTGTTTTATTCTAGAAATAAAATGCAGCCTGTTGACAGGCATAGAGGTAGAGGAGAAAATACTTAGGTAGTAGGTACAACAGGTAGGTCAGCTTGGCCTACATGCGAGTGAGAAATGGAAAGTATGCTTGGAATGATAGAATTATGGATTTTCAAGGGTTTTAAGTACTGAAAATGTTTTTTTATCCTACAAGCAATGAGGATCCGCTGAAATTTTTTGATCAGGAGAATGACATGGTCATATCTATATATCAGTAATAATAATAATCATTTGGTGACTGTGGAGAAGTGGATTTAAGAACTGGAGGCAATTAGAAAGCTATTCTGCTACAGGTACGAATTGAGGAGAGGCTGCACTAGAAAGATGAAAAATCTTTTGTAGAGGTAGAGTCAAGAAGACTTAGCAACTGGTTCAATATGGGGTCTGGGAGAATGAAGGATGCTTTAAGAGTTGGAACTTGGATGATTTAGAAGGATCGTGATGCCCTCAAGTTAGGGAGGCAATTATGTTGGGGGGGTGGTCATTTTAATTTTGGAAGTGTTGCATTTATGGGACATCCAGAAGTAGATTTTTATCAAGCAGCTGGTGACAGTGGACTGGAGTTTAGCTATCTCTCATTTGCCCAGATCTCTTTGATTCTGTTACATTTACTCTATTACTTATCCCCAAGCAGATCCAGAACCCTTAAAAATAACCTTAAAAACTTTTCTATCTGCCCAGTATTTCTCTAAAGTAGAAGTACATTTATATGAGCGTGAAGTTATTGGAAGGATTTTTCAGTTTCCTAGATTTTAACTCATGAGCAAGGTAGCACTTGCGACTGGAATAGCTCTCAGCTTAGCAGTCAAGGATTAGCATAATCATGAATCCTTGGGTGAGCTTATGTACAGGAGAAAAGTAAAACTGAAAACTTTGTTAAATATTTTAAAAATGAAGTTCTTAAAATAATAGCTTTAAGATTTTAAATGCACAGTAGTAGACTATACAGGAAGAAGTAAACTAGGTTTCAGTTTATTTTTTTTAAAGATTAATTCTGGTTCATGTTTTTCTCTTGTATTTTAAATAACAGAATCGAGTAGAAATAAATGATGTAGACCCAGAGGTTTTTAAAGAAATGATGAGATTCATTTATACAGGGAAAGCACCAAACCTTGACAAGATGGCTGACAACTTGTTAGCAGCTGCAGACAAAGTAAGTAGTTCTTTTTTAAGGGGCTGAAAATGTTTCCAAGCTTGATTTTTATTTAAAATTATTATAAAAAAAACCTGTAAATGTCTTAAGTTGTAGAAATAATCTGTTTTTCTAGATAACTCTTGATGGTTCTTTTGAAATAATATCCAGTTGGGTAATGTTGAGAAAAGGGGGCTTTTGGAAATGAACAAGTCATAAAATACGTTGGAAAGAAGTTATAGTAAAACTGTTAGATTTCTGGGGAAAATATTTTTGGGAAGAAATTGGATTGTAAACTAAATAATTTTAAATTGTATTTTTATCCTGTGAGTAGTATGTTGCTTTTAATAATAGTCTCTTATCACAGTAAATATAGAATGTCATTAATTTTTACTTTTGCAAACACTTATTAAATCCATTTTGCAAAGCACTTAATCATACAGCTTTTAAAAAAAAATCCAGTTGTATTGCATAATCTTTGTTTCAGAAATAGACTTGAAAATGCATATTTGTAGAGAAAATAGCTTTGTGTTGCAGTTTGGGAAAAAAGAGCGGGAATGTAATTTAAACTGTCAGGAAATTTACAAATTCTTGCTTCGAAAATAATGGAACTTTTTTCTTCCCACAGCAGAATGTTCTTATTTATATTTTCTTTATACTAATATTAAGAATAATTTTTAATTCTTTTTAAACTTATAACAAATCACTGACTCAACTAGTTAGCTCAAATACATATGGATTAATAAAGATGAGGTTAATGAATAAGAATGAGTAATATAGATAATCCTGATCCATACTTGGATAGTACAAGGTTGGCTATCTAGGAGTATTTTAGTATAATTACTAGTATAAACTAATTCGCTTAGGGAGCATGGTATATTATAGAGAATACCAGCACCATATTTGAATCTAGGTTCGACCAGATCAAGCAAATCACTTAAATTGTCTTAACCTCAGTTTTCTTATTTTTGAAAATGGGAATAAATTAAATTACTACTTGACAAGGATGTTATAAGGATATATGTGAAGTAAGATCTTTATAAACATGAAAGTGATATATAATAATATTCTAGTCACTATTATCAATGTCTGGAGAAGCTAAAATTCAGGTCTTATAAGGATTCATTACAAAAATATGAATAATTATTTTTGACAATATCCATCATTTTAGTATCTGTAAATGAATTAGATTGAAGGCATTCTGCCAGGTTAACTTATATTTGTGCAGATTATTTTAAAGCTTTTATTAAAAGTACATTTTGGTAAGTAGATTTTATTTTAATAAATGAGCTGTGAGAAATGCAAGACCTTTGGAAAACAGATATGCTTACTTAAAAGTTTTGCATGCATTTTTATGCCTTTGTTCCTGATATACAACCTTATGTAAACAATGACATTTTTATTAATAAAGATACATTAATGTACTAATTAATCTTACCCAGAGTCACATGTAGGAATTTGATTGCCAGAATTCAACACTTGCCCTTAAAATTATGTAAAAATTAGGCATAGCAATATGTAACTTAAGTCTACAAATAGAATTTGCTCAGTGGTGACGTTAGCTAACCCTAATTGTGCTTTTTATTCCACTGTAAATGAAAGCAGCTATTATGTATTTCAGTTCATTTTCGCATCAAGCAGAGGTCAAATATCTCTAAATTTACTTGGTTTGATTGGGTGATGAACTAATCAGAAATATGTTCCCTAATTTTAACTCTTAATGACAGTAATATGATGTGGTTATAATTTAACACTCTGAGGATAGCTTCTTACCACTTAAAGTGATCAGCGTTGGTTTCTTTTCTTAATATAAGAAATTATCTTTTCTCCTAAAAATGCTGTAACATAATTTACTTTTGAGGAACACGCTTTCAAGTGCCTGTACTACATTTCTCTTTACATTTTAAAGAACTCTCACATTATTATTATGCAGACATGAATGAAGTTAATGTTCTTAATTATTATTTAAAATAATATTGATGTAGCAGCTATTTAGCAACCCAGAGACAATGAAATATATTGCCACTCTAATTATTGCATTCGATTTCTTTAAGGACCTGCTGTGAACTGAGTACTGTCTTGGTCATGGTTATGGTCATGGTTATGCTTCCACAACTGATATCTCCCAAAGGAACAGCAGACAGGTTTCAGAAATTCACTAATATAATTATTTCAAAAGTTGGGGGTGATGTTTTCATTCATTTGATGCATAGTCACTTTTCCTAGCCACATGTACATTTGGTCTTGATATAGGTAAAGCTGTCAAGAAATTAAATATACTTTATATGCAGATATATTATGTCTATATTTACATGCTAGTGAAGATACGTGTAGTTCAATATATATGTCAGGTATGGCCAGAATAGTCTCTATTACTTGACAGTTAAGAACAGATTCTTTGGTTTTGTTAAGCTTTTTAATATACTAGTAACTTTTTTTAAAAAAAATTAGCAATAAATACCCAGCATATGACAGTTTTTGACTATAGAAAGAAATGAGCTGTAGATTATAGAAGAAACTATTATTTAGGGACTTTTAATTGTGTTTTGTTGAATGACTCCTTACTGAATATATGACAGTTTCAGAAAGAAAATTTATCTTTTACTCAGAGTGTATTCATGTTTATTTCAGATTGTATTAAGGGAGGATACAAGTCTAGAGCTGGGACTAGGGCTAAGCAGCACCTGTCTTAAATATATTGAAAGACACATTTTAATACCACTTTTTACAAATGTACTATTTGTAATGCCAGAAAATTCCACTTTCTTATGGTATATTTTGTGACAACTCATATCACAATGGAAGGCTCTTAGCCCCAGTCCCATATCCTTCTTAGGCACACAGCAAAGAAGAAAGACAGGTTTCATGAAGAATTTTTTTTCTTTGGTTCAGTTTGTCCAATTCAGTGGTACAATTTTCAGACCTTACTGAGGCATTCAAAATCTTGTCCCAGCTCTTTTCTGTCATATCTCTCCTGCCACCTGCTGCCCCACCCCCAATTTAGTTTGTTTCTACGTTCACATTTTAGGGACTGAAATTTTTGTAACATAAATGAAAAGATATTTTCATAAAGTGGGTGGAGATTAGGCTTTTTAAATGGTCTCAGTTTCCTGTATTTGCTTTGACTTTATCTTCTAAATTGCATGTATGATAATTTTAATAATTAGTGGCTTGAATAAAGGCATAATTGTTGTATGTTTTCCTTTCCAATAGTACGCACTGGACCGACTGAAGGTGATGTGTGAAGAAGCCTTGTGTAGTAACCTCTCAGTAGAAAATGTTGCTGACATCCTTATCCTTGCAGATTTGCACAGTGCAGAACAGTTGAAAGCACAAGCAATAGAGTTCATTAACAGGTAAGTGATCTCTAGATTTTAATAGCTTGCTACATCTGTGCTCAAACAAAATTCTCTAAGTATGCTTTCATTTTCATTGCAGGTGCAGTGTACTTCGACAATTTGGGTGTAAAGATGGGAAAAACTGGAACAGCAAGTAAGATGACATCAGATTCTCATATTATTTTGAACTATGTAAATATTGCTGTAGGCTTAAGAGTCATATCTATTAATATGAATTTGCATAATTTTTGAAAGTAGTTTTTTATCCTTCCATTATCCAGAATACAAGAGTAGAGAGTAGAAACTTCAACAGTTTAATGAATTTTCATTTTTCTGTTCTATTTCCATATTCATCTTATTTAGGTCATGCCAATAACATTTTAATGCCATTATTTTAAATGATTAAATGTCAAGATGTGATGGTGAGGAAGAAGAAAGAAATGTTTAAGAAATACTTCTGACAAAACTCATTTTCGCATGGTTTTACAAGCTTATGGCTGAAAAGCCCATACTCTAATTAATTGTTTTGATTATACTTTGTGCCAGGTCTAGAAACTATCTCTGCATATTTCTCTGGTAATTTCCCCTAGGTGGCTGACATGTATATAGATATTTAAATTTTTATGCATGTTATATGCAATGCTTTATTTGCATCATTTAATTTCACAACAACCCTACGATAAGATATAGGTATTCACATTTTATAGATTAGCACACTAAGATGCAATGTTAAGTAACTTCTGGGAACAAAGCTTCTGGTAAGGGTCGGATAGTCTTGGAAAACTGCCCAGAATTGAACTCTTTCTATTGTACCATATTATGAGAAAGTAAAAGTCAAGTATTGCTTCTCATTCATTGTTATCATATTACCAAACATGGCTAATGATCCTAGAAAGATAAATCATTTTGAAATATGTTGCAAAAGGTAGGGTTTTTTTTAGTATGTTTACCTAGTTAGTACTAGGTACTGTTATAAAATAATGACTTTGAGAAAAGAGTAAGTAGATTTAAGTTTATTATTTAGAGATTACCTATTGTATGATGTGCACATAAGCACTCAGGAAGCACTGGGTGAGCAAATGAATGAAAATACTTAGTAATGTTTGAAATTAGTTGAATAGTGAATAATTCATTCCTACCAATTTGGCAACACATGACTGAAAAAAGCATGTTTTATTGTTAGTTGCGCCTTTTATTTTTAGTTAATATTTCCTATTAATGGATTGTTTGTTTCAATATATCCCTTTTTGGGGAAAGTTTTAAAACATTTGGAATTTTATGGCTGTTGCATTTTATTCTTTAAAAATTACTCTTTATGAAATATGTTTAATTAAATGTTTCATTCACTTTATTTTTCAGCCAAACAACAGACATAATGGAAACAGCAGGCTGGAAGTCTATGATTCAGTCCCATCCTCATTTAGTGGCAGAGGCCTTCCGAGCACTAGCATCTGCACAATGTCCACAGTTTGGTATTCCACGCAAACGACTAAAACAGTCTTGAAATCTTCCATGAACTTTAGAAAAATTCAATTGACTTTTACTCCTCCAGGTCCAGATGGATTCTAATATACAAACCATAAACAAGAATTGTTTTTGTTATCCTTGTCCACAGAGCAGAAGCTGAAAAAGCGTTGTTTGCTTTTCAGATGGATAATTTATGGTTTAATCTTCAGCTTTAAATTAGACTGATTACTCTCTAATTCACTGCAAGGCCTTAAATTATCTTCAGTGACTTCTCTAGTTCATATAGGCTAATTTTTTTTAAATTGTGCCTTGTCTTTTTGACTAGGCTATGCAGGATTGCACTAGCTCCATAATGCAGTAAAATTGATAACTGAAGATATTAAGTTTCAAAAGGATCTTCCATTATTTTGAAAAACAAAATGAATTTTATAGTTTTGGTCCTGTGCTATCTCGAAGGTTAAAACTAGGCTCTTCTCAAAAACACTTGTATTGGAGATGACTATGGAAATACTCCAGTCCAAGTCTTGTGAATACAGGAGAGCTTGCTTACCTTCAAGGTAAGTTATGGCAATACACTACTTTGAGTCTAATTTATTTTTCATTGTAGGGGCAAATATGCAATGGTTTGGCCTGAAAGAATTGTATTTTCAGTACAGTTTGTAATACATGTCTGTATGTTAACTTTCCAACAAACTTTGAGAAACACATAATAAACTTTTGCCTTTGTTTCTTCATACCCTGTTAATGATGTTTGAGAATTAAGGTTAAGATGTCAAAAAAATAATATTTGCTCTTAAAAATGTTTTATTTTGACCCACATTTATATGAAGATTCCTGGATGTGCAGAAAGTATACATATAATGACCAAATGTAAATTAAATTAATGGGCCAAATTAAGAATGCTAAATATGCACTTTTAATGTGTAACTTTTTTGTATACTGAGTGGTACATATATATTTTGCTTTTGATTGAATTAATGAGGTACAGTTAATGTGTCTTAACTTTTGGGAAAAAAAATATTTGGAACCAGCTGGGACACTCATTTTGTTACCATGGACAAGGAAAATGACAATTTAAGACAACGAAGTTGATTATGAATTTCACACACATTAAGTAACTGATATACTCTCCCTTTCAAGAAGGCACATAATAAAACAAGAAACTGAGCAGCTTGCTCTCCTCTTTTTCCTTTCATGAAAAATTGTGTGCAACTATATGATTTCTGTAAAGAGATGTGCACACTAGAGGAGAGATAACCCCCGCTCCCCCTTATAGTAAATATTCCAGGCCACATTTACAAGCATTATTCTCTCCTCCCCCTATCCCGCCCCCCCCCCCCCCTTAAGTTAATGTGCATTGTGGATGATAATGAAATTCTGCATAATGTGAACAGGACAAACTATTTGAAACTCCTTTTCATGGGCCAGTTCTTATATGAATTTTAGCTTTAAATAGCATTTTCAGTGTTCAATAGCTTTGTTTACAATTTGAGGGGGGTGGCATATCTGCGATGGTGCACAGTATAGGAAGAGCAGGAGAGTAACTGTTGAGTTACTGCTTTAAATTTACTGTAATAGTGATAATATATAAATTGATTCTAGGCAAATTTTTTTTTGTTTGATCACAAAGGAAGTGTCTCACTGGAAAATAAAACATTAAAATATATATATATATATATATGCATATATACATATATATACATATATATATTTACATTTATAATTTTATTCACAAAAGATTGTAATTTGCCTGTAGAGTTTTTACAGTACAGGACAAAGGACTTTAAAATTTATCTTCCAAAATAATTTGTATTTCCCAGGTCTTCATTAGTAAATCCTAATGTTTAAGGAAGAGAATGTAAGCGTATTTACACTTAACACTGAAAAGTAAACATATTTACAGACTAGAAAGAGTTTGAAGGTTCATACTTTAAAATCTTTATATCTCTTTCTGTGGTTTTAACTGTATTGTGTCAGTTTTGACATTGGAAGCATTCCTTGGGCAAGCAGAAAGATTGAAGTTGAGCAGAAGATTCCTTCCCTGATAACAGGCTCTTTCTGTCCTTTGGAGCAGTGAGAAGAGTGAAATGCACACTTCCCTTGACTCCATCATGACATTGAGCTATATGCGTTTACAATGTGAAGTTAGTTATTTTCATAATTTTTTTTAACTCCTGCTAGAGGTCTCTGAGACTGGCTTCTTGGGGTATAAATAAAGTTTCCTCCACATCAGTTGAGTGAAGTGTTTCTGCCCTGCATTATAGTAAAATTTAAGATATGCCTATGTGTGATGGTATGTGGTGTGTGTGTGTGTATACACACAGATATATAGATATATGTACATATACACACATACACATATACCTCACACCTTGCATAAATTCACTGCTCAAAATTACAGCTCTAAAATACAGTAACTTCAGTAATGTTTATTACTGTGTAATATTCACTTCAGCTTGTTCTAATATAATATCACTGTCTGTTGGAAAGCTTAAGGATTTTATTATAAAGATTTTTTTAAAGCTCTATAGCACATTTTGTACCAAAAATGTCAAATGCTGTGCTGTAAGAATATCTACGTTTATAAAAAAACATGTCCACTTTTCAGATAATTCAATGCATACCTTCCTTTCACTAACAGAAAATTATATGGCATTGTTTTGCTTGTTTTTATTTATTATGTATATTTTCAGATTTGTTATGTCTTAAGGAAAAGGTAAACAGTTGCTATAAATTGTTCTCTCCCTCCCCCTATTCTGCCCCCACTGTTTTGAGTTAATGTGCATTGTGGATGCATTCATTGTTAGTATTTTGGTTGTATTTAAACCCCACGCAGCATTCGCAGTGGGCCCTAATGACTGTCCAGAACATTTTTATCCTTTTGAATCACCAGCTCACTTCTATGTCCCTTTTTTGTCACTTCGGAGGGGACTTTCCCCTAGAAATGTAGTGATTAATTTCAAATGTTCTACCTTATAAAGTAACCATCACAAAATGTTCTTATTCAGGCTAAGATTTTAAAACAGTGTGTATGTACGCGTGTGTTTTGTTTTTTAAAACTGTACAAGTGTTTGGAGCACAAGTATGAAGGTGCCATAACATTTTGGCTTGCCAACATTACCTCCTTAAATATTCACCGTCTATCACCTTCAAACTTTTTTGGAGAATCTTGCATGTGTTGTGTGGTCATGTTGCGTGTATGTACACGCTAGTATGTATGTGTGTGTGGTATTTTTACAGAGATAGATTTTTCTGAAAATAGGACTCAGTTAAATCTTAAAATTACAGATTAGTTTCAGATATTTCATTTCAACTTGTTTTATTTAGGAGGCAGTTCAGGAAGCGAGGAAGCTATGAAATACTTTTTTTATATGGTCAATTTACTGCATACTGAACTAAGAAAATACAGTGCCTTTTAGGACTTCTATTACAAAATTAAGTTATAAAACATCAGAATATCATAAGTTTTCTCAAGTGTTAACTCATGTATATGTAAACTAGATTGAAGATAAATTATGAAAAGATTGGATTAATTTATTTCCCTTTCTGATATTGTAATGAGTTTACAATTGAAACATGAAAGCAAATGACCTTTGCTGATGTGTAATTGAGAACAATATTCCTAAACTCTAACCAAGTCCTTTATTCATATTTTTTTTAATCTAATGCAAGCAGTCCTATAAAGTGTTCTTGAACAGGAAGGGTTTTTTCCCTTCCTAATTCAAACACGTCAGATATTTACATTTGCATTCTCATGGTCTACAATAAGTATTTTAAGAATGAAATGTTAAAGTTCATTATTTCCTTGTAATCGTGTTTCATAGTTTAGAATCAGCATTTCAGTCCAGATTGAAATGTATATCCAAATTTTGAATACTGATTTCATGTATTTGAAATTGACTCAGTAATATTGATCACTGGTTTTAATGTATTGGAAAGTTACACACACACACACACACACACACACACACACACACACACACACACAGAGCTTCCTTAGAAACTATCAAGATTAAACTAGTTTAACCAGTGCTCTGCACATAGTAGGTGCTTAATAAATGTTTGCTGAATTGAATTAGATTCACAACTTATTTTCTGTTTGCAGTAAATGGACTTTGAAAGGGAATTTGTGGGAATTCTTTAGATGTTTGGCTTCATCATCATGCACAGCAGTCCAGTTAATTCTGTATTGGGTGTTTAGAATGAAGGCTTAACTTAAATGAGTCCTGTTTTGGAAA